>CM053790.1:151635165-152235165 GCA_028749045.1 Cupressus sempervirens
TAAATGATAGAAGTAGGTAATAATTCCATAGATGCACTATTATATCCAAAGGGTATTTGTAAGAAATAATTTTACAAAGAGAATATACAATGCATTTTTCAACTTGCCTAGCTTATATTAATCAATATATTTGTAAGTGTTTATTTAAAAAAAAATTATGGTAAGATGATATATTGTGTGAATTTCAAAAACCTAGGTTGTTGATTTCAGATAAGAAATGATAATTAGACAGGTAGGGAGATATAGGGAGGGATAAGGGAAGAGAGGTTAGGGTGTGAATAAGACAAATAATATGAATGTAGAAGAGAGATAGAGAGGTAGAAAGATTGATGTTTATTAAAAGTAGGTATGAAAAAATGGGAGAGAGGGAGGAAGGGAGAGACAAAGATAGAGAGATATTAGGTGATAGATAATATATAGATAGATGCATAGACAATATCAAAGAGAAATAAAGAAAATAAAATATAGATAGTGAGAGGTGAATGGTATAGAGAGGGGTAAGATAAGATAGATATAAGGAGGGAGAAATGAGTGTATGTGTATAAGAACGATATAAAGGAAAGGATATGGAGGTAGATAGGGTGATTTTGTAAATTAGAGAGATACATATGAATATATGTAATAGAGATGTAGAGATATAGAGTAAGATGCAGGGTAAGAGATAGAGACAATTTTAAATTATTGATTTCAAATAGCTAGGTTATCCATTTCATGTAGAGAGGTGAAAATATTGATAGGGAGAAAAATAGATAGCAAAACATAAGGAGAGATAATTTGTAGATAGATGGATCAAAATCAAATATTAAAGTGAACAGTAATAATGAAAGGAGAGACAAAGAGGAGGGGAGTGGGAGGGAGAAAGGAGTGTGTCTACGTGTGAGTAAGAAAAATATAAAGAAAAGGGTAGGGAAGTAGATAGGGAGACTTTATGAATAACTATTCAAGAACATCATCAAAAGAATACAAGACTATTAGCTGAACCCTTCAAAGGTGCAAGTGCTAGTTGTATTTTTGTTTTTTTTTATTATCTCCCTTTGATACTTCCACATTAGTTTGAAAAAAAAAAAGTAATGAAGAAGCCTAATTATTGTGGTAGCAAAAGGTATGATTAAGATGTTGCATCTTCATTCAATTATCTCCTTTGAAATGAAACATTTGGAGTAATAAAAAATGTTAGAGATGTTTTGGACATTCTTATAGCTTTTTGTTTTGAAAAAAAACTAAAATAAACATTTTAATTCAGAATGCTTAGTAATGAATTACAATGAGATTATGGCAATCGTTTTTACCTAAATTATTATGGAATTAGTCTGATTTTTTTTGGAACATTGGTTAGGAAGAAACACAATTTTTGTCTTCATTGAAAACTCCAAGATCCATTGGAGACTAGAAGTATAGTCCAACACTGGTAATGTTGTGTTACCTAGTCTCTCTTGTATTTCCTTATTGTAGGTGTTATATTGCCTTGCTCATTCTCTGTTTATCAATCACTTGTTCAAGTTTTGTTTTATTTGATAGGAAATGATGTTTGATAGAAAATGGTGTTTAACAAAAAATTATTTTGATGAGTTTCTTTTGTATGATTTCTTTTATAAACTTTGGTGAAGTTTACAACTCGGCATTAGGAAACTAATCCAATATTTCTATTTGTGCCATGGGAAAAATGTTGGTTTTGATCTACACTTAAATGTGATCAGGAGACCCTTAGATAAATCTTTTTCTTCTAGATTAAAGAATTAAAAAATTGTTGGTCTAGATCTACACTTAAACACGATAGGAGACTGTGAGATTAATTACTTTCTTTCAGAACTAAAGAATAATGAGATATTAAGAAGGGGTGATAATAGTTCTTGAACAATTTTTTTAAGGAGTATAAAGAGATCTGATGTTATATTTATGAATGAAATGTGTCAAGGAATATTTTAAAACTTTTCATTTTAGTGTTTTGTGTGCTGCTTGAATCTTTATATAGAAGAAATTTAATGAATATATGATATTAAATTATTTTTTGGTACTTGAAATTAAGCTATTATATGCTAATTTTCTTTAATAGAATTGTATGTTTTACTTAGGATGTTGGTTATTTTGATCCTATGTCAAATGGAAATGA
This sequence comes from Cupressus sempervirens, assembly GCA_028749045.1. Taxonomy (NCBI): domain Eukaryota; kingdom Viridiplantae; phylum Streptophyta; class Pinopsida; order Cupressales; family Cupressaceae; genus Cupressus; species Cupressus sempervirens. The sequence goes on from CM053790.1 coordinate 151,637,276, forward strand.
TTCTTGTAGCTCACAAGGATTTTAATGTCATGTAAAAACTTTACATGTAACAATTACATATAAATTCTTACATCAAATCATTTAAATTTTATGTTGATAGATGGATGATATCTAATTCTTTATAAAAAGAGAATGGCTACATTTGCATAAGTATAAATTCCTTACAAAATTATGGTATTTCTTGATTAATTATAATAATATTATTCTTGAAGAAGATTGGGTAAATTTGCAAGGAATAAATAAACCTTTCTTTATATAGGATGAGGGAATGATGATTAATATTGTCGATTAGGGTATTGTGACATTTAATATTGATCTTTTTGAAGAAGTCCAAATTTTTTATAAGGCCTACATTATGGGACATCCTTCAAAGTGGGTAGAGCCAAGAAGCTGCATGGAATTATTGTAGAATGAAAATGGAATTACTTCATTAGGATGGGTATGGACAAATATATTAAGGCTATGAAAGACCATAACTTGATGCTCTCGACAAAGTTTTCTAACTCCTAGTACAAAGGTGAGGTCACCATTGGTAGTTTTAAGCTTGTTGTGACTTCCAACTGATTGGCAAGGCAACATGCCACCGTTGTGAAGGGAGAAGGTCAAGAGGAAAGGGACAATGGATTACAAAAAAATCAAGCGTAAATATTCAAGGGCACGAAGAAGCCAGGTTAGGATTAAATCTAGTAACGAGTATGATCATTTACCCCTTTCCAACCCCTTTTCCATTGTATTCTTGTGGGTTATGTGTTATTTCACTCTAGAAGGGTGGTTTACCACTTACCATGATTACCACTTCTCATTGCAATGTCCCCACAAATAGGGTTAGGAAAAAGTAATACCTATAAAATAAATGCTAGAATTACAATAATAATAAAATTAACTATGTTATTCTACCCTCTAAGTTAACCCTAATCTTAAGGACATCTCTAGATTGGGCTTCTTAGCTCATAGCTACCACGCCATCATCTTAGGAGCACAACCCTTAAGATTCTTCTTGGATGGGCATCCTCTATCCAAGGCCAACTTCATATGCATACGTTTGACAATGTTAGAATATTCTAGCACATCGATTATCAGCCATGACAAGCAATGGAGATCTTAATATCTCCATGTTCCATGCTTCGATATTGATTCTCAGCCATGGTAGACAATAAAAATCTTAATATCTCACATGATCCATGCTTTGAGTTCACATTAACATCCATAGTGTTAACCTCATGAGCTAACACAATGTTATCCACAAGTATGGTTCATTAATATAAAGAAATTCATAAACATTATTAAAAAAATATAATTAATAAACATACCTTTCTTACCTTCTTCTTTTCCAAGTGTCACATCCTTTCATAAGACAAATCCTTTGAAAAGTCACAACACTTCATAGTTATAATACTTTCAAAAAGTCACAACATTTCATAACTAAAATTCTTTGGAAAAGTCCCACTACTTTAAAATCATAATATTTTTGAAGAGTTGCAACTATTCGTAATTATGACCCTTTGAAAGGTTCACATCCATTCAATATCATTGACACCTTTTCAAGAGGTCGCTTCCTTATTTTCTTCATATCACTTCCTCTTCCATTTTTCCTTTTTTGAACTCCTCTCTCCTCCTCCTCTTTTTTCCCCTCTCTAAAATAAACTCTCCTCCCTTTTATATCTTAATTTTAAGGAGCCATGTCTATTTGTTAAGCATCTCTTGACTTTTCATTAGATTTAGTTAATTTATATTATTCTATGTTATATTATTTACTTACTTATTTATGCTTATTATTATTTATTATTAAATTATATTTAGAAAGTTAACATACTTTCTACAATATTTTCTTTTATATTTAATTTTGTTTCTTTATTTACTCATTAAAATTTTATTATTATTGTTAATTATTTTTAATTTATATTATTCTATGTTATATTATTTTTTTACTTACTTATTTATGTTTATTATTATTTATTATTATATTCTATTTAGAAAGTTAAGATACTTTCTACAATATTGTCTCTTATATTTAATTTAGTTTCTTTATTTACTCATTGAAATTTTATTATTATTTTTAATTATTTAAAATATCATACTAAATATTATTTCATTAATAATATAGATTAAATAATTATTATTTCCTAGAATTATATTTTAGTATTAGTTTTAATATACCTTTATTATCATTGTTTATTTAATAATATTGTATTATCTAATTATTATTAAAATTCTATCTTGAAATGAGGATATGACAGCTCACCCTTCCTCAAATTTTTTGTCCTCAAGAAATTAGACAATTTCTTCTATTGAAATGTGTGTGTGTGTATATATATATAGTTCAATTTTTTAGGTTGCTATCATAGATATGTTTGTATCTTTTCTAATAGTCATTAACTTTCTACATTAGTCTTTCATATAAATTAATTTTCTAGATCTCCTTTAACCCTATAGGATGGCAAGATCATGGTTTGATACCACTGTAATGTCCCCACTAATAGGGTTAGATTGGGACAAGTAAAACTTGCAAAATAAATGTTAGAATCACAATAATAATAAAATTAACTATATTATTCTACCCTCTAAGTTAATCACAATCTTCAAGATGTCTTCAGATCGGACTTCTTAGTTCATAGCTAGCTTGCTGTCATCTCAGGAGCGTACCCCTTAAGATTCTTCTTGGACGGGAATCTTTTATCCAAGGCCAATGACATATGCATATGTTTGACAACATCAGAATATTTTGGCACATTAATTATCTGCCATGGCAGACAATGAAGATCTTAATATCTCCATGCTCCATGCTTCGATATCAATTCTTGACAATGACAAACAATGGAGATCTTAATAGCTCACATGCTTCATGCTTCAAGTTCACATTAATATCTATGGTGTTAACCCCATGAGCTAACACAATATTATCCACAAGTATAATTCATTAATATAAATAAATTTATAAACATAATTAAAAAATATAATTAATAAACATACCTTTCTTACCTTCTTTTTTTCCAAGAGTCACACCCTTTCATAATACAAATCCTTTGAAAAGTCACAGCACTTCATAGTTATAATACTTTCAAAAAGTCACAACACTTTATAACTAAAATCCTTTGGAAAAGTCCCGCTACTTTATAATTAGAATATTTTTGAAGAGTCGCAACTATTCATAATTATGACCCTTTCGAAGGTTCACATCCTTTTAATATCATTGACACCTATTCAAAAAGTCACTTCCTTATTTTCCTCATATTACTTCCCTCTTCCATTTTTCCTTTTTTGAACTCCTCTCTTCTCCTCCTCTTTTTTCCCCTCTCTAAAATAAACTCTCCTCCCTTTTAAATCTTAATTTTATGGAGTCATGTCTATTTGTTAAGCATCTCTTGACTTTTAATTAGATTTAGTTAATTTGTATTATTCTATATTTTATTATTTATTTACTTACTTATTTATGTTTATTATTATTTATCATGAAATTCTATTTAGAAAGTTAATATACATTCTACAATATCATCTCTTGTATTTAATTTAGTTTCTTTATTTACTCATTGAAATTTTATTATGTTTTTAATTGTTTAAAATATCATACTAAATATTATTTCATTAATAATATATATTAAATAATAACAATTTCTTAGAATTATATTTTAGTATTAGTTTTAATATAACTTTATTATCATTGTTTATTTAATAACATTGTTTTATCAAATTATTATTAAAATTCTATCTTAAAATGGGGATATGACACTCATTTCTTAATATGTTAAGACATGGTGAAAAGACTGATATGCCTTTTTTTCTATACTCATCCCATGTCAATAGTATTAAAACTAGTAAATTTTTTTTCATCCATCTAGGTTTGATTTTCATCATGTACCACCATGTGTATTCCCACCTCTTGAGTCTTGGAAGGTGTCTTACTAGTAAGCATAGCCCCCCTAGCCTTCTAGGAACTCTGTTGTTATAGAGGAAATTGAAATTGAGAATAACTTGGATAATCTTCCTACTACAACTGGTAAAACCAACAATCCCAAGCACAAACCCAAAAAATGCTAAAGGGGATTCTAGATTAGAACCCTCCACTTTGCACCAATTCTGGAAAAAGTACACCTCTTTAGAAGTACACTTTCTCACAAATATGGTGCACCATAGAGTTTCACACACATGCACACCTGTGCTCCTGCACACTTGAATTTTCCAAAAACTTAGAATTTTTTTTGAACTTGTGGAAAATATAGAATTTTGAAACTTCCACAAATTTTCCTTCCTTTTTGGAGAATCAAAAGTGCGGCCCTCCTTCTATGCCACTTCTATTGAGCTATCGTGATGCATGATGCTAAACGATAGGAATTCTGGAAAACTCCTCTCTAAAAAAGCTAATTTTGTGAATCAACTCTAAGGTTTCGGGTTGATCTTGTGACCTACTAGAATCTATTCAGTTGAAGATAAATGTGATTTTTCACAAGGATGCCTTTGCTTGTTTGTTTTGATTTTGGATGAGATGAAGAATCTGCATGCTACTTCAAAATAACACACAAAAGAACTATGTTTTTATACTTTTTTCGTTGTTATAAATGCAATCTAACAATGCAACTAGTATGAATTCCTAGTTTAACAAGGGGATTAGCAAAGAAAATAACAAAACTTGAAAGAAAATAACATGAAATTGAAAATTCCTAATGAACATAAGTTATGGAGAACAACACGTCTATGTTAAGCTTTCAAAGAGATTGGTAAATATCCAATGAAAGGAGCAGTGCTTCCTTGATTCTAGAAATGCAAATGTTGTTGAGAAAACTTAGTGATTGTATGATGTTTCACCCTTCATCAAATTGCAAGGACACAGAAAGTGCGCTCATGCTAGGCGAAAAGCTATGCAAACACAATTTGATGATTTCTTCTCAAGCTAATTACATTAGTAGAATTCGTCTAAACCATAACAAATAACAGAACTAATGAAATGCACCACCAGAAACAAAGCAATAAACCTTTGGGTTAATCATAATCCCATGAACATAAATTCACCAAAAATATGACACATTCAGGCAAGAATTGCTGCACTCCAAATGCGAGCACCAAAAGCGTAATTTTATTGCAAAATAATGGCGGCCCCCATTACATATTACATTAGGGTATTTATAAGAAATCATCTCCTCAATTTGTGTTGAGAGTGAGAGATATTCTTCATGCAATAAAATGTTTTTAATCAACGAAATAAACTAATTATATACAAACTATAATCTAATTGGTGCTTAGTAGGACTCCATCCATATTTTATTCATTTATTGGATGCGTGAGCTATTAAATGTTAAAAATAAAGAATTATGAAAGAAGAAAGAATGAGAAAGCTTTGAGTTGAAGTGTAAGTGCCTAGAAGTGCTAAAAATGGAAGATGGTCCTTCATTGGGCATTTGTCATAGTTAAACTATCGTTAGAATGCATTTCTAATGCATGGAAAGCTCTATTTTTGGAACTGGCTATTAATTGTTAGTGGAGCCTCTAAAATATGCACTTGTGAACCTACAAAGTTGTGGATTTGCACACCTACAGACCTGCGGAGCTGTGCACCTCAAAATGGTTCAAAATTTTAAAATTTTACTGAGTGTTGAAATTGAAATTCTGGCATCTAGGTTTTGTTCTTCTTCATCCCAAAGCTATGTTTGGATGCTTTCTCTTGAATTTCTCTATAATCTCAGTAATTTTAGCCACATCTAGTAAATCTAAAGACTCATATTTTTCCTTGACCTTCTACTTGTAATTGTCTACCTCAATTCAGGTGTCAGCAAAATCCTTAAGTTTGGTATCCAATTCTAGCAAAACTTCTTCTTTTCTAAAGGCTTGCTAGATATCTTCGTCACTAGCAATTTCCTCAAAAATCTTCTTAAAAATTTCTACTACTACCTCTATAGGTAATAACTTCTCTCATTCTTCATCTTCAAAAATCCTTAAGCAAGCATCACTGTAATGTTTCTCTTCTTCCAAAATTCACTCTCGGGCTTGATCCTTAAGCCTATGAATTTTTCCATGTAATGTTTCCATTACTTTATTACTATCAGTGATCTTTTCTAGCCAATCATCAATTAAATCTAACTCTTCCGCAGTGTATGCATCAACCAAAACTCTATACATTTTCCCCTTTATTGCCTAGAAAATTTGTAAGTCCTTGCTTCATGCCCTTACCTCATCCATAATGCTAAAGTCCTACTTCAAAATTGCTACCATTTTATTCACAATCTCCTATGTAGCATGCAGTAACTTTAGGTTCCCTTGAATAATTAAAATTTCCTTATCCTCAAAAATTTCCTGCCATTATTGATAGGATTTCAAAAATGGATCCACATGTACAACTCCCCCTTCTCTAAGAATGGTGTTCAATGTATCCTCAAGGTGATCAGGATTAAGAGGACCAACCACTTCAGCTAAATATCACCTTAGGATCTCATTATGCCTTTGAAGTGTTTAGAGTTCAACCTCTTCTTGTTTCATGCTCCTAAATACCTCCTCAATTTACATAGTCACCATTAATTGGGTTGTATCCCATGTAGGCCTCCCAAGAATAACCTCTTTGATTTGATAGTCTTAGGGATTGAGGCTTTCAACATCTATTTCTTTAGGTGGAATGACCACTTGTGTGAACAAATCTTGGTCCCTTGTATTTTTGACAAACAATAATGGTCTTGCCTCATGCAACAGTGAGTCAGGTTTATTCAAAATCTCAGCAATCTCAAAAATGTCCTCCACATCAGTGGGAAATTGAGGTTTGGTACTCCTAATTATTTCTTTTCGGAGCCATCTTGGGATGTGCTCAACTAAAGACCTACCTCTTGGGGATGAAGGAGTATGCTCTACCACCTCCTTCCCCCTATCGCTCCTCCTCAGAGTTGTTTCCTTTTGTGAGGGCTTTCCTTCTACGGTCTCTGTCTCAGTAGACCTTGCAACTTGTACCTCAGTATCTTAGGAAGGTGGTCAAGAATATTCTACCATTTGTCTCTCCTTCAAAACTTCATCGATCACCATTTATTCTAGTTCCTCCTCTTTTGATGTTTCCTTCTGAACCTATTCCTCTTTTGAACTTTGGGGTGGAGGAGTAATCGAGCCTTTATCTACCACTGTGACTTGTGGTGGAGATGGGGGAGTAAGATCGAGACCCTATGAGTCTGGCGGCATCTACATCCAGTCTTCTTGTTGGGGTTCACCTATAAGGGTATCCCTAATCTTGTCCCCAACTAGCTCTATTCCCATGGGCATAAAATCAAAATCTAACATTTTGAAAATGTCATCACCCTCTTCACTCTACTCATCCGCCCATTGTTGTAATTCATCTTCTAAAGAAGAGACTTCCAAGGGTTCTTTAGGGATGGATGACAGTGTTATTGTAGAACTTCTTCTCCTAGACTATTCTATGGCTTTGGTTGGCCAGGTTCTTCCTTGCAATGGCACCTGTTCCTCTTCTCCCTCTCGAATGGTCTCAAGAATAGATGGGAAAGGCACCATTCTCTTAGTCACCCTTTGCCTTTTCTTCATTCAGATCTTAATCCTCTTTTTTTTTATAGAGGCAGAAGGGGATGTTGGCTCTTCTTGGGAAGGAGGAATGAAAACTTGCTGACTCTCTCCCTCTTCTAACTAGCTAGGCACAAAGAGAGACAACTAATGGTCATCCTAGACTTAAGCAACTCCAATGTCCTTGGACCCTTGTACACTCTCTTCCTGCTACTAGGAAGGTGCTTGCACTTCACCCTATTCTATTTCAATCCTTTGAATGGAGGTCCTCTTCCTTTTGTTCTTTCCTTTCCTCTCTAGAGGATGATGGTATCCAACTGGGTGGTCAAGTAGGTATACTATCTCTGGCCTAATGGGAGATTGGGCCACAAAGGTAGGAATTATAACTTTTTTCCCTCTACCTTTCTCTGGGTGGGCTTGAGCATGAAAGATCATGGTGTTAGATATTGGATCAAGTTAAAAAGGCTTCTTGATCTAATCCTTTTTCATTTTGACAACATGCCTTTCCCGATGATTAATATCATCACGTTCCCCCTGTCAACCTCAACATTCATGATGGGTCTCTCTCTGATTTTGTCTGAGTTGAATAGGGGTCCAACAACTCCACAAAATCCTACTGCCTTATTTCCTTTGGAATGTTTATTTTCAAAGCCTTTTCTTCCAAATATAAAGTTATCCTACAATAGTCCCTTATATAGACATCATAGTTATTTGTTGTGTCCTTCCAATGGTCTTTAATGGCCTCTTCATGATGGAATTCTTTACTAGCCAGACTCTCCACTTTGCCAATGTTATCAAAATAGGGCCGAGGAGAGTTGTATTCATCTAAGGGATAATGTTCCCCCTCCCACTCAAAGGATAGAATATCTTGGTTCCATTTCACCTGGTATGGTCCTATGTCCAGGGGTCATGTCCAACATTGTCTCTATTGCCTCTTGACTCTATCATAGGCAGACTCAATCTTCCGTGCAATCTCTAGAAAAACTAGTTTATCACTTGGATATGTAGGGAGCTTCTTAGGGTTGACAAAGGTACTAGCTACCCATTGATATGTGAATGTCTTAAATTGGATGTAATAGGCCCCTAGAGCTATTATTTGTGCTATTGCCCCATTAGATAACCTCTTTTCATAATCACCCTCTATGAATTGGATGACCACGAAGATGAATGCATTATTCACTATTTGGTACTTCTTGCTCTATGCTGAAAGCTTCTTCCTCACCAACTGAGATTAGACAATGTAGGGCTAGGCATTAGGATCCTGCATATTGCCTCTCTTGTACAAACTGGGGTAGTTTGTTGCCCTTGCTACTAGCAGATATACTATATAAGAAGTCATATAGACATCTTCTTGTCTTTGAATGTGCCCAATTGCTCACACAAGTTTTCACTTAATGTGGTGGCCTAGTCTAGTTGCATCTTTTCCATCTTGATTGTCTCAATAAAGTTGACCATGAAAGTGCTGAGGTGGCCAGCTACTTGTAGACCCATGACTTTGCTTAGAAGAATGATAGAATAACTAATATCCTCCTTCATGTATCCTCTAGTCATGTTCACCTTTCCTGTGACCCTGCCCAGAGGAGTCTTCTCAATGAGATAGGAGGATTGGATGATTTTAGATGCTTCTTTTGGGTGCTCCCTGTACCACCTCTCTGCTACTTCACAAGAGAATCTTATGAATTAATTTTTCCTCTAGAGATGGAAGACCCTTTCGATGTTGTCAGGTCTATGGTCAAGAACCACTTCTCTTGTCACACTCTTCACCACTCTTTCTTTTGGAACAAAGTGTTGAGCTAGTGTCATGATCAACTGTAGTGATTGTATTGATACTATGTGTGAAGCTACACTCACTAACCCTGATCAGATCAATGCAAATACTAGAGCCAATCTCTTTGTGGGTTTGTTGAAGATTTTGAGGAACTGTCCCAAGTTGGTGTCTCCCAAGTTAGTGTCCTTTATTTTTGCGTATTCATCCTAAAATCTTGCCTTGGATAGGACCCCATGGAACTTGAACACAATGGCCTTAGGTGCCATTTTCTCTCTAGATGTAGATGCCATTATATCTATATGACACAAGAAAAAATGTTTATTAATTCAAAATAAAACCTTTATAAAAAAATGCAAAAAAAATTCAACTCCCCATTTTATTTAATGAAAAATAAAAAATAAGGTGTGCTTTTATTATTTTTTTTTATTTTTTAGAATTTTCTTTGTGTGAGGGTGCATGGGCATGCATGTGCATGGAACAACTTGGGGTAGCATGACAAGGAACGACATAGTAGTGAGCGCCCATGGAGCGTATGGTGACACGCGTAACACATGATGCAAGGCACACAATGTGGTGCGTAAAGTGGCGTGCGATGCAATGTTGGTGTAGGGTAGTTTATTGGTACATGCATGGCATAATGTTGGTTGATGCTTGTGTGGTGCATTTGGTTATGGCGTGGGGCATAGTATGGTGTTAGGCATGCAGTGCAAGGCACACAGCTTGGTTGTGGTCACATCAAAAAGTGGGCATGATGCTAGGTGCTACGCACATGGTTGCATGGCAAGACAATGGCTGGGTGTGCATGCACAAGACAAGGAGATGAGTTTGGATGTGTGGATGTGTAGTCAACACAGTGGGTAGAGGAGCAAGGTGTTCATAGTGCAGAGGTGTGCGTAGCACACACACTTTTTGTGTTGAAGTTTTATGCACCTATTTGTGTGCACAACAGAGAGTTTAAAGATGAGTCTGTGTGGCATAATGTAGGAGTTTGAAGTCAAAAAAATAAAAATAATGAAAGGTGAAGAGGTTGGAGGGGGGAAGTGGGGGTTTTATAACCAAGCCCACCCTCTGTGGTGTGTAGTGTGCACCATGCAAGTGTGTGGTTGCGCATGTGTGCGGTTGTGCATTGCACCCCACTAAGGGTGGGATGCACTCCCATAGCCCTCGTGAGGTGTACAGGTGTAAGATTAAATTTATTATTATTATTATTTTTGGAATTTTATAATTTTTATATTTTTAAATTTTTTGACTTTTTATGACTTTTTCCATTTTCACATTTTTTTTGGTTTTTCAATTTTTCAATTTTTACTTTTTTGACCCTTTGAATTTTGATGATCTCAGATTGTGAGTATAGAAATCTAAAAAAAGAGTAGGAGGTCCCCATTTCTAGTGGGGAGTGGGGTGTACACTGTGGAACCACAATAAATAGCCCCAAAAAAAGGAAGACATGACAAAAGGCATTTCTTTACCAGAAAACATTCTTTCAACGTGCATCAAATACCAACGAAATTTCAAATATCTCAAGCATAGTTTGAATTTCATTTGAATATCATCAAAATCAAGCTCCAAGATCCAAAACCTTTGAGCTCAGTGTGTGATTCATGTATTCATTCCCTTTGAGATATTAGGATGTAGTCTTATCTAAGTTTTCCAACAAAATGGAAACAATCTTACACTGTTCCTAGTTCATCCATTTGGAATCTTCATGAAGGTTGTTTATTAATTAGCTACTTGACTAGATGAGAGAATTAGTTTGAGGGCTCTTAGTGGGCTATCACTTTCCTTTAATTTCCTAGCAAATTTGGAAAAATTGCTCCATGTAGCTTGTAATGTCACTACTTAATGAAGCACTATTTTAGTACAAAGATACTTCACTTTGAAATTGTATCTTTTTTCCATTTCAGATCTTTAGAATCCTTTAGTCTTAACACCATACTTTTCCTTTTCTTTTCTTTTTAAATTTATTTTTTTGTATCTTGACTATGCTTAGACTATGTAGCCAGGACATCAGTGTCATTTCTTGGATTTGATCTTTGGTGAAGATCCCTTGCATTCCTCTTTTAGAACTTTTAGAATTTCTCACACCAAACAATGATCTTAGCAACCCTTCAAGAAGATCTCTCATGTTTTAACCAATTGGGGTTCAGATCATCCCTTGTTGTCTTCTACCTCAATTTGACAATGCCTAAGATGATCAATTCTTAAGTTTGCAAAGTGTTGAAAGCTCATTGGTTTAGAACCCTGAATTCAAGACTGAAAGTCTCCCTACTTCTGCAATCAACGTCCATTGCTCAGTTGGTATAAGACACATAATTATCCAAATATTTTGACAAAGAAATAAATCTTTCTAAAATCAAAACTAAAGAGTGGTTAGTGAAATATCACAAGATAAAATCTCAGGTGCACCTTACCCCCTAGGACTAGACACGACTTAGAATGTAAATAGGCCACTAAAAGCAAACACACAACTAAAAAGAAAAACATACTTGTATAAAATAAACACATTTGTGAAAATAAAACCTAAGTAATTGTAGAAATAGAATCTAACTAAATGTAGAAATAAAATCTAAATAATTTTAAAAAAAAAAAAATTTAATATATTTTTTTTGGGTTCTTTTAGGCCTCAAAACAACATTTCAAAAATTTCCCATTTACTAGTAAGGGTACAAATTCCCCCTATAAAGAATTGAGTCTAGAAGTGTTTTCTTTGAGGATTTTTGTGATCTGATAAGGACCAGTCCACAAACACTGAAACTTGGTATGGCTATCCAATTTTTCTTTCACCTTATCCCAAAGTAGAACCAGGTAAAAAATCCTAAAGGATTTTATTGCGGCTCTCTTGTTGAACCATCTTTTCACAATAGCTTGATGTTTGGCCACATGCTCCAATGTAGCTATGCATTTTTCATCCATCTCCAGAAGATTCATCAATCTAATTTGTACTTTGTTAGCATCTTCAGTGTATCCACTCATGAATTTCAAAATAGGAATTCTAAGGTTGAGCAAAAATACTGGCTCCTATCCATACATAAGTAAATATAGAGAAGTCCCCAAGGCATTCTTGACCCTCACTTGATTTGTCCATAAGGCATATTTCAATTGTGTATTACAGTCTCTGGGGTTCTCTTTCAACAATCACTTTATTACCTCGAGTTCTTGTTCATAGATTCTGCTAGCCCATTTCCTTGTGGGTAGTAATTGGAAGAGAATTTGACAATAACTTTATTCTCAAATGCCCATTGAGTCAAAAATATTGATGTGAAAGCAGATCCGTTATCACACACAAGGGAAAATGGCATTCTGAATTTTGTAACAATGTGTTCCTCCAAGAAATCAGTTACCACTTTAGCAGTGCAATTTGTATAAGTTTTAGCTTTGGTCCATCTTGTACACTAATTAGTGGCCATAAGAATGTAAGTGTGTTTGGTTGATGATGATGGGTTGACTGGACCAATGAAATCTAGCCCCCACTTTGTGAAAGGATGTATCTTGTACATAGGTTGTAGCAGCATTACTGGGTGTCTTTCTTTGTTAGCACTTTTTTGACAAACATGACAAGAGCACACATGCTCAAAATTTTCATTAAACAATGTGGGCCAAAAATATCCTGACCTTAAAATCATATGAGCTATCGGTTCTACTGAACCATGCCCTATACCATACTTGTGAAATTTTTCTAGGACTTCCTTTGCTTCTTCATGTCCCAAGCATTTGAATTAGATCCCTTCATAATTCCTTTTGTACAACTTGTTGTCTTGCAGCATATAAGACTCACACTTCATTTTAAGTTCTCTGCATTGTGAGCTACTCATCCAACTTGGGCATTGATTTTGTAGGAGCTAGTACAAAATATCTTGGTACCATACATCTATTACTACACCTTGGCCAATGTCAACTTGAGATACTATCATTTTCTTCTGATCTTCATTGTCTATTTCTTTCTCAAACTCCAATTTCTTTTCATCACCAACCTAGTTATCAACTATCATCCTTGACAATCCTCGACCTCTAACTAATTTCACTGGTTGGATCTCAAGGTCAAACTCTTGAATTATTGCCATCCATTTACCCCACCTTTCACCAAGTTCATTTTGCATCAATAATGTCTTTACTACTGGGTTAGGTACAATAACGTACACCTTACTTCTCAGTATGTAATGGCAGAATTTCTTGACCACTTTAACCAAGGAAAAAGATTTTTTGTCAAGGTTGGAATAATTCAATTCAACATTTCTCAGTGGGAAACTCATAAAAGTAATAGGTCTTTCATCTTCCTTCTCCTTCTTCTGAGTCAAGACACCTACGCACAAATGCTCTGAAGTAAAGGAGTATATCTTGAAGGGAAGGTTGTAATCTGGACTTACCAATACTAGAGCCATAGAAATGGCTACCTTAATATCATCAAATCATTTCTTAACTTCAGGAACCCATTCCATTTTAGCTCCCTTCTTGAGAAAATTATTGAGAGGATGCACAATCTCTGCAAATCCTCTTATGAATTTTGAAACAAAATTTATCTTCCCAAAGAAAGACTTGAGTTCCTTCCTACTGTTTAGGGCTGATAACTTCAAGATGGCTTGAACTCTATCAAGATCTATGGAGATGCCAACTTTGAAAATGATGTGACCTAGGAGTTTTCCTTTAGTGACCCCAAACAAACACTTCTTGGGATTGAGAGATATGTTGTATTTATGACACCTATTGAATACCTATCTCAGGTTAGCAATGTGAGTTGTTTGATCTTTTGAAAAGATGATCAAGTCATCCATATAGATAACTATACATCTATTAATCAATCCCTTAAAAGCCTCATACATGGCCCTTTGAAATGTAGCTCCTACATTGATCAATCTAAATGGCATTCTCTTGTAGGAAAAGGTTCCCCATTTGGTTGTAAAGGTAGTCTTTAGTCAGTCTTCCTCTTCTACCATTACTTGATTGTAACCAAAATATCCATCCAAGAAAGACATCATTTTTCAACCATTCACAATTTGTAAGACTTCATCCAGTGAGGGCAATAGATAATTATCCTTTTGAGAGGTCAGGTTTAACTTGTAAAAATCTATGCAAAGTTGAATCTCTCTAGTCTTCTTTCATACAGGAACTACATTAGCCATCCATGTAGAGTGGCATACAGGGAAGATAATCTTTGCATCCAACAATTTCTTGACTTCCTTCATTATCAGAGGTCAAGGATGGGATTGATGGGTCTCTGCCTTTGTCAGAAAGGTTTGGCATTAGGTTTGAGCATAATATCATGCGTAATAATCTGAGGATCATATGTCTTCAAATCTTCATAGCTCCAAGCGATGACATCCTTATATTCTGAGTAATTTGAGCATGTCTTCCCTTTCTTGCGAACTGCATGCTTTGCCAATTCTTACCATCTTTGGATCAGATCTTCCATTCCTAAATTGTATGAATTGCATTCGTTGGTCCCATTTTCTTCAAGAATTCTTTTGTTGAGCGCTAATTCATCATGATCAAATATACATTCTAATTCAACCATCCCTTTTGGAATAGTATTGTTTTTTAGGTTCAAAATTCCATCTTCATCTTGAATTGCAGTATCCTTAGGTTCATCTTCTGGGGCATCATCTATTTCTTGTCCCTTAAAGTAACCACTACACATAAAAAACTTTAGTATATGTTGATCATCCTAGAAAACTTGGAAGTTCGTGATATTGTCAGGAATAGATGGAGCAACAAACTATTCAACAAAAAATTGTTTCAACTTTGTTCCTTCAACTGGCTACAATGCACTTGCTAAAATAGAAAAGGCATCTACTACCATGTTTTTTCTTCTTGGAATAGACTTTATGTTCAAAGCTTGGAAGTTATCTAATGGATCCCATACCCTTTTCCTATAGGCAATCAATCTCTTATTGTTGCAAGAATATAGTGATTTTACTTGTCGAATAACCAATTGAGAATCTCCTTCGAAAATGAGAGCCATAATTCCTTTCTTGAGTGCAAAGAGAAGTCCTCAAATTAAGGCTTCATACTCCATAACATTGTTAGTGCATCTGAATTGCAATTGATATGCAATGTAGAAAGATTTACCTTTTGGACCAACTAGCTCAATACCTGCACTGGCTCTTGATTTGCATTTAGAACTATCAAAATGAAGCATCCAAATTGGTCTTTCCTTGGGTTTTCTAACCTTATGCTTATTTTTTCTCAATTTCTCTTTTATCTGAGCTTTTAAAGGATTGTTTCTTAGGAACCCATTATAACTTTCCAAGAGGCGGACTTGATGATTCCCTATTTTGAATACTTGATAGAGGAGGTGTGTGTTTTTCTTTTTTGTCTTGAATTTCCCCTATTAGTTCTTTAATCTCTTCCACTTTAGGTAGAGGAAAAATAACCACTGAAGTTCATCCCTAGCCTTTTATGTACCATCTTCTCCTTTGTGATTTGATCATTCTGGGTAGAGGAGAAGAAAAACCTCCCCCATCTGAAGAGGTGTCACTATATGATGCATTCAAATCTTTAGTTTCCCCTTCAATATCTTCAACAACATTAGATGTGTTTGTAGGACTTTGGCTTTCCATAGGTTCATTTTGTGGATCATCTACCTTCTTTACTTTGACCATTTGTGTCAATACCTTAGCAATTGCCTCTTGACATGATGAACACTTAAACATTGAATGGCTAACTTTATGCAATTGACAAATCTTGGAAGGAGGAGAATATTGGGATCAACCTCTTCTCCTAGACATTGTAGATTAGCCATCATATGGTCTATGAATTGTGTTACGACCTCATCTTTTGGGGCTAAAATCATGGAGTCCACATGTTGATCATCTAGTTTACTGGTCAACATTATATCAAAAACCATTACCTTGTAGGAGCCTAAATCTATTTGTAAGAAGTCTACCCCATTAGGGGAATTGTAATCTATAATCATCTTTTTAAACTTTGGTTCTACACCTATTTTTATTTGATTGTTCAAACCTTTCCATAGTAACCAAAGTTGAGTGAAATTTGTGGAAAACCATCTCCTTAGACACTTTGTCCATTCTCTACTAAGGAGCAATCCATACATTTCTAGAATATCAACCACATGTATATCAATGACATCTTGAATTTGAGGGTTGACTGTCAATTGTATCCACACATCTTTCAATACACCTATGACTTTCACCTGTATTTTGTCCAATTGTATCACTATCTAGTTGGTAGGTTAAGGGGTAGCCCCAAACTTTTGTGCTATGGATAATGGCATGACATTGAATCAATAAGGAAATTGTGAAGATTCTTCCCGTATATTTTGATACTGAGAAAAAATGGGGGCACCTCTACATTGTCTTTAAACATAGTGGGTAGTGCCTCCACAGCATTAACTTGTTGTGACAATGTCTTTTGAGGGGTGGTACTTACATTGTGGGAAGTCCTAGTATGTTCCAGGGTCTTTAGGAGCACCTCTCATTTCCGTGGACAATTTTACAACATATCAAACATAGACATATTGGCCTTTGTTCATTTCAAGTCTTCCACCACACCGTATCTTTTAGTAGACCAAGTAGGGTTTTTCAATATCATTGGCACATTCACTTGATTCTAATTTTGCTATCCTCCAAATGGTGGTTTAATTGGCATTGAATTGTTACTTTCCCTTGGACTAAGAGGAGTTGGTTGTAGCACTGGAGGAATTCCATCTGTCAGAGCTTCCTTTCTACTTCTCAAGTTGTACATATTTTGATTGTCACTGTGAAAGGTAAACATTTCTTCATGTTGAAGGTTAGGCTCTTGGCTGAATAGAAATGAGAACTCTTCATCGATCGATTGTTCTACCTACAAATTTTGTGTGGGGTTGTAAGATTCCAACAACATAGAATTAAATTGCATAGGAGTAGAATTATCACTTGCTTGAGAGATTTTAGCTACCTCTTGATTTCCATTGTAGTATGAACCATCGTTGTTGGGTGTACTATGAATATTGTCATACTGATTGATATCTGCATACTAAATGTTGCTATTGTTGTTGTTAGTAGGAATGTTTCCATTATTTGGACATGTGTTCCATTGTTAGTTCTATCTCTAAAAACCATTATTGCGATCGGGGGGATTGATGTTTCCCCCATTATTGTTTGTTGTATTGCTATTATTTCTATTGAAGTTTCTATTGTAACTTGGCCATAATTATTGTTGTAAGGACCGACATTATTTCTTTGGAAGTTTTTGTTCTATCCTTGTGACAACCTAAGATGATTCAATTCGTTGTTCATTTGTGACATAATCTTTTTCATCAAATGAAATTTTGAAATGAAGCTATTGTCTGTTTCTACAATAACCATTGCCTTCTTCTCAAAGAAAGTGGTCTTAGGAGGCTCGTACCTTGGATAGGTCAGCATAGGGTTCTATGGAGTAGGTGCTTGTTGTAGTGGAATTGGGTTCATAGGTATGAATTGACTAGGCATTGGGGGTACTTCGACTAGGTATGTTGGTGTTGCTGTGATAGCTTAAGTTGGGAGCATCGATCCTCCTTCGTTGGTATTTGCTTGCTTGGTGAAAGTTATTGCTTTTGCAAAGACCTTCTCCAATGTGTAAATATCTACTATAGGAAGCCTTCTAAGAAAGATAGCAATAAGAGGATCCATAGAATTCAGATAAATCTGAATAGCCGCTTCAACTGATATAGTGTATGGTGTTTCCAATCTATGATAGGCCATATGAAAGTGATGATTGAAGCATGGAACTATCTCAACTAGATCCCTTTTAATCAATATGACTTGTTGATGTATCACTATTGGGTTAAAAAAGGTTTTAAACTATTCTAGGAATAATTTTTCAAATGTGTCCCAATATTTGATACATCCAGGTGGTAAATTGACATACCAATTGTAGCCAACTTCTCCCAAAGAGTAGGGGAATAAACAAAGGACCACATCCTCATTGGAAATCTACTTTCGGTTGCAAATTTATTTGAATACTTTAATGTGGTCTTTAGCAGTTCA
Source organism: Cupressus sempervirens (assembly GCA_028749045.1). Taxonomy (NCBI): domain Eukaryota; kingdom Viridiplantae; phylum Streptophyta; class Pinopsida; order Cupressales; family Cupressaceae; genus Cupressus; species Cupressus sempervirens. The sequence goes on from CM053790.1 coordinate 151,655,483, forward strand.
TGTTTCTCCATAAATGAACCTTGGGCAAAACTTTTTGAGATTCTTAGGGAGGTTATGAAGTGCACCTCTCAAGTTTACTAGTGATTCTACAACATTTCTCAAAAAAGCCATCGAAGGATTTGGCAGACCTAGGAATGGTTGTTGCGGAGATGGAACTATTGGAGTATGTGGTGGTCCACTAGGTGGTTAAAGTGGAGGTGGAGTTGAAGAAGATGATGCAATTTCAAATGAAAGTGGTTGAATTTGGGGGATCCCTTCATCACTATGTGGTTTTTGGAAGTGGTTAAGCTCAAGAATTTCCCTTGGCAAAGATCTTAGTGCTTTCTAAAATGGGGATTCTTGATTGGAACCCTCTAGTTTGCACCAATTCTAGAAAAAGTGCACCTCTTTAGAAGTACACTTTCTCACAAATTAGGTGCACCATAGAGTTTCATGCATATGCGCACCTACATAGCTATGGATCTACAGACCTACGGACCTATGCAACTATGCACCTAAATTTCCCAAAAACTCAAAAAAAATTTTGAACTTGTGGCAAATGCAGAATTTTACTAAAAGTGCAAAATTTCAAAACTTTGGCAAATTTTCCTTCCTTTTTTGAGTATCAAAAGTCTAGCCCTCCTTCTAGCACCACTTCTATTGAGTTGTCATTATACACGATGCTAAATGATAGGAATTCTGGTGAACTCCTCTCTTGAAAAGCTGATTTTGTGAATCAAATCCAAGGTTCTAGGTTGATCTTGCAACCTACTAGAATCTGTTCAATTGAAGATAAATGTGATTGTTCACAAGGAGGCCTTTACTGGTTCATTTTGATTTTAGATGAGATGAAGAATCTACATGCTACTTAAAAATAACACAGAAAAGAACTATGTTTTTGTATTTTTTTCATTGTTATGAATGCAGTCTAACAATGCAACTAGTATGATTTCCTACTTTAACAAGGGGTTAGCAAAGCAAATAACAAAACTTGAAAGAAAATAACATGAAATTGAAAATTTTTAACGAACATAAGTTATGGACAATGAAATGTTTGCAAATTAAGCTTTCAAAGAGATCAATAAATAACCAATGAAAGAAGGAGCAACACTTCCTTGATTCCACTGATGCAATCCTCCATGAGAAAACTTAGTGATCATATGATGTTTCACCCTTCATCAAATCACAAGGCCACAAAAAGTATTCTCATACAAGATGAAAATCTATGCAAGCACAATTCAATGATTTCTTCTCAAGCTAGTTATGTTAGCAGAATTCATCTCAACCATAACATATAATAGAACTAATGAAATGCACAACTAGAAAAAAAAGCAATAAATGTTTGGCTCAATCATAATCCCATGGACATAAATTCACAAAAATATGACACATTCATGTAAGAATTACTACACTCCAAATGTGAGCACCAAAAGCATAATTTTATTGCAAAAGAATGGTGGCCCCCATTACATATTACAATGGGGTATTTATAAGAAATCATCTCCTCAATTTGTGTTGAGAGGGAGAGATATTCTTCATGCAATAAAATGATTTTAATCAACAAAATAAACTAATTATATATAAACTACAATCTAATTGGTGCTTAGTAGGACTCCATCCACATTTTATTTGTTCATTGGATGCATGAGCCATTACATGTTAAAAATAAATAATTATGGAAGAAGAAAGAATGAGAAATCTTTGAGTTGAAGTGGAAGTGTCTAGAAGTGCTAAAAATGGAAGTTGGTCCTTCACTAGGCATTTGTCAGAGTTAGATTGCCATCATAATGCATTTCCAATGCATGGAAAGCTCTATTTTTAGAATTGGCAATTAACTATTAGTAGGGCCTCTAAAATGTGCACCTGCGGACTTGTGCACCTGTAGATTTGTTCACTTTCAGAGCTATGCACCTCAAAATGGTCCAAAATTTCAAAATTTTACTAAGTGTTGAAATTGAAATTCTAGCATCTAGGTTTTGTTCTTCTTCATCCCAAAGCTATGTTTGGATGTTTACCCTTGAATTTCTCTATAATCTCAATAATTTTATCTGCATCTAGAAAATCTAAAGCCTCATATTTATCCTTGATCTTCTGCTTGTAATTGTCTACCTCAATTTGGGTGTCAGTGAAATCCCTGAGTTTGGCGTCCAATTCTAGCAAAGCTTCTTGTGTTCTAAAGGCTTGCCAGATATCTTCATCACTAGTAGCTTCCTCAAAAATCTTCTTAAAACTTTCTACTATTGTTTCTATAGGTAATAACTTCTTCCATTCTTCATCTTCAAAAATTCTTAAGCAAGCATTTCTGTAATGTTTCTTCACTTCCAAAATAAGCTCTTGGGCTTGATCCTTGAGCCTATGAATTTTTGCATGTAATGTTTCCATTAATTTATTACTATCAGTGATCTTTTCTATCCAATCATCAATTAAATCTAACTCTTTTTTAGTGTATACATCTACCAAAACTTTGTACCTTTTCCCCTTTACTGCTTGCAAAATTTGTAAGTCCGTGCTCCAGGCCGTTACCTCATCCAAAATGCTAAAGTCCTGCTTCAAAATTGTTACCATTTTATTCATGTTCTCCTACATAGTGTGCAACAACTTTAGGTTCCCTTGAATAATTAAAATTCCCTTATCCTCAAAAATTTCCTGGCACTATTGACAGGCTTTTAAAAATGGATCCACATGTACAACTCCCACTTCTCTAAGAATGGTGTTCAATGTATCCTGAAGGTGATCAGGATCAAGAGGACAAACCACTTTGGCTAAATATCCCCTTAGGATCTCATTCTGCCTTCAAAGTGTTTAAATTCCTTAATTCCCATGGTCATCACTAATCGAGTTGTATTCTGTGTAGGCCTCCCAAGCATAACCTGTTTGATTTGATAGTCTTGGGAACCAAGGCTTTCTATATTTGTGTCTTTAGGTGGAATGACCACTTGTTCAAACAACTCCTAGTCCCTTGTATTGTTGAAAAATGCCAGTGATCTTGCCTCATGCAATAGTGAGTCAAGTTTATTCAAAATCTCAGCAATCTTAAAAATGTCCTCCTCATCAATGTAAAATTGAGGTTTGGTACTCCTCATTATTTCTTTCCAGAGCCATCTTGGGATGTGCTCAGCTGAAGACCTATCCCTCAAGGATGAAGGAGTATGCTCTATGACCTCCTTAGAGTTGTTTCCTTTTGTGAGGGCTCTTCTCTATGATCTTTATCTCACTATACCCTGCAGCTTGCACCTCAGTGTCTTGGGAAGGTGGTCGAGAATACTCTACCATTTATCCCTCCTTCAACAATTCATTGGTTGCCATTTGTTCTAGTTCCTCATCTTGTGATGGTTCCTTTGGAACATGTTCCTATTCTAAACTCTAGGATGGAGGATTAACCAAGCCTTTATCTACCACCATGACTTGTGGTGGAGATGGGGTAGTAAGATCGAGACCCTTTGAGTCTGGCAGCATCTGTGTCTAGTCTTCTTGTTGGGGTTCACCTATAGGGGTATCTTTGATCTTGTCCCCAACTAGCTCTGTTCCCATGGGCATAAAATCAAAATCTAACATTTTGAAAATGGCATTGCCCTCTTCACTCTGCTCATCCACCCAGTATTGTACTTCATCTTCTAAGGAAGAGACTTCCAAGGGTTCTTCAAGGCCAGATGGTAGTGTTATTGTAAAAATTCTTCTCCTAGACTATTCTACGGCTCTAGTTAGTTAGGTTCTTCCTTGCAACAACACATGTTCCTCTTCTTCTTCCTCTTCTCCCTCTAGAATGGTCTTGGGAACAAATGGGAAAGGCACCATTCTCTTAGTTACCCTTTGCTTTTTCTTCATTTGGATATTAATCCTCTTTTGTTTTGTAGAGGAAGAAGGGGATGCTAGCTCTTCTTGTGAAGGAGTAATGGAAACTTACTGACTCTCTCCCTCTTCTGACTAGCTGGGCACAAAGGTAGGCAACTTAGGGTCATTCTGGACTTGAGCAGCTCCAATATCCTCAGACCCTTGTACACTCTCTTCCTGCTACTAGGAAGGTTCTTGCACTTCACCCTATTTTGTTTCAATCCATTAAGGGGAGGTCCTCTTCCTTTTGTTCTTTCCTTTCCTCTCTAGAGGATGATAGTATCTAACTGGGTAGTCAAGTTGGTATACTATCTTTGGCCTTATGAGAGACTAGGTTGCAAAGGTAGGAATTATAACTTTCTTCCCTCTACCTTTCTCTGGGTAGGATTGAGCATGAAAAATCATGATGTCAGGTATTGGATCAAGTTGAAAAGGCTTCTTGATCTAATCCTTTGTCATTCTAATGACATTCCTTGCTCGATGATTAATATCATTGCCTTCGTCCCTGTCGACCTCGACATTCATGATGGGTCTCTCTCTAATTTTGTTCGAGTTGAACACGGGGTCTAGCAGCTCCCTAGAATCTTACTTTCTTGTTTCCTCTAGAATGTTTGTTTTTAGAGCCTTTACTGCCAAATACATAGTCATCCTACAATAGTCCCTTATACAGACATCACATTTTTTTTTTGCATTCATCCAATGGTCTTTAGTGGCCTCCACATGATGGAATTCTTTACTAGCCAGACTCTCCACTTTGGCAATGTTATCAAAATAGGGCCAGGGAGAGTTGTACTCATCTAAGGGATAATTTTCCCATTCCTACTCAAAGGACAAAATATCTTGCTTTCGTTTCACTTGGTATGGTCCTATGACTAGGGGCCATGTCCAACATGGTCTCTGTTGCCTCTTGACTTTGTCATAGGCAGACTCAATCTACCATGCAATCTCCAGCAAAACTAATTTATCACTTGGATATATAGGGAGCTTCTTAGGTTTGATAGAGGCACCAACTACATGTAGATACATGAATTTCTTAAACTAGATGTAATAGGCCCCTAGAGCTATTATCTGTGTTGTTGCCCCATTAGATAACCTCTTTGCATAATCACCCTCTATAAATCAGATGATCATGAAGATAAATGTGTCATTCATGATTCAGTACTCCTTGCTGAATGTTGAGAGCTTCTTCTTCACCAGCTAAGGGTAGACAATGTAGGGCTAGGCATTAGGATCCTGCATATTGCCTCTCTTGTACAAACTGGGGTAGTTTGTCACCCTTGTTGCTAGCAGATATACCTTATAAGAAGTCATATAAAATTCTTGTCTTTGACTACCCCTAATTTCTCACACAAGTTTTCCCTTAATGTGGTGGCCCAGTCCAGTGGCATCTTCACCGTCTTGATTGTCTCAATAAAGTTGACCATGAAAGCACTGAGGTGGCCAACTACTGGTAGACCCATGAATCTACTCAAAAGAATGATAGAATAACTAATATCCTCCTTCATGTATTCTTTTTTCATGTCCACCTTTCCTATGACCCTACCTAGAGGAGTCTTCTCAATGAGATACGAGGATTGGATGATTTTTGATGATTATTTCGAGTGCTCCCTATACCACTTCTCTATTGCTTCATAGGAGAGTCTTATCAATTGATCTACCCCCAAGAAATGGAAGACCCTTTCAATATTTTTGTTTTTGAGGTCAACAAACACTTCTCCTATCACACTCTTCACCACTCTTTCTTTAGGAACAAAGTGTTGAGCTAGTGTCATGATCAACTCTGCTATTTGCACTGATATAGGATGTGAAGTTGTGCTCACATTTCCTAACTAGATTAAGGTAGATACTAGAGTTGATCTCTTTGTAGGTTTTCTGTAGATTTTGAGGAACTCTCCCAAATCAATATGTCCCAAATTAGTGTCTTTGATTCCTACATAGTCATCTTGGAACCTCAACTTCAATGGCACGCATTGGAACTTGAACACAATGGGCTTAGGTGCCATTTTCTCTCTGAATGTGGATGCCATTATATCTGTATGACACAAGAATTTTTTTTTATTAATTCAAAATAAAAACTTTTAAAAAAAATACAAAACAAATTCAATTCCTCATATTATTTAATGAAAAATTTAAAAAAAGGTGCACTTTTTAAAATTATTATATTTGTTTTTTAGGATTTTTTTTTGTGAGGGTGTGTGGGTGTGCACATGCATGGTGCAAATTGGGGTGGCATGGTAAGGAGTGTCACAATAGTGAGCATGTGCAAAGCATATGGTGGCACGCCCTGCATGTGGCGCACACGGTGCAAGGCATGCGATGTGGTGTGCAAAGTGGCAGGCAATGTAATGTTGGTGTGGGGTAGTTTATTGGCACATGCATGGTGCAATGTTGGTTGATGTGTGTGAAATGCATTTGGTTATGCGTGTGTAGTGTAGTATGGTGTTATGCATGTGGCACAAGGCACACAGCTTGTTTGTGGTCATGGTGCAAAGTGGGCGTGATGCTGGGTGTTGTGCACATAGATTTGTGGCATGACAATGGCTAGGTGCATATGTGTGTGACATAGAGTGGAGTTTGGGCATGCATATGCATGGTCAATGTGGTGCATAGAGGAGTGGGGTGCGCATAGTGCGGAGGTGCTTTTCATGTTGAAGTTTTGCACACTTGTTGGTGTGCACAACAGAGAGTTTGGAGACAAGTGTGCACGACATAATGTAAGAGTTCAAAGTTAGAAAAACACAAATAATGAAAGGTGAAGAGGTTGGAGGGGGGAAGTGGGGGTTTTGTAACCAAGCCCACCCTTTGTGGTGCGTAGTGTGCACCATGCAAGTGTGCGGCCATGCATTTCGCCCCACTGAGAGTGGGATGTACTCCTGCGACCCTTGTGAGGCGCGTGGGTGCATGCTTAAATTTATTATTGTTATTATTATTATTATTATTTTGAAATTTTATAATTTTTATGTTTTTCAATTTTTTTGACTTTTTATGACTTTTTCCGTTTTCTCAATTTTTTTAGTTTTTTGATTTTTTTAGTTTTTATTTTTTTTACTCATTGAATTTTGATGATCCCAGATTGTGAGTCCAATAATCCAAAAAAAGAGTATGGGGCCTCATTCCTAGTGGGGAATGGGGCATGTGTTGTGGAACCACAATAGGCCCAACATTGAACTCCCATTTTTTATAAACTTATGGCTAAGGAAATTAAATTCTAGTCGATCCCATGCCTTCTATGGATATTAATATTAAAAAGGGTAAAGAAGAACTAGAAGAACAAATCAAGTACCTCAATGATAAAGTGATATCGCATAACAATAAGTTTCTTAATGCTATCACTGCCATTGAGCTTGGTGTTGCCATTTCTACTATATGTAGGGTCCATAAAGAAATGATGAAGGCCATCTTTGGCATTGTCATGGGTCAAAACAAACTCAAAAAAGCTAGTATGCAGAAGGACAATGTGCATGTGGAGATGAAGAGCATAGAGGATGTACACAACTGAACAAATGATCTCAAGTACTTGGTCAAGGATTGAGAGAACATCAAATATTCCTAGTGTCTCTAGGCCTTTGATTTCCTTTTTTGCTTATGTTTTAATGTTGAGTAGTTTTAGTTATTTTCTTTTTGTGGTTATTGTGATCTTGCTTGTAATTTTATCAACTTTAAAACTATTATGTTAATTCTAGATATTGTTTATGGCCCTTACTATAATACTCAATTATCTAGTTGAATTATCATTAGTGTTTTTGCTAATAAGTTAGAATCTAATACTCGTAGTACATTTTCTTTTTTTTGATTATTTTTTCTTTCTATGGTGGGTCTCTAGTAGTTTGTGTTAGAGATGGTCATTTTTGTTGCTTGGTTGTTATGGGACATAGTAGAAAACTTATTTTTCTTCTTTATTATTACTCGGGTTTAGGACCCTTATCTTGCCTCTTTTAATATAAAACAATTCATGTACATAATAGTTAACGAAAAATTAACTGAACAAAATGTAATATGGAGAGCCTCCAAAAAAGTGCTCCTATAATGCAAAAAAAATTGAATCAATCGTATCTAATATAAATAAATTGTTAAATATTAAAAATTTATAAAAAAAGTCAGAACATTAGAAATTTTAAATTTATGAAAAATTCTACTCTTGATTGGTGCCAAAAAGTATAGTTATTGCACTCATTGTGAAAAGTGAGTGCAATAGTATTTTGCCTACAACAAATACAATAAGGAATAATAAATTGTCATTTTTATTATCAATTAAAATATTTTCTACTAAAAATTAATAGACTAAATCAAGATTTTAACATCTATCCACAAAATTAAAAGTAATTATTTTTGTATAATTAAAATATTTTAAATATTTTGTTATTTAGATCTATAAATTTAATATATTATACAAATTATATGATTGATTGAATTGGTACTATGTTATTGTTTAGGCCAAAGAGATTTATGGGGGAAGAAGAAGAATGAGATGGAGAAGAATAATGTGAGAATGATGTATCTTTCATCTAGAGCGAAAAGGAGGGTGTGTGTGGGAATAGATGTGGCAAGCGTGCATGTTCCCATTACTCTCAGCAATTTACTCAAAGTAGTCAAGTGGAATTATGCTAAAGAAGGTGTTCTTCATGATCTTACTAGAGATATTCCAACTATACTGATGTCCATGAAATATAACTTGGAAGCTCAAATTATGTCTCGTGTAGGCTAGTCTAGGAATCAAGTCTTAATGTGTGATTTTCATGTCATCCATCGTATCTTCAAAAGACACAACATAAGGGGTATTTGACTAATACACTTAAAATTGGTATGTTTATATAAGTAAGTCAACTTTGACTATTTCATATTTTTAGTCTAGTAATTGAGCTTTAATAGGTGATGTACATGTCTGCTTCCTATGCATCATAATTAATATAATAAGATAGTACTCAATTACAAATAACACATGAATTACTAAGACTTATGATAGAAGTTATCTTTACACTTCCCGCTATCTTTCCATAGTTTCTCTATATAAAATAAGAAAACATTTATTAGTATTCTTACTATTAGAGTGGCATGTTTTATATAAAGCTGGTTCTTGTGAATTCATGGTCTATTTTATATTTAGGCTTAGATTTCTAGTGGCATGCCTATGATAATGAAAATGAATGATTCTTTTTATAGTACTTTAATCTATTCAATATCTATTATTTTAGTACAAAAAAAAATATATTTATTTAACACTATATTATTATCCATCATATTTTAAAAAATAGAGTTCTTTAGAAAATAATAATTGTGTAACTTTAATATTTGATAGATACAAGTTTATTATCAAATAATATGTATGAAATTTCTAGGTTTATGTTTAATTTTATAAATATTGTGATCCCATTCAAGATGAGAAAATACATAAGACAATTTTATTTGAGTTAAAATATGATATTTATATTTTTCTTATTCACAAATTGTAAAAATATTCCTAACAAAAAAAAAGTCTTCTAAAAATAGTCACATTTGGAGATATTTTATTCATAAGGAACAACACTTGGTGAAGGTTTTACAAATGAGGTTGCAAGTAGAGTGGGTTTAACCATGGAGTAAACTTTGTGGTTAAGTGTACTTGAGATGGAGTAGTACTAGGATGGGTGACCTGATGCGGAGCACATAGCAGAAGGGAAATGTAAATGATAAAGCTTTCTAATATACTCAGTTCATAACAATACAAAGAATCACGAACAGAGAATTGTAACTATGAAACTGAAGAAACCACAAGATATGAACCAGAAACTTAATTCTTTTTTTCATTATTCCATTTTAGATTACATTCTCCATTCATCGATTCTCATTCATTCCTCCTACTCTACCCTATTCTACCCTCCTACTACTTCCTTTCATCGGATGACAGAATATAATAAAGATTTCCCCAAAACTAATTTCCAACTACCCACAACTGACTCACTCTAATTCCTCTAATGGTTCTTCACGACCGAAGAGTAAACATATTACTAACTCATTTATTAAATCAAAATACTAATGTCTCCCCAACCAATTACATCCATATTGACTTTGAAAAATTTATAATGCATGTAATGTCCGAAGTCTATGAATTGTTTTGAATATTTTGATGCCCTTGCATCATACTCCCGGGGATAGAAAAATTCAAGTCCCGTTGAATTGTTGTGACCTTCTTCTAGATTTCCCAATTGTATGGTATCACAATGATGACTGAATTGATGCCACTTACCATAACATGTTGGTTCTAATTTGTAGGGTGAATGCCTTTCTTGGCATGTGTAATGATAGCTTTCTAGAATTTTAGAAAAAATATAGTAGTTAGAATCGTCATATCATCTTTGTAAAAATACCAATCAACTTGATCCATAATCTGGTCCTCTTCCTATTTTTACATCTCTAGAGTATCACATTCAACAAAAAATACTTCATCCTTTACATCAATAGTCTTCTCCTTAGCATCTGATTTTTGCTCTACATCTTTTCCTTCCTAATCAATTTTGTCAACATCTCCATCATCTGGGAATATTATTTCTTCAACCATACTTTTCACCAACTCTCCCTCATCTGCAAGAACCTTTTCCTCACAAGGTTCAACAACAATCTCCTATTGTTCACTCTCACTCTCTACACCAACATTCATTTGCTATCCACACCCTTGCAATGGAATGTGTACCACTTCTTGATCCTTGTCTTCATCAACAACTTCATCTTCATTTGTTGCTTGCTCCAAAAGAAATGCTATCCTCTCCCACTTTGCAATACTCTTATCTAACTCTCTTCTAAGATTCTTGAAACTTTCTTCTTCTTGTTCTTGAGAAAGCCCTAGTTCAAGAGTAAGAAGTGCTAAGAGGAGTCTGCCATATGGTTCCCTTGTAAATTGTGCCATTTATTATTTTATTTTCATTATTGTGAATTATCTCCACATCATGACCTATATAGAAGTCTTTATATGTCACCTCTATGAGAATTACCTACATCCAATTAGTGCCAAGTATTTCATAATTGTCACGAGAGATTACTTTTTACAACTATAACATTGACCAACATTGTAGCAGAGCTTTTAAACATAGAGATAATGTTGTTTTCTTGACTATGATAGCGTTGATGATTTCTTGCATGTGGTGCTGACCAAATGTAAAATGCATAAATTTAGTTTAATAATAAACAATAAAATGTACTGCTTTAATAGAAATATAGAAATTGGATTCTAGTTGTCTTTCTTTTCAGTTTTAGAAAATAATATGAGCACCTAACAATAAATAATATTTCGGATTGTGGCTCTTTTCCATGTCTTCTTCCTTTAAATTGAAGGAAAGTTAGTCTTAATTATAGAGATTAACAATCTCTAGAAAAATTTAAAAATGATCTTATAATCTTAATAATATTTTATTGTTTAAATTAAAAGTGCAATCCTAATCTTGTTGTAGAATTCTAGTTTTGTTTTTTCAATTCTTTCATTACTATCCTTATAACTTATAAATATATAAGTCATATTAAGAAAATTTAATTATGCTTTCATAGTTCACTAATTTATTTTTCAATTTAATAATTTTGGGTTAATACTTTTGATACCATTATCAATATCTATATGTCTTTTCTAAAGTATGTTTAATATTCTAGTAATCTAAATTTTGTAGTGATTGACATTATTCTGCATGCTTATTTAATCTAGGTATCATTTTACTATTTATAGTTTTTAAAAAAAAATTATTTATCAATAAACAATCAAAGCCTTGTGTTATATTGAATAAATTAAATTGAAATATAGTTCATTCTCCATTCAAAAAAACACTAGTAGGAAAGAACTGAGCAAGAAAACATCTAGTCTTGTCCAAGACCAAAGTCCTATATTATACAATTCAAAAGGGGCATACCCCAGTTTTTAAATGAATAAAAAATATGATGAGACATAAAAATTAACATGAATTCTACCATGGAGAATTAATCTCCTTTTAGTATTTGGTTTGTCTACTCACAACTTCTTATATCTTTTGCAATAATCCTTCTATTAGCTTGCAATCACATATATTTTTCTTTCCACAAATATTAGTAATGTTAGACCAACCTGATAACATGAAGTGTTTCTACAATATTTGTAATTATCTTTTCTGATACATATTTATCGTATTTCTCTCTTTATCTATATATAATTTATTATGCATTGGTATACTTAGTTTTTGACTTATCAATTTTTACAATTCTATTCCTTTAAATGATTATACATGTTTGTAGTTTTTGAAATAGTGATGTTGATTTATACAATCAAGTTTAGCTATATTCAAGGTGGAATATCATTTCCGATAGACTCTTTTTTGTCTTTATATGCTCAGATATGTATTCATTTATATTAATAGCTAGTTTGATATACTATATTACCTTATACATGTCATGCCCTAAATCTGACATGACAAAATGCAACCAAAAATTTTATTTTTTATTTTTACGAGTTAAGGAGTTATCTCTTCTCACTACACTATATCTATATACATATAGGATTAATTATTTCCATGCCTAATATATTGTCTCTTACCATTTATACCTTGCTAGGGCTCAATTACAATACATCCATAAAATTTCTTTCTACTACAATGTGTCCTAGATGTTTCACATCCTTTCCTATTTAGTTTTGTGTATGCAATTTTGATATTATGTAGATCATTTATTTATTATTATATATTTTGTTCTAAATAATCATTATTATTATTATTATAGATTTATATTATGCATACCATAATAACTAATTACAATTTTAAAGAAATTTATACTAAATTAAATTCTAACCAAAAACATCATCATCAACTTGCAATATTGCTAACTAATCCTATCTACAACTAACAATTCCAAGTATAAGTAAAATATTAAAAAAACAATAAATAAATAAATAAATAAATAGATAAAAATAAGGGAAAAAAATCCAATTTTCCACAAAATACACTAGTATTAATAGTATGCATCTGTAATCTACTTCATCCCTATTAACATGTACAATTAACTACATAAAATAAATTTGCACAACTATAAAATATTTAAAGAACACTAACCACTTATCTCTTACCTAACCCTCCACTAACCTATACTACACATGTCCATATCCCAACTTGATGAGAATATAGATCTCTTTTCGCTACTTCTAAACATCAATTAAAATAACCATAAAACAATATACTTTAAATATCATCTCTAATGCCTACTAACCTTCTTAAAATCATGCTTAAATTTTTTTTCATTTCTATTTAATCACCCCATAATCATAACAAGAATCTTGTCATAACTAGCATACATAATATCTTCCTTAATTAAAGCAGGCTCTACTTCCATTGAAAACCCCCACTCCATGAAACACGTGCCCACTTTACCCCTCCACTTTCCATGGCTAAACAATTTTGGTTTCCAAATCAATTATTCTCCCCTTATTCCTAAGTCAATATCTTGTTTTAAACAAGTTCTCCTTTTCCTAAGCCTACCCCCTAGGTGGGTGCTCATGCTCTCTCCTCCCAAGGTGGACGCTTAGGGGAGCCTTTTCTGATTATATGTCAAAATTAAATCAGATGTGTGTACACCTAGGTGGGTTTCAAAAACACATTTTATTTCAAAAGACATTGGACCTCCTATTCAACACTATGCCCAAGTGGATGCACTTGGGATTGGGGTCTAACTTTATGTCATAGTGGTTTCCCATGCCCCAACTCTTGTTACATGCATGTGTCTACCTAAGGAAAGGAAATATGCACTTGGGATGTGTATGCTTTTATTATATATATATTTTTTTCTTTTCTTATGTAGTCTTTCCTAAATTTTGTTCTAATTAGTTTATTATTTGATGGGACTACTCCTTAGTACATCCAAGTTGATCATTAGGTGTCTAGTCTTAGCAATATTTTAAAATGGACATAAAATTAAGTTAGATATATAAATAATTTTGTGATGTTTTCAAGAAAGGATGACCTAAGGGTCACAGGATTTGTATGGGTCCAAGTATATTGGTTATTAGATTAAATGCATAATTTTTTTCTTTTGATTCTAAGAATATCCTCTTGAATATTTTAAGGGACTATAATAGGGAAAAGTTAATTTTCCATTCCTCATACATTTTCTAGAGAGAAAATGTGAGTCTACAACAAGTCTCTTCTTGAATTTTGAACTAGATGTTTTCCTTTTGAAACTATATTTTTTGGTCTTCTTTGTTTGTCCTACCATAAAATTTTAATAATCATTTTGATAATAGGATGGTATTATCTACTAGGATTTTATTTGAACTTGGAATCCAAGGAAGTGATAATCATGCATATAAATGAGCTATCAACATAACAATTTTCTTCCATTTTGTTGAGTGCACATAAACTTGCAAGCATACAACTTTGTTTTAAATTGATCAACTACACCAAAAGTACTCTTCCACATAACATTTACAAACTATGTATACCAATCATCTACAAATAACTAGAGGAGAAGGAACTCTTACAAATTTTCTTTCATAACACATCAAATTTCACAAGGAAGATTTCCTTACAAGTAAACTTAATGTAGACAACTTTTCAACTTTTCCTTCCATAATTTTTAGATGATAACAATGATACAATCTCCTTATGTCACAATGGAATATCAATAGAGACTTTCAAAATCACAACCCACTTAAGATGACATGAACATTGATTTATCTTTACAAACTTGGATCTTTTCCACATAACATGGGTGAAATCCTAATACCTTCAAAGGCTACACCTTCTCCAAACCTGCACATCACACACACACAAGGAACCATGGAGGCTTACCTCCCAACCTAGGCCTCAAGAAGGCCACCCCTGTGCTAGGGAAAACAAGGCTCAAATGGGATACATCAAAACAATATTACAAGAAAATAACTAACATGAATGTAACATTTTCACAACACATTTACAACCCCAACCAAGATTTTCACAATGATTCACAAGTGGAATCATAAACATTGGGTGAAGGTGGGCTCTCCAAGGAGGAGATTGCCATATCCTTATGCATTAACAATCTTGAAATTGTAATATGCCCAAGAAGGCTTCCATGAAACACATGCCATCCAAGGCTATCAATATTTACATCCCTCAACAAGGCTATCAACACTTACTACTCTTCACAAATCCTCACTTATAGCTCCCATAGAACAATATAAAGGCATATGGTTTTTCAATGGAGCCCATACTCCATGAAAACTATCTCCTTTCCAAGAGAAGGATTTCTCAACTTCAATGTTGAGCCCAACTAACCCCTTCACCCCAAGGCTTCTCTTCCCTCCCAAGGGTGAGTGAAGCCTTCACACCCAACACAACATTCAATCCACCACAACAATTCAAGAAACAAAACCAAATGCAAATAGGTTCAATAAGCACACTTACATACACTAATATTTACAACATGCACCATATGCAACACATAAATCCTACAAGAACACTCTTACAACTTCTAACCTTCAACTTCCATGAGATGAGAGTAAACATGGCATGAAGCACTAACCTTCTTCCAAGCTAATGGTTATGAAATTGTGATGAAGAGCTTTCCTACCTTGGCTTCCAAGTTCCTTCCTCCAAACCCTAAGTGTCTCTACAATTACAGAGTGGGTGAACAACAACTAAGTTTGGCACAAGCTCCCTAAAAAGACCTCCACTTCCATCCCCACCTACCTCTCTTACACCCTTGTACCTTTCTACCAATAGGAACTTAACCAAGTGGTGGAATGAGGAAACAAGTCATGTGACACTCTGATTTTCGAATTGGCTTGAAAATGACTAGTTTAGAGGGCCTCCTAAGTCCCCTAAGACAACTTATGGTTATATTTAGACCCCCAACCTATACTACTACCATTTGGGTGACTTATTTTCACAAAAATAACATTTGGGAACCACTTTTAGGCTCTCTAAAGTTCCTATCAAATTTAATTTGAATTCCATCATTATGGTGACTCATCCTAACACTCTCCAAGGTGGGTTAACTTAATTTCATAATGGGATTAAGTTTAGGTTAAGTGACTTCATGCCCAAAAATCATATATGACATATCATTTACACATAGACAACACAAGTGTCAAATGACACTCACACCTAAAATACTTTCCTGCACACTCAACTTAACATCAATAACCTAATGAAATAATATAGAAATACATGCAAATAAGTGCAAAATAATCCAATATCACTTAATTCACATTAACATATTTAGTTAACTTCCATCTAATTATTTCCATAAAATATTCAAAACATTGCAATATCAGAATATGTGTATCAAAATTTATCTTTCTTATCATAACAAAATTACCATTCTAAACACTATCGCAATACTTGTCTATCATAACCATGAAAATTGAAGTCATATCTATTAAATCATTTAAGCAATAAAATGGATCCTAGTATATGTGTTAAGTGGAAATCACTAATATGTAGACTTGTTAACTAGTATCCTTTCAATCAAGTTAAACACAACAACATTCCTAGCAATATCCCTTTATCACATTGCAAGGGGTTTGTGTGTGAGTTTTTAGGGTTACTTCCTCAAACTGTTAGAATGTTTCCATAATTATGTCATCATAAATTAAAACCAATTTTTGAATGTAACCATATGTCTTGTTGTCATTATAACCTACATTCATTGTTGTTCTCACTAGGGTGAATGTTAATTTAGCTTTCCTAATTGCCCTGTGGATCATACCTTGAATCTCGTGACCAGGTTCTCAGCTTGAACACATTGAGTTTCATTTTCATGTGGTCTTGTCTTATCGACCTAATGTTATTGGATAGGGTATGAACCTTATAATAATCAAAATCTACATTAGTCTCTAATAGGATCTCATAAATCATTGTTAATAATGAAAATGTCGATCATGACCTAATTAACTCCTAATTATATTCATTCTTTACAGTTTATATAGGGTGGGAGTGTGGGCCTTACATCCTTCCCCCCCTAGCTATTAACTTCCTCTTGGAAGTCTCTTGTAACCCGGGACACAATTTCCATATATAGGGTTTACCTTAATTTGGCATAAGTGTTCCACTCAAGAGCCTTGCCTTAAGATCACCTCACATTCCTAATAGTTTTACATAGATTTGAGATATAGACTATAAAACATTGTCCCATAACTCATAGAGGGATTATTCTTCTTAAAATTGATTAACTCACCATTTGATTTGTTTGGGTATCATCCCAAGTTAGGGAACCTACCAATACCTAATATAAATATATTTGTGCAACTTCTTCCTAGATAGGTAGGGTAGCTGTCATTTATATCTAGAATGTTCAAGCTCATTGCAACATTCCCAATCTCTTGGCAGTTAAGAAAGGTTTATGACAAATAATGTATTCAATAACTATTTCTATAATTATACCACTTTGGTTGTTAGGTTAGTCCTTTTCATGGCGTAATCTCATTACCTTTGTCAACTTGTTTAATCAGTGCCATTTCCATTTACAAGTCAGTGTTACTTGTCTACCTATCTCCTCCTATGTTGTACCTTAGTTGGCATACTGACTTGATTTCCTCCCTCTCACTTGGTTATTCTTATTTTAGGGTTTTATTTTTCTATTGGCAGCTTGTGATCTTATATACTTTTTCTTGTTTGGGTAGCTATTCATTTACCAATGTCATCATATTCTTCATTAGTTCTGACTGACTATCTTACTCCTTATTAGTTTTCAAGCCACTCACCTTAGCACTGACCAGGTCTATAATGATAGTCTAAGATCAACTTATTAGTGGAGGGTTGATATATTTTGTAAAAACTCCAAGAATTCATTGATTTTAGTTTAACATCAAGATCCACATACAAGCCCTTAATTGTAGACACTCGGTGGTTACAGTGTTCTTTTCGTTACATCTTAATTGAGAAATTTAGCCATTATGCTATTGGTTTGGTATACTTATTAGATATTAGTTGAAATAGCATTGTGTATCCTTTAGCTTCTGGCCCTTATAGTATTATTACTTTCTATGCCTTTACCTAAGGCCCTTAGTATGGTGTGTTATTAGGGTCTATTCGTTCAAGGGTTAAGGTATTTCCATGTTTATAGGGTTCAATGAAATCACATCTTATGATAATGAAAAGGATGGTATTCAAATTTCTTCATGATGGTTGTCAAGAATTTTCCTTGATATGAATGACTTATAAATCATAATATAACACACTTATAGAAAAATGCCTCATAAAATAACTTAAAACAAAATAAAATCACCAATTAAACATGAGTGTGGCCATAATGGTAAATTTTTTGCTAAAACAAGTCATGTCCTGAGGGAAAGGGGACCATACCATGAAATCATCTTAAATGAACATTCCACGAAATTACCAAAATATGCAAAAATTGAAAACAACAACAATTCATAACAATTCAAATTCTCAAAAGCATTGCAGTTGTACTAGGGGCTTACTAATGGAAAGAAGAGGAAAGGTTGTCCTATAGTTACATTGTAAATCATTGATATGTAGAAATGATTCCTTTGTATCTTTAGTCCTTTCTAAGAATAAGTCACAAGAGTGATCTACATCCTAATTGCTTATGGGTTGTCGAGTCTGAGGAATTCATTCTTTAATTTCTTATGTTTCCTTACCTACCTGCCCATTACTGTCAAGAATGGTTAGATGTAGTCTAGGCAAAGGGTTTCCACCCAAATTACATTGGTGACCCTTCAAATAAGAATAAGATTATGATTGGTGTCACTTACCTAAAAATATATTATAATATGTCACTATTAGAAATATCAATGGGAGTATCTCTTAGACACTTGTCACACCTTCTTTCAAGCATCATTTAGGTATATTGATGCTTTTAAGAATGGTTCTATCATCTGATCTTATGATAGACTAGGATTCCTTAAGGTATTGTTGATAATGTGGAAAAATATTTAGTCTTGCCAAGCTTTCGAATCTTTTGAGCTATAGTGCAAATTGAGCAGAATGTTGATGATCGAGTGACACTTGCCATTGAGTTGCAAGATGTTATTGAATAACAACAATTTTTTGAGTAGAAAATTGTCTTGTAAGTTCCATTGATTGATATTGAAAAATCTCAATGTTTTTATGGCCCTAGTTAGTAAGTGTATATGGTCATGTTGCCTATTCTAATATGATGGTGTCTTAGGTGGTGAAGAGTCCTCTTTTGTTATAGAAAGTACATATTGTAAATGAAATCAGTGAACCAAGTTATATCTGGAATTATCTATTCTAGTGTGTGTTGTACTTTTTGTTATTTGCATATTGTCTCTCATTGTCTCCTTGTCTGTCAAGTAGGAGGCTTATCCTATCGGTATCACTTCCAATGGGGTTCTTCACGTGTGGTTTCTATCCCTTAACTATAGAGTTATTATCTAGATAGTCAAGACATAAAATATTACCTTTATTGTATAACATGTTAGTCATTGCACCACTATACTACATAGTCAGGGGGTTTCCTATCCCAATCCTATCTACCATCCTCATCATTCTTGTTTACCCTAATCAAGAGTATTCCTTTCTGATGAACCTAGGTCTACTTTTTCACAAAGGGGTTTTTGCATTCTCACCAATACTTGGACATCTTTGAGATGAGCTACCACCCATTTAGTCCTTAATGTTGGTATGGTTTTAAAAGAAATATCCTCACATGTGACAAGGTTTGGATTCATTAAGTCTCATAGCTATCGAGAGGGGGTTACATAGAGATCCTTAAAAATTTAAATTTCCACAAGATTGAGGTCAATATCTTATCATATCTTAGTCCTTAGTAGTTCTAAATTGTTAGCACAGTCAATTACTATTATCAGTATAGGGTGTTCAATTTAGTTGCCAAATAGTAATAATACTTATTACAAGTCAATTTATTAGGAGGCCTATTTCATATTTGCAATATGGTATAATGATAACTTATAATAGTAAATTAATTTGTGGACTCATTAATGCCCAATGTTTTATAAACTTGGGCTCTAATACCAGAATGTCATGCCCTAAATGTAACAAGACAAAATGAAAACACAATTTTTTTAATTTTTTTTTTACAAGGAGTTAAGGAGCTATCTCTTCTCACTACACTATATCTATATACATATAGGGTTAATTATTTTTGTGCCTAATATATTGTCTCTTACTATTTAGACCTTGCTAGGGCTCAATTATGACACATCCAGAAAATTTATTTCCACTACAATGTGTCCTAGATGTTTCGCATCCTTTCCTATTTAGTTTTGTGTATGTAATTTTGACATTATGTAGATCATTTATTTATTATTATATATTTTTTTCTAAATAATCATTATTATTATTTTAGATTTATATTATGCATATCATAATAACTAATTGCAATTTTAAGGAAATTTATACTAAATTAAATTCTAACCAAAAAACATCATCATTAACTTGCACTATTGCTAACTAATCCTATCTACAATTAACAATTCCAAGTATGAGTAAGATCTAGAAAAAACAATAAATAAATAAATAAATAGATAAAAATAAGCAAAAAAAAATTCCAGTTTTCCACAAAATACACTAGTATTAATAGTATGCATCTGCAATCTACTTCATCCCTATTAACATGTACAACTAACTACATAAAATAAATTTGCACAACTATAAAATATTTAAAGAACACTAACCACTTATCTCTTACCTAACCCTCCACTAACCTATACTACATATGTCCATATCCCAACTTGATGAGAATACACATCTCTTTTCTCTACTTCTAAACATGAATTAAAATAACCATAAAATAATATACTTTAAATATCATCACTAATACCTACTAACCTTCTTAAAATCATGCTTAAGTTTTTTTTTCTCTATTTAATCACCCCATAATCATAAGGGGAATCTTTTCATAACTACCATACATAATATCTTCCTTAATTAAAGCAAGTTCTACTTCCATTGAAAACCCCCACTCCATGAAACATGTGCCCACTTTACCCCTCCACTTTCCATGGCTAAAAATTTTTGGTTTCCAAATTAATTATTCTCCTCTTATTCCTAAGTCAACACCTTGTTTTAAACAAGTTCTCCTTTTCCTAAGCCTACCCCTTCGGTGAACGGTCATGCTCTCTCCTCCCAAGGTGGATGCCTGGGGAGCATTTTCTGGTATGTCAAAATTAAATCAAATGTGTGTACACCTAGGTGGGTTTTGAAAACACATTTTATTTCAAAAGACATTGGACCTCATATTAAGCACTATGCCCAAGTGGATGCACTTGGGATTGGGGTCTAACTTTATGTTAGAGTGGTTTCCCATGCCCCAACTCTTGTCACATGCATGTGTTTACCCAGGGAAAGGAAATATGCTAATTGATCATGATCTTTAAACTTATAACACCCATGCACAATCACATTATGAAATAAACACAATTCAATGAGGTTTTGAATCTTCCAAAGATTCACCTTGGCTTTATTGTGTTCACATAGGTTTGAACCTTGTTTCCCGGAATAATTTCCATGGTTCCACTTGCCTGCACACTCAACTTAACGTCAGTAGCCCAACGAAATAATATACAAATACATGCAAATAAGTGCAAAATAATCCAATATCCCTTAATTCACATTAACATATTCATTTAACTTCCATCTAATTGTTTCCATAAAATATTCAAAACATTGCAATAGAAAAATATGTGTATCAATATTTATCTTTCTTATCATAATGAAATTATCATTCTAAACACTATTGCAATAGTTGTCTATCATAACGATGAAACACTGAAGTCATAGCTATTAAATCATTTAAGCAATTAAATGGATCCTAGTATATGTCTTAAGGGGAAATCACTAATATGCAGACTTGGTAACTAGTATCCTTTCAATCATGTTAAACACAACGACATTCCTAGAAATATTCCTTTATCACATTACGAGGGGTTTGTGTGTGGGTTTCTAGGATTAATTCTTCAGACTGTTAGAATGTTTCCATAATTATGTCATCATAAACTAAAACCAATTTTTGAATGTAACCATATTTCTTATTGTCATTATAACCTACATTAATTATTGTTCTCACTAGGGTGAATGTTAATTTAGCTTTCCTAATTGCCTTGTAGATCATATCTTGAATCTCATGACTAGGTTCTCAACTTGTACATATTGAGTCTCATTTTCAGGTGGTCTTATCTTATTGACCTAATGTTATTGGATAGGGTATCAACCTTATAATAATCAAAATCTACATTAGTCTCTAATAGGATCTCATAAATCATTGTTAATAACAAAAATGTCGATCATGACCTAATTAACTCCTAATCATATTCATTCTTTAAAGTTTATAATAGGGTACGAGTGTGGGCCTTACAATACAACTAAAATTTACATCATGTTGTCTTTTAATACTATTGCCTCCCAAAGCTCCATCAAAATTTAATTTGGTCCAACTTGTTGAGGGTGGATTCCAACAACATTTGCTTCTAGCCTCTTTGTTCTTTTTTTGATACATCATCAAGGGATTGGCTAGGTTTTTCCAACTTTTTCACATAAGTCCATCACATTTTGTAAATGATCCTTCCTCTATTGAAATATTTATAAGATGAGAGGTTAATGTTTCAACTATACATGCTTTGATTTTATTAGTTATCTCACATGACATTATCTCTTGATTACAGAATATTCTTCTATTCCTTTCTTTCCATAATTCTGAAACAAGGATTGAACGGAAAATATTCTAGATGTTACCATAAATACCTCTACTATTGTCCATGGGTCAACCCTTAAGTGGCTCATTTAGAGTTTCAGGCAATGGCATAGTCCATCTTAACAAGTCATTCCCAACACTTTTGTGTGTATGAACATCTATATAGAAGATGGTTAGTATCTTCATTGTCATTCTTATGTAACACACATATAGATGACCCCTCAATGCCCAAATTTCTAAGTCTGTTAGCAATTAGAATCCTATCCTGGGAGGTAGTCCACAAAAAGAAACTCGCCTTTGGAAGACAAGAAGAATCCCAACAAAGTTTAAGGGGAGTGTACTCTTCTTCCCATCTTTGAGACTAAATGATTTCTTTATAACCATTTTTCAAGTTATACCTTCCATCTTTTGATGCTGCCCATATGAGTTTGTCATTTGTCATTAATAATTTTATATTCCTCTTATTAATGATGTCTTCATACACCTTTTTTACTACTGGATCTAACTTAATATTGTCTAATTTTTTCCATTCTCAACTTATATTGCCATTAATATCTTTTTTGATTTTATAATTATAGACTTTACACCCCCAAACTGTGAATAATTGTTCTTTAATATCAGCTGGAATATTCACATTGTCTAATGGGGGATTCCCATCCCAAGAATCCTCCTAGAAGAGAGCTTCCTCCCGGTTACCAACATCCTAGGTGAGATATTTACTAATTAGATCTCTGCTTTTAACTATGAAATTCTAGCTCTTGGATCTTTAGGAAGGTTCCTCATTCTAAACAAAGAGTAAGGGTCAAATGCATTTAAGTATGTATTATACATGATTTTTTCCCATTTATGATTTCTTTCTATGAATAACCTCCAAGTCAATTTGGGCCTTAATGCTTCATTTTGCCAACTTAAATTTTTGATATTGAGACCTCCTAAATCCTTTGGTTTACAAAATTTTCCCCATTTAATAAGAGCTAGTTTTTGGTGATCTTCATTGTCATTTCAAAAGAAGTTTCTGAGTTTTGCTTCCATCTTCTTATTCAAATTTTTAGAAGAGGTAAGCAAGCAAGCAAGTATGTTGGGAGGGTCAATAAGACTACTTTGATCTTTATAACTTTACCCATTTTTGTTAGAAGAATGAATAACTAAAATACCATTAATTATACCATTTGAGTGGGCTTTGAAAATTGCTTTGCCAAATGTTTTAGCCATGATGATGTGTATGAATGGAGATAAGGGATCTCCTTGTCTAATACCTCTTGATGCCTCAATGAAACCTTCAAGCATTCCATTGATAAAAGCTAAAAATTTACTTGTTGAGTTGCATTGGCATATAAGATTAATCCATTGGTGACAGAATCCGAAGGATTCAAGTATTTTGCATAAAAACCTCCAATCAACCATGTCATATGCTTTCTAAATATCCAATTTCATGAACATGATTTCCATTTTATTCTTATTGGCTATGTGTAATGTTTCTTGAATAATGAGTATCCCATCTAGAATTAATCTTCCTAGAACAAAACCTATTTGTTCTTCTAAAATTATCTTATGTAATATTGGTTTTATTCTATTTGCTAAATTTTTGGATAAGATTGTATAAATGGTGTTGCAGAGGGCTATAGATCTAAAATCTCCTAGGCTTTCAGGATCATCTTTTTTGGGTATTAATCTGAGAAAGGTATTATTAATTTCTGAAAGTAAAGATCCCCCATTTCTCAAAGCTTCAATGGCTTTCCAAAGATCATTTCCTATAATGTCCCAACATTTTTGATAAAAGAAGGCTTGGAATCCATCTGGATCTAGTGAACTATCTAGTTTCATGCTAAATAACACATATCTGACTTCTTCCAAGGATATGGTTGTATTTAATGCTTTGTTTTCTTCTATGGAGACCACTTTTGGTCTGCTTTTGAGCATTTTTGTTTGGGCTATCATGTTCGAACTATCAAAATTATTTAATAACTTGTTGAAGTGATCTACAAATATCTTTGCTATATTTTCTAGATTTTCAGTAATAGAACCTAACACATCTTTAATTTTTATAAATTTACTTTTATCTCTATTATAAATCGCACTGTTATTGAAATATTTTGTATTATAGTCCCATTCTTCTAACCATATTTCTCTAGATTTTTGCCTCCAGAAGACTTCTTCTTTTGCACGAATGTCTTCCCGCTTTGCTAACAATTCTTTTTCTAAGAGAAAGGTCTCATTATTTATACCTTTTTAAATTACTTTTGTGTTTAATTTTTTAATACTTTCTTCTATGTCTATTTTTTCTTTAAATATATTATTGAAATGATTTTGTTTATTTGAGTATATTCTCTTTAATCATTTTCATTTTTGATACAAATATATAAATTTTGGAGCCTTTAAAATTGCCTTGATTCCACCATTTTCTTATGAGTTCCATGAAATTTTAGTCTAAAAACCACATTTTTTCAAATTTAAAAGGATTTCTAATAGGTTTAATGGGTTCACTTGATTCAATTCTAACAGGAAAGTGATCAGAACCTGCTCTTGGAAGTATTTCATCTAGTAAATCTAAACCTAATCCAATTAATTCACCTTTGAACAAGAATCTATCCAGTTTCTTAGTTATAAATGCAAAGTATTTCCTTCTATTATTCCATGTGTATTTACCATTGTTAATAGGAATATTAATAAGGTTATTAATGTCTATGCATTTTTTGAATTCCATTGATGCTTGGGAATTTTTTTGGATGCCTCCAATTTTTTCATCAAAATATATAATAGTGTTAAAGTCTCCACCTATAAGAATGCTTTCATTCCTATGGCTTTTTATAAATATGCTAATTTCTTCCCACAAATTTTTTTATCTATGTTCTAGATCGGTCCATACATGTTAGTTAAAAATTAACTAAAAGTTATTTTTAATGCTTTTAATTTTGCTACTCATCCAAGAGTTATTAGATTGAATTAAATTTAAATTTACTTTCCTGGGATTCCAAATCATTTCTAATCCCCCCAAGGCTCCTCTTAATTCATGGAAGATGATGTTCCAATTACCTAATATCTTTTCTAGCTTAATTCCTTCTTCTTTATTTAGTTTTATTTCTTGTATCATTATAATTTTAGATTCAAATTATTTTAAATTATGTTTTAGTAATCTTTTCTTGTTAAGTGCATTTAAGCCCCTAGCATTCTAAGTAGTGATCTTCATGCTATCTTGGGAAGGATCTTACCCTTCCTTGTGTTAAGTAATTGATTAATCTTTTGTTGTTCTTTTGCCTGCCCATCTACTTCTTTGAGTTCTTTAAGTGAATTCCTTTCTCTTTTAGCTTTCGCTCTACCATATTTAGGAGAATTTAATCCTTCTTGATTCATCAAAAGAACTAGTTGCTCTATATTCTCTAGTGCATTTAAAGCACTGTCAGATTGCTTACCATCTTTCTCACAGTCTTTTTCATTTTTAAATTCTTTCATTATTAATTTTACCAATTTTTTCTGATTACCTATATGTATATCATCTACTAACATTGGGCTGCACCTTGTACTATCTAATTCCATATCATCTCCTTGTCCTGTTGTTGTTTCAATTTCAATTGTTTATAAATCTATATGTCTTTTGTCTTTCTCCTCAATGAGTAGCATATCTCTTCTCAAGTCTTCAAATGTGTAATTATCTCTACCTATTTTTAATACTTGTTGTATTAAATCCTCTTTGTGTTATTCACTATTGTTATCAATTTTATCAAAGTTAAAAAGTTGGATCAATTCATTAGTTAATCATTCTAGGGTCTCTTTCTCTACCTTATCTACAATTATCATTTCCATCTCTTCATTCTTTGGTGCATCATTATCTAGGAAGTCGTGGAACTCTTGTATTATATTTTATTTTGTCTTACTTTGATCCTTTTCCTTTGTATTAAGCTCACCCATCTTATAAATAGGTGATACATGAATTGTGGTTGGTGTCTGCTAGAATTGGGTGCATAATTTTATTGCCTTTTTATTATTATTTCCTTTTCTACCTTCTTTTGCTATGGAGTTTCTAATATTTCTTTTAGACAATTAGCATTATCTTGATCTATAGATTCTCTATAGAAAAGAAGTTTGTTTTTTTTTTCTTCAAGATTCTTATTGTTTTCCTCTATGCTCTTTTCTTTCTCGATTCACATTTCCTTACTTGAAATTTTAGTTATAACCCTAATAATCTTTTTTTTTTGTTTTCCTTTTTTACTTGCTTAATCTTTTGTTTTTAGTGACTATCTTTAACTTCTTTCTTTTAGAATTATTATCTTTTGATGTTTCTTCTTTCCTCCAGTTATTTTCTTTATGGTTTTGCTCTTCATACAAAAGATCTAAAATCATATGTGGAGTAGTATCTTTACCTTCTTCTAATAGTTGGATACTTTCTTTATTGTTTTCTAAATGTAAAACCTTTTCCTTTTCTATGCTTCGATTATTTTTTTCTTAAGTCTTGTAGTTTTTCCATTTCTTTCTTCTGATCTTTCTTGGTGACTAATAAGAAACTGTTTCAGCTCCCTTTATTTGCCATTATTTTTTCTGATTTGGTTTTACCTTCCTTCCTTTCTATATCTCCTTTCCTTACTATATCCTTACTTGGCTCCAACCTACTTATCTCATTTATGATTTTCTCCTATTTTTCTATTTTATTTCTAATGTTCATCATGGGTAAGTGCACCAAGTTGTGGTGCCAAAATGGGGGTATAAGTGGAAACCTTTTTCTTGAAATCTGCAAATTTTGAACTTCAACAGAATTTGAAGATAGTTACGCTTAAAATTTTTAGATATGACAAAAACAAAAGTCGTAGTCCTTTGAATCTAGTTTCTAAACTATTGATTTTTTTTCAAAATGGTTTAGTTTTAGGTCCTCAACAAATGGGGCCACAAAAAGTGGTGTTGTTTATTCCAAAAAAACATAACATAGTACAAAGTGTGGCCCCCCCAAAATTTTAACTTTTTAAAAAAAATTCTTTAATTGCTCTGGTCAAAAGTTACTTAACGCTATGTAGTTTATCCCAAATTTTTCAGGTAATTTTATAATGTGTATTTTTTTTAATGAATTTTTTAACTAGACACATCCCAAAAACATGAAATATCTATTTGCTCTCCCTAGAAATAATTGAAAACTAATCTAAAATCAAAACTTTTTTTTCAAAGTGTGTAGAGCGGAGTGTAGTTTCTAAAAAACTAAGTTGTTGCAAAATTTGATGAACGGGCTAACATCTATAGCCCAATTAGTACATGGTGGTTATTGACAAAAAATAAACATACATTCAAAAGAAATTATAGATGAAAGGTTTGAAATAGTTCAAATTAAAAATAAATCATATGGTTAGATAGCTAACATAGAGACCTATAATGCTATGTAACCTAATCTTATCGATACCCAACCACGAGGAATCTTGAAGGGGAGCACACAAGAAAAAGCAATCATTTTTGGTATGTTTGTTGGAAAATACATCTCAAACCTATTTATAAACTCCAAACCTTTGGGTTGGATCTCCGAAGAAAAACCAAGCCTTAGGCTTGGGTTTAATGCAAAGCTTTCAATAACACATGCGCCCTATAGTGCGCACACACTATAGCACGCACACGCTGTAACACGCACACTCTATTTAACTTTGCATTCCCAGTAGCGCATGCACGCTATAGTGCATACTCACTATAGTGTGCACGCACTATCAACACTTAAATTACAAAATAGAACTAGGTGGGGTGGAGGTAGGGGAATGTCTATGTGTGTGTGTGAAAGATAGAGAGAAAGTAGGAGATGGGAGAGGTGAGAGAGTACAATATGGGAGAGAGAAAGTGAGAAAGAGTAGAGGTGGCAAAGAGAGTATAGGATGGGAGAGAGAGGAAGTGTGAGAGAGTAGGGGTGGCAGAGAGAGTACAAGATGCGAGAGAGTAGGGGTGGGAAAGAGAGAGTGCAAGATGGGGGAGAGAGATTGATACTAGGGGATGGGAGAGAGAGGAAGCGTGAGAGAGTAGGGCTGGTAGAGAGAGTACAGGATGCGAGAGAGAGTAGGGGTGGGAGAGAGAGTGCAAGATGTGAGCAAGAGTAGGTGTGAGAGAGAGTAGGGGTGGCAAAGAGACAGTATAGGATGGGGGAGAGAGAGTACAGGTTGGGAGAGAGAGATTGAGGGTAGGGGATGGGGGAGAGAGAGAGTAGGCAGTGTGAGACAGAGTGGGAGAGAGAGAGTAGGTAGTGGGGGACGGAGTGGGAGAGGAAGAGTAAGAGAGAGGAGGATGGGAGTGCATGTGTGTGAAAGAGAGAGAGTATGGAATGAGAGAGGGGGAAGATAGAGTAGCTTGAGAGAGAGTAGGCGATGAGAGAGGGAGTGGGAGAGGGAGAGAGAGGGGGGATAGAAATGTGTATAAGAGAGAAAGAGAGAGAGAGTAGGGGATAGGAGAGAGTGTGAAAATGTAAGAGAGAGTAGGGGGTAATAGAGAGAGAGAGAGAGAGAGTAGAGAGGAGGAGAGAGTGAGTGAGAGTGAGAGTTAGAGTGAGAGTGAGTAGGTGGTGGGAGAGGGAGAGAGAGTGAGAGAAAAAGTAGGGGATGGGAGAGGAGAGAGTGGGGATGGGTGTGTGTGTGAAAGAGAGAGAGTAGGGAATGAGAGAGGGGAGAGAGATAGAGAGAGTAGGCAATGGCAAAGGGATGGGAGAGAGAGGGAGAGAGTGAGAGAGAGAGAGAGATAGTAGGCGGTGGGAGAGGGAGTGGGAGGGAGAGAGAGAGGTGGAATGGAAGTGTGTAAGAGAGATAGAGTAGGGGATGGGAGAGAGTAGGCAATGGGAGAGGGAATGCGAGAGAGAGAGAGTGGGGGGAATGGGAATATGTATTTATTTATAAGAGAGGTAGAGTATGGGATGGGAGAGAGTGTGAGAGTTTGAGAGAGAGTAGGAGGTGGTAGAGAGAGCTTGTACGGGATGGGGGTGAGAGAGAGAGAGAGTAGGGGATGGGAGAGAGTGTGAGAGAGAGTAGGGGATGGAAGAGAGAGAGTGATAGTAGGGGATGGGAGAGAGAAAGTAGAGAGCAAGAGAGAGTACTTGAGAGAGAGATAGTAGGCGGTGCAAGAGGGAGTGGGAGAGGGAGAGAGAGGGGGGATGGGAGTGTGTGTGACAAATCTAGAAATTAGGGGATGGGAGAGAGTGTGAGAGTGTGATAGAGATTAGGTGGTGGCAGAGAGAGCTCGTATGGGATGGGAGAGAGAGAGTGAGATTACAAGATCATGGGAGAGTGTCAGAGAGAGTAGGGGATCAAAGAGAGAGTGTGAGAGTAACGGATGGGAGAGAAAGAGAGAGAGTAGAGAGGAAGAGAGAGAACTTGAGAGAGAGAGATAGTAGGTGGTAGGAGAGGGAGTGGGAGAGGGAGAGGGAGAGAGAGAGATAAGGGGGATGGAAGTGTGTGTGATAGATGTAGAGAGTAAGGGATGAGAGAGAAGAAGAGTGGGGGGATAACAATGTGTGTGCCTATGAAAGAGAGAGAGTAGGGGATGGGAGAGAGTGTGAGAGTGGGGGGTGGCATAGAGAGAATACAATGATGGGGGAGAGAAAGTAGGTGGTGGGAGAGGGAAAGAGAGAGGGGGGATGGGAGTGTGTGTATAAGAGAGACAGGGTAGGGATGGGAGAGAGAGTGAGAGTGTGAGAGAGTAGGGGATGGGAGAGGAGAGAGAGAGAGTAGGGATGGGGGAGAGAAAGTAGATAGTGGGAGAGGGAGTGGGAGAGGGAGAGAGAGAGGGGGGATGGGAGTGTGTGTGTAAGAGAGATAGAGTAGCGGATGGGAGAGAGTGTGAGAGTGAGTAGGTGGTGGTAGAGAGAGCTCGTACAGGATGGGAGAGAGAGAGTAGAGAGGGAGAGAGAGAACTTGAGAGAGAGATATAGTAGGGAGTAGGAGAGGGAGTGGGAGAGGGAGAGGGAGAGAGATAGGGGGGATGGGAGTGTGTGTGATAGATGTAGAGAGTAGGGGATGGGAGAGAAGAGAGTGGGGGGATAAGAGTGTGTGTTTCTGTGAAAGAGAGAGAGTAGGGGATGGGAGAGAGTCTGAGAATGTGAGAGAGAGTAGGGGGTGGTAGAGAGAGTATGACAATGGGGGAGAGAAAGTAGGTTGTGGGAGAGGGAGCAGGGGAGAGAGAGAGAGAGGGGGAATGGAAATGTGTGTAAGCGAGAAAAAGTAGGGGATGTGAGAGAGTAGGCGATGGGAGAGGAGAGAGAGAGTAGGGGATGGGGGAGAGAAAGTAGGTAGTGGGAGAGGGAGAGACAGGGGGGATGGGAGTGTGTGTAAGAGAGACAGAGTGGGAGATGGGAGAGAGTGTGAGAGTGAGTAGGAGTTGGTAGAGAGAGCTCATACGGGGATGGGAGAGAGAGAGAGAGTGAGATTAGGGAATGGGAGAGTGTGAGAGAGAGTAGGGGATGGGAGCGAGAGAGTGAGAGTAAGGGATGCGAGACAGAGAGAGAGTAGAGAGGGAGAGAGAGAGAGATAGTAGGTGGTAGGAGAGAGTGTGAGAGTAGGGGGTGGCAGAGAGAGTACGACGATGGGGAAGAGAAAGTAGGTGGTGGGAGAGGGAAAGAGAGAGGGGGGATGGGAGTGCGTGTGTAAGAAAGATAGAGTAGGGGATGGGAGAGAGTGTGAGAGTGTGAGAGAGTAGGAGATGGGGGAGATAAAGTAAATAGTAGGAGAGGGAGTGGGAGAGGGAGAGAGAGAGAGGGGGATGGGAGTGTGTGTGTAAGAGAGACAGAGTAGGGGATGGGAGAGAGTGTGAAAGTGAGTAGGTGGTGGTAGAGAGCTCATACGAAGATGGGAGAGAGAGAATGAGATTAGGGGATGGGAGAGTGTGAAAGAGAGTAGGGGATGGGAGAGAGAGAGTGAGATTAAGGGATGTGAGAGAGATTAGAGAGGGAGAGAGAGAGATAGTAGGTGGTAGGAGAGAGTGTGAGAGTGTGAGAGTAGGGGGTGGCAGAGAGAGAGTATGACAATCGGGGAGAGAAAGTAGGTGGTGGGAGAGGGAAAGAGAGAGGGGGGATGGAAGTGTGTGTGTGTAAGAGAGATAGAGTAGGGGATGGGAGAGAGTGTGAGAGTGTGAGAGAGTACAGGATGGGAGAGAGTGTGAGAGAGAGTAGGGGGTGGCAGAGAGAGAGAGTATGGTGATGGGGGAGAGAAAGTAGATGGTGGGAGAGGGAGAGAGAGAGGGGGGGAATGGGAATGTGTGTAAGAGAGACAAAGTAGGGGATGGGAGAGAGTAGGGTATGGGAGAGGAGAGAGAGTAGGGGATGGGGGAGAGAAAGTAGGCGATGGGAGAGGGAGTGGGAGAGGGAGAGAGAGGGGGGATGGGAGTGGGAGAGTAAGAGAGATAGAGTAGGGATGGGAGAGAGTGTGAGAGTGAGTAGGTGGTGGCAGAGAGAGCTTGTACAGGATGGGAGAGAGAGAGTAGAGAGGGAGAGAGAGATAGTAGGCAGTAGGAGAGGGAGTGGGAGAGGGAGAGGGAGAGGGAGAGAGATAGGGGGATGAAATTGTTTGTGACAGATGTAAAGAGTAGGGGATGGGAGAGAAGAGAGTGGGGGGATAAGAGTGTGTGTGAGAGATCTAAAGAGTAGGGGATGGGAGAGGAGAGAGGGTGAGAGAGTAGGTGGTGGGAGAGGGAGAGCAAGAGAGAGAGTAAAAAATGGGAGAGGGGAGAGAGAGTGTGTAACGGATGGGAGAAGGGAGAGAAAGTAGGAAGAGAGAGATGGTAGGGGATGGGAGAGAGTAGGGAGGATGGGGAGTGATGTGTTTTCACATAGTGCGTACGCGCTTTATAGTGCATATGTGCTATAGTGCATACGCACTATGTGAAATCATCTAAAATGGTCAAAAAGAAACTTTGGGGCCCATTTTCTACTTTTGGTCTATTATGCACTCTATTATTCTGATAGAAATCATGGGTTTCAACATAGCAAACACTATTTCAACACTTTTGGAAGCTAGCAAACACCGAATTCAATCATTGGATATGTGATTTGAAAACATTTTGAATATTCCTTGTATAGAAAAGGTTAGTGCAATCTATTTTAAATATTGTTTGTTGATATATAGATACAAATTTGATTATAATTTGACATGTTGTTTAATATATAGTGAATTTATTGAAGTTTGTATGTTTGAATGAAATGTTATTTCGAAATGGTTAGAAATTTGACAAGTCATTTGATATATGTTGTGTATTCATTCAAATATTTATAATTTTTATATGTATTTGAATAATTTTTAATTTACACATTTTAAGTAATTCATATGTTTGAATAATTTGACATGTAGAAATCATCATCATGCCAAGGAAGAAACAAAAAACTCAAACAAATGAAGATAGGGAGAGAGATTTGGCAATTAAAAGAGATAAAATGAAATTACTCCATGAGCAAAGAAAATTTCAAAGCAATAATCAAGAATTGACTTTCGAAGAGAATCAAGAACCATCGGTACAAATAAACAAAGAGGAAGAATTGGAAAGACAAAGAGAACGTTTGAGATTGTTACACTCAAGAAAACAATTGAATTGTGAAGGTACACCATCTTCAAATGTTGGAGTCATATGGTTTGCTACACCATCTTCCAATGTTGAAGTCATATCCTCCTCTCATGTTGAAGAGACATCGATTTGTAGATCCGATGATATATACACTCCATCATGTCATGTTGAAGGCACAACATCAACACATCAAGTTGGTGATATTCCATCTTTTGCATCTTATTGTCAAGGCACATCATCTTCGGTTCAAGGTACGCAATATACTCGACCTTATGTTGATGTTCAAAATATTGAGGGAATGGAAAAGATTATAACACCTTCTAGAATTCATTTTAGAAGACCAAAATATTTGATTGATATTGATACTAACATTTTGAAATCAATGCCTAACAAGATTAGCAAGTGTATTTGTCAAAGAAAAGTTAATTGTATGTGGAGATTATTTTTTAAAGAATTAAATATTATAGGTCGATGCCAATTATTTGTTGAAATGATGAGGAATTTGAAATTTAGGCCTATCATGAAGATTCTTGGGCTAAGAACGATGGATGATTCAAATGAAAAAAATATTGTAAAGAATCTAATGAGTGCTTATGACAAAATGGGTTCTAAATCATGCACCAAAGATAGTAATATCAGAAGACGAATACTTATATCGACAATATTAAGTAGCCAATTGAAGAAAGCTCGACTCAGGAGAAAGACAAGCAAAACATTAAAAATTGGTAGAGGTACTCTAAGGAGAGCCATGCTAAGGTGTGAGAGATTGGAAGATCCAACAAAAAATGAGTTATGGACATTTAGCAGTAGACTACCATGAAAGGATAAAGAAATTAGTGAAGCCTTGAAATCATTGATTGAAGATTTTTGGAAAAATAACACACATGTTTCCGCTAATCAAAGAGATGTTGTAAAAAAGAGAATTGGTAGCCAAAATTGTGAGCCACATGTGAAACATTTTTTGGACTCAACTTAAACACAAGTTTTTGCAAAATTTATTGGTATGTATCCTCAAATTCGAATAAGTCAAAGATTTTTTGAGATGGGTAAACCTTTTTATGTGAAGATAAATCACGCACGCAAAACTTGTTGTTGTAGGACACATATTGAATTTTCTAACCATTTTGATGTTTATAGGCATATATGTGTAGTTTTGCATTCTCAGTTTGTTTTGCAGGATTGTGACATAAATGAGCCACCAAAATCTTCAAGGGAATTCATATCCAACATTTTATTTGAAATAGGGGACGGCCAAAAATTTTACAAGACATCATGCTTGGATGGTACATGCTTATTTTGTAGTTCTTTGCAACTTTTATCAACTTGTCAACATATAGATAGTACAGATGCAATTGAAAATGAAATAGTAGATTACAAAAAATTTAAGATAGTGACATATGCTCTAAAAGATGGGAAACAAGGTGAAAGATGTGATTTAGTCATTGAAAAGATTCTAGTGTATGAGTTCATGAAGATTTTTCATGAAAAGATTATTTACGAGTATTCAAGGCATACCCATAGAGCTCGATGGCTAGATTTGCAATTTAAGTTATGCAAGGATACGTTTCCACTGGATACCATTGTTTTTGCAGAGAACTAAACACTAAACCACAAAATGAGGTGCAAGAAAAGTATTATACTTCTCAACAAGTATCCATATTTTTTCACATAACATTCAAGCATTCACCTACAAGTATAGAGGATGACAAGAAGATTTTGAGGGAGTACCATTTTTACATTAGCGATGATCAATTACATTCTACGAAGTTTTTACATGGTTATTTTCAACTATTTTATGGAGATTTGGCTAATAGGGGCATACCATATTGTCAGCACATTATTTGGTCAGACAATTGTGCATCTCAATTCAAGAATGCACGTATGTTCTATTGGTTGAGTATGATGCACAGGTTGCGTAGAATTCAATATATGTGGAATTTCACAGAGGCTGGTCATGGTAAGGTAGAGCACGATGGTGTAGGTGCATGCATTAAAAGAGCATTGGCTCATGAAGAACTAAAGTACAAAGATGGAGCAATATTGACAGATGCAAAATCCATCGTCCGATGGTGTAATGCTACAATGGGTCAAGGTAAGGAAGGTGATTCTATGGTTCGTAGATTTTTTTGGTTGATAGATAATACTAACATTGCACTGTATCAGGATTGTTGCACACTAATAGGATCTAATGAGTTACAATCTTTTATAAGCTCTAATGCAAGTTCATGGAGTATCCACACATGAAAAATGGCATGCTATTGTCCATCATGTGTAGAGGAAAATTGGGATGACTATGAGTTAACTAAATGGGTGGACAAATAGGATATATGGGTTTTGGACCTAATTAACACCTATCGTCTCCCACAAGCACTAGAAATGGTAGAGATGGATTTGTCTATTGACTTTGACTGCTTGTCAAATCCAGTGCAACCTAGTTTTATATATATATATATATATATTTATATATTTATATCTTTGTAATTTCAATATGTAACTTTATAACTTTTAGCCAAGTATTTTTTGAATTAATGACCGCATTTTGTACATTTGTCATTGCAAGCCATGTTTTTGCTGTTATTGCACTTGAAGACAATGAAGAAGGGATAGATTATTATTTGTGTCATTGTGTTGAAGCCAAAAAAAAATTGGATCACTCGGTTATAGGTGGTGAAGGTTTAGATTACCATGTTGGTGCGGTGGTCGTAACAGGCACATGGCTTAGACAATATTCTATGAAGAACCCTAACTTGTGGTTATTTGAGAATTGACAAATAGAAATGCAGATTCTTCATTATTCAAACCTTGTTGCATCAAATGTCGACTTGATAAAATATGGTGGAAACCACATAATAAGATTCTTTATAAAGTTTGCGAGTCAGACCATGAGGCAATACTTGAGACATTAAAATGTTGAGTAGATCTAGTTGGCTCATTGTATTGAATAGAGAGAGAGAGAGAGAGAGAGAGAGAGAGAGAGAGAGAGAGAGAGAGAGAGAGAGAGAGAGAGAGAGAGAGAGAGCTAATTCTTATCTTAGATTTTTTACTGTGCTAATTCTTCATTTGTAGGTCACCAAAGAAGAGGGCTGATAAAGTTGACACACAAGTGCTAAAGGGTGAGATGCCAAAATCATCTGTGAAATGGTATTATCAATTCACATCCTCAATATTTATTAGTATTCTTTGTTCAAGTACCATTTTATGTTAATCATTTTATGATAATGGGGCAGTGACAAATATAGTTCTCTCTAAGGATAATGTAGCTATTTAAATCATGCATATTTGATGGCCATTTCCCTCTATTTTGTAGTCCTTTTTCACAACACTATTTCTAACATGGTTTTGTTCAAGTTCATGAATGATCACAATATCCGTGACTATACAACAAGTGTGTGTGTTTGATGCAAAGCCCTCCTATATTCCCCTAAGAACCACAACTCAACTTTGGGATTCTCTTGTATTCTTGGAATCTACCCAAGGAATTAGACTCTACTAGGGTTCAAGAGGAGGTCTTTGACTTGGTAACATCTTCCTACAACCATGTCTAAGAGGTTATAACTCAAATCTTCAGTTTTTCTTCTAAACACTCACATTGTTCACCATGCACCTAGTGTACCTTGGTGCCTCCAACATACCAAAACTTATCCTTGGCTTCATACCATGACCCCAACACCTTCAATCATCTCAAAACATCCATTATAACATGGTCCAACTCTTTGCACACTCTCAGCAACTCATCTCTTACACTTTCTCGATTTTGTCTCTTCTAGGCTTGTTCCAACTAGCCCTTGCCAGTCACTAATTTGTTGTTTTCTCAAAAATTTATGATAGAAATTCCTAAACTATTGGGTGATTAAAATACCCTTTTCCTCACTCTAAAATATACTCCAAAACCAACTACACTTGTTTTGTAAAATATCACTCCACACTGGCTATTTTAGTCTGCCAACTAGACCTAGTTTAAGGCCATTTACAAAGCAACTCACAATCCCTTGACTTTTGGAACTCCCATGACCCAAAAAGGTCTTAAGAGATGACTCAAATGCAAGGATTCTTCTATTTTTTTGGTCTCATGATCAACTTTACAATGGTTTTTACAAAACTCTCCTTTCTAGCCCCTTTACCCTAGGGCTTTCTAGAAATCTTACTTTGCAACGTCTCTAGAACCCCAAAATGGTTGAAACACCTTCAATTTGGTTATATTAGATGACTTCCAACATAAAATGCAACTCTTATTTTGAGAAAACACTAAATCCGCCTTTGGAGCAATCACATACCCCTTTTTATGCACTCAAATTTTAGGGAAAACTATACATTCATTAAGGCTTACATTAATGCTTTGATTATAATATGATCAATCTATGATAAAAGAAAGATCACATGCCCACGATTAAACTCATTACAAGTTTTAATGACCTTAGAAGTGTTAGATTGTGGTGACTGATTAGGAAAGTACTGTACATACTTCATAAATAGTAGCCAACATGGTAGCCGACATATTATGGCCGACATGTTATAACCCTAAAGCGGTTTAATACTTGTATAAAAGGGCTTAGGGTTGGGTATTTTTTATAATGTTGTGATGCAAAATTGGTTCTTGCAATGGTATTGAGCTGTAAGGGATTACGAATTGTAATCAGGTTGTAATCACTGGATTGTAATAAGATCGGACTTGCTGTTTGGTGGACGTAGCCCAGGGATTGGGTGAACCACGTTAAATCTTGGTGCCTTGTGTTCATTTCTGTGTGTTCTATTATTTTTTCTGTTATTGGTTATATTTGCATGTAGTTTTTAAAATTTTTTTCTGTGGTTTATCCTAACAAGTGGTATCCGAGCGAGGTTGTTTTTCAGTTATCCTCTGCAGGAAAGTCTCATGGTTAAGTGGGAGTCTCACAGTTGAGTGGGAGCGATGGCAGATGAGGGTAAGCTGAGGGTTGACAGGTTTAATGGGTAGAACTTCCAGTTATGGAAGATGCAAATGGAAGACTATCTATATCAGAAGGATTTATGGAAGCCGTTGGAAGGAAAAGCCAAGAATCAGGGAACTATGTCAGAGGCTGAATGGGATCTTTTGAATAGAAGGCACTCGGAGGCATTCGGTTATGCTTGGCACCATCGGTGGCATTTAATATTACAAAAGTAAAGATGATAGAAGATTTGATGAAAACCCTAGTGACACTGTATGAAAAGCCCTCCGCTTCAAATAAGGTATTTCTCATGAAGCGTTTATTTAATATGAAAATGGCAGAAGGTGGATCTGTTGCAGATCATTTAAATGAGTTTAATACTATTACTAGTCAATTATCTTCTGTGGGTATCAATTTTTATGAAGAAATTAGGGCTCTCTTGATTTTGTGTTCTTTTCCTGAAAGCTGGAATGGCTTGGTAATGGCGGTGAGTAATTCAGTTCCTGGATCTAGTACCCTAAAATATGATGATGTGATCGGTGTTATTTTAAGTGAGGAAACTCGTAGAAAATCCTCAGGTGGATCTACATCAGTAAGTGCTTTAAATGCACAAAGCATGGGCAAAACGAATGAAAGAGGAAGTAACTCTGGAAATCGTGGGAAATCAAGAGGAAAGTCAAAGGGGAGGAGGTCTCAATTGAGAGGACCAAATGATTGCTAGTACTGTGGGAAACCAGGGCACAAAAAGAAAGATTGCTGGAATCGGAAGAAAAATGAAGGAGATAAATTAGACGGAGACAAGGAAGAAAATGTGGCAACTAAAAAATCCAAAGAGGATGCTTTGCTTCTGTCTTTAGAGAGTGTTGATGATTCATGGGTTTTAGATTCTGGTGCTTCATTTCATGCTACACCTCATAGAGGTTATTTCATTGATTATGTCCAAGGGGATTTTGGGCTTGT
The DNA here is from genome assembly GCA_028749045.1 of Cupressus sempervirens. Classification (NCBI taxonomy): domain Eukaryota; kingdom Viridiplantae; phylum Streptophyta; class Pinopsida; order Cupressales; family Cupressaceae; genus Cupressus; species Cupressus sempervirens. The sequence goes on from CM053790.1 coordinate 151,694,245, forward strand.
TTATTTGGGAGATAATGAACCCTGTCAGATTGTTGGAAAGGGAAAAATTAAGATTAAGTTGCAGAATGGGAATCATTGGCTACTACATGAGGTAAGACATGTTCCAAAACTAAGTAGAAATTTAATTTCAGCAGGGCAACTCAGTGATGAGGGTTGTGTAGTTAATTTTAATGATAAAAATTGGAAGGTTTCAAAAGGTTCCCTTGTATTAGCAAAAGGTGTGAAAGTATGCACCTTATATCTTTGTACAGGTCATATTGTTCCTTCTACTTTGATTGTTTCAGAGAAAAATGAATATTCAGGAACAATTACTGCAGTTGAGCAGGGAGAACAAGTAGCTGCTATAGATTCTGATACAGCGTTGTGGCACAATAGACTTGGGCACATGAGTGAGAAAGGTATGAAAGTACTTCATTCAAAGAAAGTTTTACCAGGTCTGAAATGTGTGAATATGGATTTCTGTGAAAGTTGTGTGTATGGAAAACAAAAGAGAGTGAGTTTTGTAAAGACTGGGAAGGAAAACAAAAAGGAGAAATTAGAGCTTGTGCATATAGATGTATGGGGACCGGCTCAGGTATCTTCCCTTGGTGGATCTCATTATTATGTTACATTTATTGATGATGCAACTAGAAAAGTATGGGTTTATTTCCTTAGACAGAAATCTGATGTATTTCAAACTTTTAAGAAATGGAAATGCTTGGTTGAAAATGAGACTGGTAAGAAATTAAAATGTCTCAGATCTAATAATGGTGGTGAGTATTGTAGTCATGAATTTGAAGATTATTGCTCCACTAATGGTATTCATAGATAGAAAACTGTTCCAAGGACTCCACAGGAAAATGGAGTGGCTAAACGCATGAACAGGACTATAATGGAGCTTGCAAGGAGCATGAGGTTACATGCTGGGTTGCCCTTACACATGCGGGCGAAGGCTATCAATACTGTAGTATATTTGATTAATAGAGGTCCCTCTACTCCTTTGGGCTTTGGTATTCCAGAGGAAGCATGGACTGGGAAGAAGGTGAGTTATTCTTTTCTCAAGACCTTCGGTTGTGAAGCTTTTGCTCATATAGACTCTGAAAATAGAACCAAGCTTGAAGCTAAATCAAAGAAATGTGTCTTTGTTGGATATGGCATTAATGAATTTGGTTATAGGCTTTTGGATTTTTAAAATCATAAAATTATAAGAAGCCAGGATGTCATATTCAATGAAAAAGTGTTGTACAGAGATCTGTTGCAGCAACATGAGAAGAAAGAAGATGATTATGTAGTGTTGGACGATACTCCAAAAGTTGATGTTCCAGCCATTCCTCATGATGTGCAACAACCACAAAAACAAATACCACACACACCAGTGAATGTTAGACGGTCAACAAGGAAAATTAGACCTCCACAAAGGTTTTCTCCCTCTTTATATTCTATATTACTTACTGATGCTAGTGAACCTGCAAGTTATGATGAAGCTGTGCAGGTGGATACTAAGATTCAGTGGGAGTTTGCAATGAAAGATGAAATGGACTCTTTGCTGAAAAATAAGACATGGGATTTGTGCAAGTTGCCTGCAGGTAAAAAGGCTTTACAGAATAAATGGGTTTACAGGTTGAAAGAAGTGGAAGGAGGTAAGAAAAGATTTAAGGCCAGGTTAGTTGTAAAAGGATTTGCACAAAAAAAGGGAATTGATTTTGATGAGATATTTTCTCCTGTTGATAAATGACTTCTATTCGTACTGTTTTAAGTCTTGTGGATACTGAAGATTTGCATTTAGAGCAGATGGATGTTAAAATAGCCTTTCTTCATGGTGATTTGGATGAAGAAATATATATGGCTCGGCCACAAGGTTTTGAGGTCAAAGGTAAGGATAACTTAGTGTGCAAATTGAAGAAAAGTTTATATGGCTTAAAGCAAGCACCTCGGCAATGGTATCTGAAATTTGACAATTTTATGCATGAGCATGGATATAATAGGTGTCATTTAGATTACTGTGTTTATTTTAAGAGGTTGGATGATGATAGCTACATTATTTTATGTTTATATGTTGATGATATGCTTGTAGTTGGGTCTAACATGGATCATGTTAAGGGGCTAAAATGCTAGTTAGCACAGGCATTTGCTATGAAGGATTTGGGGGCAGCAAAAAAAATCCTTGGTATGAAGATTTGCAGAGATAGGAAGAACAGAACATTGACACTATCTCAAGCTGATTATGTTGAGAAGGTGTTGCAACGTTTCTCTATGGAGAATGCTAAATCTGTCAGCACACCTTTACCTGGTCATTTGAAATTGACTAAGGAGATGTGTCCCAAGACACAGGAAGAGGAGGATAAGATGTCCAAGGTACCCTATGCTTCAGCTGTAGGAAGTTTGATGTATGCTATGGTATGCACTAGACCAGATATTGCACATGCAGTGGGAGTCGTTAGCAGGTATATGAGTCATCCAGGATTTGGGCATTGGAATGCTGTCAAGTGGATTCTTAGATATTTGAGAGGAACATCCAATAAGTGTTTACACTTTGGGGGCTCTACTACTGATTTATAGGGCTATGTTGACTCAGATTTGGCAGGGGATATTGATACCAGGTGGAGTACTATAGGTTATGTCTTTACTATTGGTGGGGCAACTGTGAGCTGGGTTTCTAGGTTATAGAAGATTAATGCTTTATCCACTACAGAGGCAGAGTATGTTGCTACTACAGAGGCAGCCAAGGAGATGATATGGCTTCAGTTCTTCTTGGAAGAATTGGGACATCCTCAAAAGGATAATTATTTGTTCACAGATAGTCAGAGTGCCATTCATCTTGCTAAGAATTCAGCTCTACATTCTAAGACCAAACACATACAGTTGCGGTACCATTTCATTCGGTCAATTTTGGAGGATGGACAGTTAAAGCTGGAGAAGATACATACCAATGACAATCCAGCAAATATGTTGACAAAGGTTGTAACAAGGGAGAAGCTTAACTCCTCTTCAGCTTTGGTTGGTCTTTTAGACTGAGCATGAATAAAAGAACAATAGAGTCCAGGATGGTTTGATCCAGTGGGAGCCCCATGTGGTAGTGGTGTTGCTACAGGATCAGTCTCCAAGTGGGAGATTGTTGTTTAGTGTGGAGCCTGATCAGTCCCCAAGTGGGAGATTGTTAGATTGTGGTGATTGATCAGGAAAGTACCTGTACATACTTCATAAATAGTAGCTGACATGGTAGCCGACATATTATGGCCGACATATGGCCGACATGTTATAACCCTAAAGTAGTTTAATACTTGTATAAAAGGGCTTAGGGTTGGGTATTTTTTATAATGTTGTGATGCGAAATTGGTTCTTGGGGCAGTATTGAGCTGTAAGGGATTACGGATTGTAATTAGGTTGTAATCACTGGATTGTAATAAGATCGAACTTGCTATTTGGTGGATGTAGCCCAGGGATTGGGTGAACCACGTTAAATCTTGGCGCCTTGTGTTCATTTCTGTGTGTTCTATTCTTTTTTCTGTTATTGGTTATATTTGCATGTTGTTTTTATTTCTGTCCGTGGTTTATCCTAACAAGAAGACCATTTGTAACAATGAGCAAATAATAACATAAAGAGGTCAATTAGAGTTAATTTATGTCCTCAATTAGCATGTGTACAATAATTCACAAACCACTAATAGATGTTTGAACTACCCATATCTAGGAATCCCTCCTAGAATTTGTGACAAAATTGAAGAGTAGTGAATTTCTGAAGAAAAAACCCCGAAAGTAGTTCCAAAGAGAAAAAAGAAGCTAAGCCCTATGTCTCATATTGTAAAGATAAAATCTCACCTCAAGTTTCCCTTGAAGAATTTTCTCTTGATAAAAAAATGTGAAAAGAAAAGCTTCGACTACTAAAATTAACCTTAACAAAACTAGAAAATTGAAACCCCAAAAGAAGAAAATATATTGGCATTGACTAGGGAAGTTTTGACAAGGAAACCCAATAAGAGGAGGATAGAAAAATGATACATGGAAAAAAATAAGAAAAATTAGTCTATCTTAGGAGAAAGGAGGTTGTTGAGGTTTAGAAGTAAGAAAGACACTATGAAGAAAGTTAAAGAAGAGGAAGTGGCTTGTAAAGCAAAGAAAGAGTATACCTTTATGGATCCGAAAGAAACCATTAGTTCTAAGGAAAAAGATTATGAGAAAGAGGAATAAATTGAGGATTCAAAGGATGAAAAGTCTACTCATACTTTAGTAAATCAAACGAATGTGCAAGAAATGAGAAATTTAGAGTGTAATTCCCTACCCATGTAGGAACTAGGAAGGAAAACTCTATTCAAGAAAGCCAAATGTAGAGTGCTACTATTGAAGGAAATGTCATGGGTTATATTGAGACCCTACACAATAGAACTCTTGCATCAAAATAGGTCATTCCTAATACTATCTTAATGGAATAATTTTATTCTTTTGTCACTTCTATATGTATGGTACAAGATGGTCTAATAATCTAAGAAAACTAAATAAGTACTTGAAAATAAGTAGGAAGGAAGAAGAGAACAAGGATATTTAAGAAGAGGATGAAGAAAGATAGAAAAGATAGCTTAAAGACATCGCCAAACATTGGGAGGATATCAATAGTTCTAAATGATTTTATGCTTTGTTAGTGTTGACAACACTACTATGGTTTTCTAGACTTGGTTGTTATCTTTCTATTTGTATAACATGCTTAAGAATTCAAAGGACTTCATTCCTACTATTAGGTAGATAGGTTCATGTTCTGGATAGTATGTTGAATCTTTAAATAGCTTTGTACCTTTCTAGTCTTAGTACTCAAGTTATTGGTAATTCTTATCATATCATAACTATTCTTCATGGTTCATGCCCATTATGTGTTTCCCAATCTCATGAAGGAAGTTTTTGATCAATGAAGCATATATAATGGTACATATCTTGATGTTCTTGACCTTATGTGGAGTTGAATCTTGGCTTTCCAGTAATTTCACATCTCATGGAAATAGATCCATATTATTTGGTTCCTGGCCTATATTTGTTATACATTTTCTTAGCATTTGGAAATTTAATATTTATTATGTTGATGTGTTGGTCACATTATTATATACATTTAGGTAGTTATCCTTAATCAAGAAAGTATTATGAAATTAGTAACAAGACTAGATCTCAAAATTTCGAGGACAAGAGATTTGAATTTGAAGTTAGAGTTGTATGCCTAACATGTAAAATTGCATGTTACAGGCTCATTGTAACTAAATTTCTAAATCTAGTAGTTTCATCATCCTTGTCTCTCAAAGAAATATCTTAGTATGAAAAACTATACTAAGGAAATTTATTTATTAGATATCAGATCCAAGGTGATAGAGATGATGAAGTTAAAAGGCTTGAAAGGTATTTGAATACTTTTATAGAGCTTCAATACAAGATGAGATTACATAAGTTAAGTTTCAAAACATAACATAAGATTATTAGTACCCTAAAGACTAAGTATAATTTTAAAAATGATGAGAAAATGTAAGGTGGAAGAGGTGGAATATTTCAAGATGGAATTTTTAGGTCAACTCAAAATGTGCAAATTTGTATCAATGTGCCAAGTGACCCTTCTAGGTCCTGATGGAATCCCACAAATAGTCATCTCTAGGATGTTTTTAGGCTTTAATAGGTTTTTTCTAGCCTATCTAGCATGTTCCCATCAACACCTTTCAGTTTCCATACCCTGCAAGCCAAAATGCATAATGCATTTTCACAAGTCTATGACAGCAGCAAGACAAAATGATGGATAACTTTTGATTTTTTCAAATGACTCCTTGAATAAATGACCTTTCTAGATACCCTTTATCCTTGTCTAAAACATATGTAAGACTTAGATGCAACTCCTTTAGAAAATATTTGAGATTCTACACACTGCCCCTATTTTCATCAATGAAGCAATAGTGCATTTACAAAGAAACATATAGAAATACTCAATGTATGGACTTCAAACTTTGCTCCTAAAATGACTTCAATTAGACAAATCCACTCTCAATTTTAGTCTATGGGTTCCCTAACCCAAAAGCCCCAATTCACCTTCTCAAAACCCTTGTTCCTAGGGCATCACCAATCTCACACGTGCCAAGCCTTCATGGACTAATTCAAAATTTGAACATCTATTTTTTATCACCATAAAAATGAATCAACTCACAAAGACTACCCTCCTTAAGGAAAATCTCTTCCTAATTGACCGTCCCCTCCAAATAACCCTTGTTTTCACAACTTTATTTGATTTGGTGGCCACCAATCTCAAGTTAGATCTTCATTTCATTGTTAGAAATATTTGTAGAAGTTATATAAATGGAATTCCATGAAGAAACCATGATTATTTCATGGAACGACCATGATTAGATGCAAAAAACTGTTAAAATGCTTAGAAATAAGACTGCTACAGCCAACAATATAGAAATTTGATGAACAAAACTTCAAGTTTGAATGCTAAACTAAGTAAAGAATGTCAAAAAATGTCTACTAAGATGTTACCAATCATTCCAACATGTGAAAGCACTCACAAAGAAAAGAGATCTTCAAATTACTCTTCAAACCATGCACTTTCCTTCTATTTTTCTAAGACAGTTCGTACAATCTGTGTTTATAGTCTATACAAAATAAATAGTTATAGACTTGGGAGATAGAAACTAACCCCCTTAACCAACTCCAACTGGTTTCACTTCCTATTCTTTCATAAAATTTAAACTATGGAGTTTCCCTCCAAAATGCCCATGTAGTCGTTACATTCAAGATTTAAATTTTTTAACTATTAAACTATGTTTTTAAAGACCTTTTTGAATCTTTTAACTTATCAAATGACATGCTAAGGTTATGATAACCTATAGGACCCTATCAAAGGACTCTCCTACCCTATGAAATCCCTAAATCCTATTCAATGGCTCAATTAGAACTTTTCCAACATTGAAATCCATCAAGACATCATACAACATTATGACTTTTTTATGCTTTCAAATGCCATGATTGGTTGAAGGATTACCCAATTGACTCTAGGAGATTCTCCATGACCTCTGTGATGACTTGGACCTCCAATGTGCCTCTGGTAAGCATATGATGCTCCTACATCACAACCTAAGCTTCTCTTGAAACTTTTTTTATAGTTCTTAATTTCAAAATAGATACGGCTTTTTCATTGTAACATGTAGGCACAAATCTCATGATTTTACTCATGTTCATCATCATCGCTTAATGGTGTAGGGGCACCAAGGTCATTCCATGAAGATACATTCATTGAAGACACCAAGGACTATGGATCCAATGGACTTCTAATACAAGGAGACTCTACCTTGCAAGCGAACTCCACTTCACAAGCCCAACCCTCAAACTTAGGGTACTTAAACAACTTGGATTAACACTTAGGAACTCCCTGCGACAAATAGGCCCACAAAGGAAAATACTTATTAAATGGTTTCAAAACTCAATTTTTCAAATGAAAATGGTTATTATAGACTCAAAACAACAAGAAAAATCTCAAACTTGAGGTTTCTCAACACTCAACAATCAAATTTCAAAACTGTTACCAACACTTCCTACTAGGACAATTTCTAGTTTTAACAATCAAACTCCCAAACCATAAAAATGACCCCCTAATATTTTTGAATTTTTAAACACTTCAACATCCCCTAAGATATTCCAAAAGATTAACCAACAACTCAGCTCCAGCATCAAGTTATGCCCACTTTGTGTCACAGTCCTAAATGGCCAGTTTAGGTTGGGTTACAAGGAAAACATTAAAAAATGGGTTCACAGACTTGGTTCAACCCCTTGGATGTCTTCTATATATCAACCTTGTCCTTCTACACCCTTCACTTGGGTTAGATTAATCAGTTTAGGAGCCTGATCCTTCTTTTTCCTTCAAATCTAGACCAGACATAAGATTATGTTTAGTCTAGGGCTTGCTGGTGAAAATAGATGTCATGCTCCTACAGCCCCAAATCTCCTCCATCTCAAAGAATCCTCTTCTAACTTGTATTCCACAAAGCGACATTGAAATTCCACAGTGGGTTTGCAAGTTAGGATTCCATCTTGCTAAAACTCTCAAATTTGGAGTAAATCTGACCTACCTACACTAAAACTGATATAATGTTTTTTGTATACAAGATAAAGACCTCAAACTAATTGAAATGGAATCCTAACTCAACCCTCTATCCAATGATATAAGACTTGTACCACCACCATTCTGTACATGCCATACATAATTGAAAAAATAGTAAAAAAGGCATAAAATCTGAGTTTTTTATTGACCAATGCTATCCACCATCTGTATAATGACCTTTTACACGTGTGGGGATCTTAAGTACATGCCTTTGAGTAGTTATAACTTACATTTGGATGGATGGAACACCATACAACCTCATGTTTAGTTTGACAACTATTATTTGCAAAATTTTCTCTTAGCAACTTTTTGCATTTTGCAATTTTTTGCACTTTTTTGCAATTTTGTAGGTTGGTTTAGTGGTTTTGAGTCCATAATAATCATTTGGAATGATTACAATTCATTTAGGTTGGTGGTTAGTTGAAATTCCAAAAAGTGCAAAAATTGCAAAGTTGCATTAGCAACTTTTGCAACAATTTAGCAACTTTTAAGAAATAACCATAAAATTGTCTATATTCCTATATTCCTTTGAGGTTTTACTATTGATGAAACATTTCTAAGTCATAGAATTGGAATCAAGTGAAAAATGAAAAAATTGCACTTTTTGTGCAAAGTTGCATTGTTGAAAGTTGTAAAAGTTGCTCAAATTTGCAACTTAGTGGTAAAAGGGTTGTGGGATCAAAATATCTACTCGATTAGCTCTAGGTGGCTAGGAAAACCCTATCCCCAACCTCATCCTATCCCCTTCAGCACTCGAACATTCTTGGGCACGCCGAATCGGAATGTCCCTAAGGGTCACTAAATGCCATAGGGCTGCGATCTTTGACGGGGCATATATTGGAGCTCATGTGAGGTATGGATGCAACTCTTGTTCCTAAAAGATGGTGTTGTAGAGACCTACAATAACCTCTCTCACTTTTTGGAGATCACACTCTGTTTTCATTTTACGATGCCATCTTGGGTGATGCTGAAACTTGCAGTATTGGCCAGTACAAAGTTGCCAACTGCCAAATCTCTCTCACCTTTCATCATGGGATCAAAATTTCTACTCCATTGGATCTGAGTGGCTGGGTAAAACCTATCCCTAACCTCATCCTACCCCCTTCATCACTTGATCATTCTCAGGCACGTTGAACCAGAATTTCCCTAAGGGTCACTAAATGCCATAGGGCTGCAATGTTTGATGGGGCATATCTTGGAGCTCGTGTGAGGTATGGATGCAATTCTAGTTCCTACAAGAACTTGTTGTAGAGATCTACAATAACCTCTCTCACTTTTTGGAGATCACACTCTCTTTTCATTTTATGATGCCATCTCGGGTGATGCTAAACTTCCAGTATTGGCCAGTACAAAGTTGCCAACTGCCAAATCTCTCTCACCTTTTATCGTGAGATCGAACTACCTAATTCGTTAGCTCTGGGTGGCTAGGTAAACCCTATCCCTAACCTCATCCTATCCCCTTCAGCACTCAAACATTCTGGGGCATGCTGAACCGAAATGTCCCTAAGGGTCACTAAATGCCATAGGGCTGCAATCTTTGATGGGGCATATCTTAGAGCTCGTGTGAGGTATGGATGCAATTCTAGTTCCTATAGGATGGTGTTGCAGAGACCTACAATAACCTCTCTCACTTTTTGGAGATCACACTTTGTTTTCATTTTACGACGCCATCTCGAGTGATGCTGAAACTTGCAATATTGGCTAGTACAAAGTTGCCAACTGCCAAATCTCTCTCACCTTTCATCGTGGGATCGAACTGTCTACTCTTTAGCTCCAAGTGGCTGGGTAAATCCTATCCCCAACCTTTTCATATCCTCTTCATTGCTCAAACATTCTCAGGCATGTCAAACCAGAATGTCCCTAAGGGTCACTAAATGCCATAGGGTTGTAATCTTTGATGGGGCATATCTTGGAGCTCGTGTGAGGTATGTATGTGATTCTAGTTCCTACAAGACCATGTTATAGAGACTTACAATAACCTCTCTCACTTTTATGAGATCACACTCTATTTTCATTTTACGATGCCATCTCGGGTGATGCTGAAACTTGCAGTATTGGCCAGTACAAAGTTGCCAATTGCCAAATCTCTCTCACCTTTCGTCATGGGATCAAAATATCTACTCCATTGGCTCCAAATGGCTGGGTAAACCCTATGCCTAACCTCATCCTATCCCCTTCAGTGCTCAATCATTCTCAGGAATGCCAAACCGGAATGTCCCTAAGGGTCACTAAATGCCATAGGGCTGCGATCTTTGATAGGGCATATCTCAGAGCTCATGTGAGGTATGGATGCAATTCTAGTTCCAATAGGACCGTGTTGTAGAGACCTACAATAACCTCTCTCACTTTTTGGAGATCACATTCTATTTTTATTTTACAATGCCATCTTGGGTGATGCTAAAACTTGTAGTATTGGCCACTACAAAGTTGCCAACTGCCAAATCTCTCTCAACTTTCATCATGGGATTGAATTGTCTACTCTATTAGCTCCAGGTGGCTAGATAAACCCTATCCCTAACCTCTTCCTATCCCCTTCAATGCTCAAACATTCTCAGGCATTCTCAAAAATTCTCCACTACACTAATTACAAACACTTTCGAGTTGTTTAGGAATCTTTAAGACCTTCAAAATTGAATTGTAACTTTTTATGCCAACTTCAAAAAAAAGAAATTTTATTACATTAAATCTAGGCATTATCTTTCAACAAAAAGATATTAGCATTCTTATTTAGCCCCATCCAAAGTTTTGAGAAAGGTTTAGGAATAATTTGCGCTGAAATGTAAACTTAATTTAAATAGTAGCCTTATGCAAATTCAAGGTTGACATTGTTTATGAACAAATCATTGCTCAATCAACCTTGTCCTCTTGTGAGGCCTCGCCCTGACCCTTCGTAGCCTTAGTTGTTACTTTATCATTTTGATACTCACGGCTTGAGATGTCGAGACATTAAATAATGCTTAGAACATACTTTATTATTTCATGTTGTGTGATGTTATTTTCAGATATTTGATGTTTGTCATTTAATGTTTTATGTTATGTATGTCGATGAAATTAGTAAATGTAGGATTGCTACTTTGATTTAAGAGATTTTAAATGGTTAAGAATTGAATAGGATGAGAGGAACCCTGATTGATGTATGTTTCAATTTATGTGAATTTCTGATACGTATATATGTACATGTGATTTTTGGGACTACTGATGTGTGCAATGAGTGTGCAGATATTTTAGTCGAGAAAATTGACAGATGAATAGAACTGATCTCTATGTGCTAATTTTGGAAACTTTGTTGTTCGTAATTCAAGTATTGTATTGTGAGATGTATGTATGTATCCCTAGGTGATCAGTAAATGTTAATGTTCATAACTATGTTCTTTTAGTGTCACTTGACACTCGTAAAATGTTTTTGTTCTTCAGTGCACTGATTAGGGTTAGTTGTATAACTTTTGGACCCAAGTTGGTTTAAGTTAGTGTTAATTTGCTAATTTGGTTCTTAATCAAGTTTAGCCACCCTTAACCCGAATTAGTGCTTAATCTGCATTGTTAGAGTTGTTAGATGGTCCTATTTTATTCCTAGATTTTGTTTGGCTCTAAACCTTTTTCCTAAGGCTTAAAACATGAAATTATTATACCCAAAGGGTATGGGTATGGGTTAGGGGTCTTTTCCAACCCCTAAGCCCCTTTTGTTGACTTTTGAGGCCACTCAAAAAGTCCCTTTTTGCCTTTGTGCGAAAATTGCTTGTGGTTATCATGAGTTGCCTTACCCCACCTCCTTTTAGTGTCTAACCATAGTGAGGGTAGAGTTAGGAGTTTCTAGAATTTCAAGTGGGTGGGAGAAGTTATTGATCCCTTTGGTGGTTGAGTTGGAGGCTTATTTAGAGGCCTTTGTTGGACTAGTTGAGGTTGTTACCCAATCTCTACATTTGGAGAGGAGTTTTGAAGATTGAAGCAAGGAAAGGGAAACTCTACTCAAACTTGTTCATTGCCATTACCTCTTTGTGAAGGTTGGAATTCTCATGTCCCTTGTTCAAATTTCATTCTTGTTTCATGCTTATGCTACTTTGTTGTTGTTTGAATGTTTGTATGTTTGTGGGTATGTTGGGAAGATTTGAAAACCATGTTATTTTTGGATGATTTCCTTTCATGTTTATGTTTGCAATTTTGAGATTTTTCTTGCATGGGTGTTTTGGTATTACTCACCCTTGGAGAGGGCAGAAGTGACCAATTTTGGGAAAGGTCTGTTTAGTCAGACTCCAACTAGTGTAGAGTCTCTTCTCAGGATGAGAAGAGGGAGAAAGGGTAGGGTGTTATGGCCCCCTACCTGTCAGCACAAACCTTGTATGATTATGGTATGTTGAAATGGAAGAACAAAAGTTCTTGGTATATATAGCCCCGATTGGGCATCTATTTGGTGTTGTGCTTGACTTCTCCTGGTTGGAAGAATCCACCTTTCCCTAGTGTTGATTCATTGTGAATCTTATAGTGAAAACTTTGTATGATTATGCATGTTTGATTTGTTTCTTGGTCATGCTTGTTATTACCTGATCAAATTTTGTTCCCTCCACAGTTTGTAGAAATGTGTTGCAGAATTGGATATGGAACCCTTGTTGAGGGTCATGAAGGAAATTTCATTTAAGTGTTGTAATTCAGGATTGAAATCCTATGTAATTTGTATTGCAAACTTTGTTGTAATGGCAACGAAGCCGGGTTTTCTTCTTGATTCTTTCTTGGCTGAGCCTTTGAATCAAGTTTGCCAATAAAATTGGTGTTGAGTATAATTGTTTTTCATGTGATTTAATCAAAATTTTAAATTTGATGGATGCATATCAGAAAATAGGATGGAGATAATGATGATGTTCAATTTGGCAAATTGTCAAGTTTTTTTCATGTATGTTGAAAATGAAAATTATGTTCATGGATGTAGATCCAGTTTTCATGATTATTGAATCCAACAATTATTACATTATTGAACTAAACGAATAATTCAAATTCTTGGTATGTTACGGTTGTATCTAGTCCTTATAGATTTGCCTTAAAAAGAAATAATGACAAAGGTCAAATTATTCCAATTTAAGTCATTAAGGAGTTCAAATGATTATGGTATCAATGTTTTAAATCTATTAAAAAAAATACACCTTTAAAAAAAAAAAAATACTTGCCTTGTAATTTCTATACTTAGAAATTTTCATCAAAAAAAAAAGTGTTGTAAGAAGTAAAACTCTCTGGCTTTTGTATGAGAGGAGCAAACTAATTAGTTTGGGCAACAGAGAATCTTTTAAAGATTCTTTTTATAATCTGTTTGAAGAATATAAATATTATTCAATAAATTTATAAATAAGAGTAAATCTCTAAAATAGATTTTAACTTTTTACAAAAGAAAAATATCCTAAAATATCTTTTACCTATAAATTTTTTTATGTTTAATGCTTTACTCTCTCCTTGGGCGGCAGTTATGAAGATAACAATATAAAAGGGTTTTTTTTTTAAAGTTTTGTTTTAAGCAAGTCCTTGGTCATCACATGGGATGACGTCATCCTCTGTCCCCCCCCATCAATATTTCTGACCATGCAAAGGATTAAAGTTTGTGTGAAATCTTTTGCAAATTTTAAATCACCTTACCTTTCTCCAGTTTGGCCTGCACACGATTTCAAGGTCTGTGCTCAGATTTTGTTGGGCAGAGCGTTGTCTCAAGGACAGCGCTTGGGAAGTGCTCCTTGGGAAGCGTTGCCCATAGGAGTAGGGGTAGGGGGGGAAATGTAGGGTGGGGTGTAGTGGGAGTTTAGGGTTAGAGTAGGGTTTAGAGTTAGTAGGAGGTTAGTTTGTAGGTAGTTTTAAATTTAGTTTTTTTAATTTTGTAGATTGTATGTCTTTTTTAAAGATTAGTTGTTTAGTATATGTTAGTTTATTGATTTATTTTAATTTGTGTTTTATGACTTAAGTTAGAGTATAGGATGTTAGTTTTATTATTTAGTATAGTTTATATTAGTTTAAAGTATTTAAGTTTTTAAGTTAGTCTAATTTAAGTTAAATTAATTTCTTAATCTTTTTGTTTGTTAGTCTTAACTTATGCAAGTCTTTTGTTTAAGTTTTAATATAGATATTTAATTTAGTAATATTCATTTTAGTATTAGTCATTAAAGTTTGTTGTTATTTTAATCTAGTTTTGTTTAACTTTATGAAGGTAAATTTAGTTCATTTATATTAAATGTAATATAGTTTAGGTTTTAATTAGTTAGTCTTTTTAAATAGATATATATTTTAATATAGTTTAGTAGCAATTATAGTTTTAATTTGGCAATAATTGAATGGTGATTTTATTAGAATTAAAAGGATAAGTTTAATTTTGTTATAAATTATGTATCGTGCTAAATTATAGGTTCTATCGTCATTTAACTTGTGGAACTATAGTTCTCTTCTAATATGTTTTTTTTAAAACTAGTTTTAATGTATTATTGATTTATATTTAGTTAGTAGGTATTAGATTCAGTTAGTTGTTAGAAAATGAAATTTAAATTTAGTAAGATTAGATAGTTGAAATGTTTAAAGTTAATAAATTTTAGATATATATATATTCAGTTTTAATTTTAGTTAATCGTTTTCCCTAAAAGTAAGTTGACAATATCGCTTAGATTGTTAATCAATATTTGTCAAGAGATTTATAGTTGTTTTTGATTTAGATACCTTTCAATTAATCTAAATCTCAAATACATTTACATTATCATTTAAATAATTGTTTCATATTATTGTAAACTAATAAAATAACGTATCTTATGATCAATATAAATTTTAACAATGTATTCCTCCACTAGAGTTTTAAACTTAAGATGAATTGTAGTGAACCTTTACTTCTCTTGCAGGAATTAGATTAAAACTTTGAGCACTCTAATTATTATTATTTAAAAAAAATTTGCATGTTTTTGCCTTGTAGTTTGGGCATGACACCTCTCCAATTTGGAGTTCTCCCTTGTCTACCAAATTAGTCTACAAAAAAACTCAAAAAAGCCTAATCATTCTCAAATTGATTATGTTTGAGAAGGGTACATTGCACTCACCTTGAAGGTGTGAATCTATTTGTAATGATAACATTGCTCTCACAAAAGCCATAATATTGAAACCCAATGAATGCATGAAAATATCACATTGTAGGTCATGTTTCTAATGGCTTCTTGTTTACTCATTTTTTTAAATATATATTACACATCCAAATTGTCACCGACTCTATAACTCTCTATCCTCCACTAAAAACATCAAATTGCTAGAGGCAACTCATTGTTCTATGTTGTTTGTCATGACTAGGGATGATAAGAGTATGAGTAGATATAAAATATTTTCTACAAAATATAAATATATTCCTATGTGACAATGGATAATCAATATTGACTAACTTTAAAGATGTTAAGAAAAAGGGGAAATTTAGTTAAAAATATTGATAAATTGTTAATGAAGATAAAATATTGAATGGACTTATATCAAAGGTAGTGATGTAAAAATAGAAAATATGAGTCAAAGGGGGAGAAATGAACTATTGGTTAATGCTACTCAGGGAGAGAAGTGTTATAGTTTAGATACGAGTCAAGCAGAGACATGAAGTAGAGAAGTGTTGCAAGGAGATGAAGGGTTTATTAGTTCTATGAGTATTTTCATAAGGGGGAATATATAATAGAAAAAAGTGGAAACATTATTGTGTTTCATCATGATTTGAAGATGATAAATATTGGTGAGTAGAGGAGGTTTGAGGCCATGCACCAATTCATGCACCAATTATCTAGTAATTACTTTGAAAACCAAACCTAGTGTGACCTTATTAGGTCTATTTACTTTACATGGGTTAGGTGCTACATGAATGGAATTGGGAATCTAGGCTTTGGAGTCTTAAATAAATTTCAAAAGGGTGTCTGAATCTACCCATAGAATAGTTAGATTTCAACCTAAGAGGAATTTAAGTCCAGAAAATCAGAGTAGGAGACCTACAAGGAATTCTATGATAGTCAACATTTTGTACTATATGAAAATTGGAGGGTTAAACCAAGAGTTGATTCTCAATAAGTTAAACATAAGGAAGGTGTCCCAATAGAAACTTGTGTCCCAATAGAAAATTGGGGTTGGTGAAGCCATTGGTGAAGAGTTATAGTTATTGGCTTGGAATAGGGCTAGTATCCCTAAAACAAAAAGGTGCAAGATCTTGATTGGAGAAGTACTCACCTTGGAGGAGTTTACAAATGACCCTATCACTTTCGATAGGCCACAAAAATGATATCCTAAAGGAGTAAGATATTAGGAAGGCCACAAGTTTAGATTGGTAGATTAGGAAGAAGAAAGTGCTTAAACCTCACTTCTTGCTCAACATCCCTGCATTAGTTAGGGGGAGATGAAGAGGATAGATGGCTACATAGATATGGAAAAAATAGAACTATAAAGTGGGGAGGGAGAAGAGAGAGTGAGATATATGATAGAGTGAGATACAAGGATAACATGAGCCAAAACTACCAAATTGCAGTGCTTCAATCCTTCATTACAAAATCAACACCCAAATTTGAATACGAGTCTACAAAACAACATGTTCCTTCCACTTGTCATACTCTTTTATTTCCTTTTAAAGATGCTCTATGATTTTCCATAAGATGCATTGTAAATTCGTTAACAAGTATAGCTCCCTCTTACAAGTATCTTATGTGTCATCTTAGATTTGTCCCCCTCTCATGTGAGATATCTCTCTTTCTTATACATCACAACTATTTATTAAACTTTTATTTTTACCTTAATCTAGTTACTATAGAATAATAACAACACATTCCAATCAACTTGTGATTATGTTACAATCATTAATGTATGAAAACACATAAAACTATAAGTGATTATGTCACATTTATTATTTTCAAAATGACTTTTTTTTGCAAATAATCCATCTTTTCTCTACTATCTCTAACATTTTTTAATTGATGATAAAGAATGGTGGTTATGTATTGAAGCTCAACAAGATAATTGTGTTTTTTCTTCTACAAAAACTTTGTGACCACTTGTGATCAAATTTTTATCTTATTTTTAACATAAATGTTTAGAGAACTTTTGATCTAATTTTGTTGGATAGAGTAATTTCAAACTACTGATTTCTTTCATGGAGTTCCTAATAAATCTCAAGGTTCTCATTTAGGTGACCAATTGCCAAGAGGTACACGAATATTTCCTAATAAAGTTTATTGCTAAGAGGTCCTAATCAATCTTGATTGATAAAGTTAATTGCCAATCAATATTGTATCAAAAATTCAAACTAATTAGGTATTGAATTAAACTTGATAAATAAATGATAGAGAAGGAAAACTTTAAACATGAACAAGATCATAAATCATATGACGATGACATATTGCAAATGATTAACTTATGCTTAAACAGTGATAAATTTTATTGTTAATCAATATATTTTATCAAAGTTTTGAATAGATTAGGTATTGAATTTAATGTCATACATAAACATATCTAATTTAATGTCAAACATGCAAATATCTAATTTAATGTCATACACGAACATATCTAATTTAATGTCATACATGAACAAACATATAATATAAAATGATAACCAATAATGTCATGTACATTAACAAACACATAATATATTATGATAACTAACAATGTCGTATATGAACAAACATATCATATATTAACCAATAATGTCATAAGTTGAATAATGTCATATATCATATATAGAATGTCATATACATTAAATGTGTATCGAATATGTCCACTGATACCTATATATATGCATGTCTAGATCAACTATATCTTTTCCTTCCCACGAGGGGAAGGAAACAAGTCTATCGATGTCC
Organism: Cupressus sempervirens; assembly: GCA_028749045.1. Lineage (NCBI taxonomy): Eukaryota > Viridiplantae > Streptophyta > Pinopsida > Cupressales > Cupressaceae > Cupressus > Cupressus sempervirens. The sequence goes on from CM053790.1 coordinate 151,712,161, forward strand.
TCTGCCATCATGTGGAGGGAGACAGTGGAGATAATGGGGTCCTCCTGACATGCTCACTCGACCTCTTGTTGAGGCTCTTCTCCAAATCCAACTGATACAAAGAAAGTAGATATGAATCGATATTTATTATATGTTGAAATCAAATATATGTACACACAAAATCAATTATTTTCTTACCACCATCAAATAGTCACTCTGTAAGTCCACCTCAAATGCTCGTGGACGATTAGGCGTGACAAGACCCTACAAAAATTCAATAAATATAATCACTTATAAATAAAATTAGTAATTTTGAGACTAACTATTATAAACAACAACTAAAATGAAGAAAATTCTTTCATACTTCTGTCAATGGCTATGAGCTAGCCACGACTGTAGCCACTCCACTATCAACAAAATATCATAGATGAGGAGGTGTGTCCGACATCATGAGCTACATGTCATACAATACATGTTACATCTAACATGAAACATACAATAAATATAATTAAATGAATTAAATTAACATGAAACAACTGTACCTATGTGAAGCTCGTATGATGTCTATGCTTCGAGTCCATAGTAAAGGTTGAGGGTCCTGTGGAGAACTGATGCACATGCATAATTTTTTTGTCAATCCTTAATATGATTATGTAATAAATATATGTATTAATTAAAATGATTAAATTGATACATACCTCTGGACTCATGGAAGGGACAAAAAATGGGCCTAGAGGATCGCTGCTAGGCCCAACAACACTCTGACCCTAAATTTTGAACAATATCAATAGATGCTAATTAATTAATCATTCACTATACATATGAAATGTGATCAAATTAGTAAATTATAATTGTAATTTACCTATGTGTCAATGCAAAATGTGTCATTCAGGAACTGATCACTGACAAGCCCATCATCCACACCATCTCTAGCATGAGTGCCAAATGTGCATAGGGATTTGCATGAAGTGCACATGTGACCATGATGCACAGAAGGCTCTCCCTCAAATAATGGGCTCATGGAATGGATGAGGGTTTGCGTCAAAGCATTAATGATCCCTAGAGTGCTGGCCTCTACATGTTCCTTTACAATTGAAAGAATAGTCACATGCTCATGTTGTGGCTTGACCACAGGTGCCCTAACTACATTAGGGTCATGACGTGCTCCCGACCTCTCAAATGATGACCCCCCACTTCTACCCTAGGAGTCTAATATATCAAAATAATTATTGATTTCCCCAAGGACAAACTCACAATATAATTTCTTCAAAAAATACATGGGGACCTCATGATTGTTGCAAGGAGGGGCATCAAAAACTATCCACCATCTATCCAAAAAATTATTTCTAATAGCATTGTGTATGCACCAATGGATGGGGAATCATTTAGTACACTCTCTGATAGTATTTTGCTCATCGAGTTTTCTAAATAATGCACATATACTACCTTTTGGTTTTTTTTTTTTTTAACATCTTCATATGACAATTTATTTGCATAAAATCTTTTTGGTTCATCCCTCTTAACTTGTCAAATATCTAGCTGACCACTAACTGAGGCTATCTGGGTGTTAATAGATTCAAGGGATGATGCCAATTGAGCCCTCATTGGATTGGTTTGTCCAGATTCTTTCAACTGAGCAATGAGTCTTCCTAATTCAGTTTTGCCTCTCTCTATTTCATTTATTATATTTTCTTGTGTGCCTAGCAGAGGTCTTGCAATTGGTTCGAGTTGTCAAATTTTTTGTTCTTCTTGAGGAGGGTTTTGGTTTTGAGGTTCTTATGGATTTGTCGGTTGATTATGGACATTTCCTAATAAAAAATCAATTTAAATCCAAATAAATAAACAAATCTAAATAAAATTTGTAAAAACCCTACAAAACAATATGAAAAACATATCAAACAATGCAAAGTTAAGTTTATATCACTTACGACATTGTCGTGGGTGCGCTTGTGGTCTTGGATTTCATCGGTGAGGAGGAATTTTGGCAAAGGATGGTCAAAATGTTGATTTTTAACTCGCGTACGTGCTGCTCTCTATAGCAATAGCAAAAAATGCTAATGAAAATGATGGGCTGTGGGTGTGCAACCCATCATATATACTTTTTTGGTTTTGCTAATAGTGTGCACACACTATAGCATGTATGTGCTATGGCTTGGGTTACCCAAGCCATAGCACGTACGCGTTATAGGCATGCATGCTATTGAAAATAGGAAAAAAAAAAAAAAAAACTTGTCACCTTTTTGGCACAACTTGGTGCATATGCCCTCATAGAAAAGGTGTTTAAAAGATTTGATGTTGATTGTTAAGTTTTAAATGATATCTTCCTTTCATTATCTAATCTAGTTATTTCAGATATTTTACCTTCAAATCTGTGATATTTCAAGTTGTATATAGGGTTTTTTGTAATTAACTTAATTGTATTGTGTTCTAGAGTTTTATTTTTATCATTGGCTAAAAATTTAAGAGAGTTATGAAATTTATAAGAAGCATCTGTTCCTATTAGATTACCAATTGATTATCTGATTTTCCTAAGAATCTCTAAATGCATTAGTTCAGGAGGTATGGATTGAATGGACACCCAGGTTGGAATGGATAAATCTAATTTTTCCTTGCAATTCGATGACCATTCAATGAATTTAACAACAAATCCTTTATAAAAGAAAATAGAGACAAAGAGGAAATCTTTTTTCACATCTTCATTACTATAGTGTGTATATATCAATCTATCAGAATGGTGAGATATGCTTACTTGAATTGTGTAGAATTATTTTAACTAGCAAATGAGATTGATTATTTCTTGTTTTGGTCCATTCCAAAATGTGAATATACCCAATTTCTGACAATCCTACCATCATTCTTCGCTGACTTGATTGCTAATAATTAGGGCTTGTTCTTCAGATTTTCCTTTGTAGGTTCACAAAGTTGATATAGTTTGAATGGGGGACTGACATGATGAATTGGGGGACTCAATCTTGTGATGTGGTGGAATATAAGATTTTTTAAGATGTGATATGGGTTTAGGATGTTCTACCTCCTAGAGATTGGCTCCATGGTTATCAAGATTAGAGAGATATCCTTTCTACTAGGAATATAGAGATAAACTATTTTGTGTTGCATTTTTGGTATGATTGAAAAAGAAAATTTGTTTATCTAGGCTTTTCATTGAAAAAATGATATTAGGGAAAAAGCTCTTCCAATTCCATTTGTGGCCTAATTTGGAAAAATCGTCTTCTATACTAATTTGAGGAGGTACCTGATTTTGATTTGCCTTATGATGCTTCATTGATAGATGTAGTATATTGTCTTGATTGCTTACCAATTTGGTTCCTCCTTTTTTGTTCTTATTATATTTATCCATTGGATGAAACCCTAATATTTCTTTAAATTTCACTAGTAGCTTTTGATTGGATGCATCTAATATATAGTTTTACTAATCTGATGGTTGTATTTTGTTTGCCATTGAAACTTGTAATTGAAATCATCATACCTTGAAAGTGCTGCAAAAGGATTAGACACTTTTACCACAAACCATAGATTAATAGAGGGAGAAGCCTTGATATGTGGAGGGTCGCTACTATAAATTCCAATCTCATATGCTTCTCTACTAGATTGACATGTTGATATTTTTGGTTGCTGCCCTAGCTGTCAATTAGGTTCCTGGCGTATTTACTTTGGTCCACTAATTAAATGCTTTGTTGATCTAGTGTGTAATGTTCACTAGTTGCTTTTATTCGCATAATTCATGTGTTCTTCTCTTCCTTCCATTTTTTGGTCGTAATCATAATTTTAATAAATTTCCATATTCATGAAAATATGACTATTATCTACTGATCAAAAAGCACTTTTTGACCTTCTTATGGTAGGTTCAAGCTCTCAACAAATTAGGTTATTATAATTTCTCTAAAAAAATCTTTGATGGATTTAGCATATGCAGGTTGCTGATTATCTGAATGTGGAAAAACTTTTGGACTTCATATGTGAAACTATGGCTAATAAGATTAAAGATTTATTAATTCAAGAAATTTGATAGCTTAAGAACCTACACAAATTGTGTTATGTTGTCGATGATGCCGATGAGAAAATATGGGCAGAGTTTTCATCAAAAATATTATGAAACCCTAACAAAGTCAAACTTTCTTTTAGAATAAAATTGACATAAAAACAATCTTTCTACAGCTACCACTTCAATTAATTCATACTTCAAATAATTGATATTATTATGTAATCTAGTGAAGGAAATTGTTGTTGCATGAGATGTGCACCTTTTTTACCCTTTGATTTACCCTGATTATTTATCAATTTCTTAGACAAATCTCTGGCCAAAGCATTGAATCGATTGGAGTAGTGAATAGAAGAGTTTAAGTTGTGAAATACCTTCACATATTTAGTCAAAGTGAAGAAAACCATTTGTTTTACCTTCTTTATTTCTACTTTTTCATGATTTCTAAGATTTTTCATCTTTGAATTCATAACTATAGAGTAGAGCAACATCTCCATTTCATGATATATATCATTTTACTATTTATAGTTGTAATAGTTATATTATGAATTAAATTTTTTGATATTTCATCACATATATGGTTATTACTTTTAATAAATATCCAATATTAACATATGGTTGGTTATAAGGTCTTAGAATTGAGAATACTCTATACATAGCATGTTTAGAACTAAGAGAAATTAAAAATCATACTTGTAAAACTTCAAAATCAACACATTATTGTATAAACCTAATCAAATGATTTATGAAAGTTTGTTCATAACTTTGGTTACAAAACTTATACATTCTAACATAATATCAAATTCAAATGACAAGAGACAATTTTTAATAAATCCAAAATGTTGTTCAAACAATATTTAAACATGACCCTTGTTGAGAGATATGGGAAATAAGTCAAAATCATGTTCATACATAATATGCAACCAATTTGTCCAATGCAAACCTTGATTTTTTTTGTCAATCCCCTTGTTTTCTATTAATTGAATATGTATTATCAATCTATTTCTATAACCTATATCCACACAGATTGTTAAGATATGGAATGTCACTATGATCAGTTGGTGACATATTTTTTTCTCTCATTTATGCCCTCCTAAAAGTCTTTCTTTGAGAAAAAAGTTGGTAGATCTATAAATAGATACTCCCATAACCTTGATCTCTAATAAATAACACATGTCTTATGTAGGCGAGGTCTCATAGAAGAACCTCAAAGTTATGGAGCAAACAATGGCTCTTATTAATTATTTTCTTCCATTTCATTTCTTTCTTAGTCCCACTCTACAAGTGACTCTAGTTCTCCTTATTGCAGAATCCTTGTTCACCCACTAAGAAGGAGGAAACATGGCCTCCATATACATGAAGGCTTGCATTCATAGAAAAGGTAGGTTAACTAACCATTCCTACAATGTTGGTAGAGTTGATCAATCTACACAATGTGTCAATTTTAAGGTGGGTGTGTATAGGAATCTACATCAATGTTTCCACATTTGAGAGAGGAAGAGGAAGCAATGAAGCTACAGCAAGGAAAACAAGTCACTTTTAGAGTGCAAGAAATAAGGAAATCAAAGGGCATGAGATAATTAGGAATAGTCAATGTCTCCTCCATGACAAATGGATAAGTTATTTGTAGAGCTTAGATGGTTGTTGCAATTCTCACATTGATTGCACTTATAAACACACAACTTGACATCAAAAAGTCATATTAAAAAGCTATGATTTCATTGATACATTTGTATGTAAATATTATTAATATTATATTATTGTGAAATATCTACAAAATACAATTTTTGGATATTGTATCTATCTTTTGAAGACTAAATATAACAATTTTGACATCAATAACATGGTAAAATACTCATATGTTCAACAACCACCACTATATTTGATCATCATGCTGTATCAATGCATAAATGTGTACTTACATAATTATGACACAAAATCACCACCAAGCTTGTATATAAACTCAATGGTCACCCACACAACTTTAAATCTCAAATCATATCAACCTAGTCCTCAAAATCAAATACAACTTTGAACTAATTATCACTATCAAATTACAACTCTAAAATACACCTTGATGTTGAATTAGCTAATGCATTAGATGACATCCCCTAATGATGTTGATGCATCATAAGATATTTGAGTGAGATTATATACAATGTGTCTATTTGCATCAAGGAACTAATGAGTAGATAAAGTAATATCATGATCAAGAAGTTTCGATTCATCAATTTAATATCAATGATTATGAATGCAATATATTGTTATATGTTTTCTCATTCCACAATATCTCTAGTTAATTTTTTATTTATTATGATAATTCTTAATAGAAATTGAATGGAATGATAAATCCTTATCAATCCTCGAATGGAAATGATCTAAAATGAAAGATATAATCACATAATTTAAAAAAAAAAAATAGAAATACCTAGATTACCTGCCTATTTTAATTTTAATTAAAATTATGAGCTTATAAAAGATGTGTGATAAAAAATTTAATTGACTTAAGGTTCAATACCTAAATTGTTTGATTTATAAATAAATTATCTTAAGAAAATTTGAATATTTTTAAAATACAAAGTTTTGATAATTGAAACAATAGTTAGAATACTTTGTCAAAATTAATGTAAAGTAATGACTCGAGAAACCAAAAAATAATTTTAAAAAGGTAAAATTTTAAAATTTTGATCAGATTACTATGTTCTTGAGTGAACTATCTTTTTATATACTTATTAGAATTCTAAAAATTAGTTATTTGTTTCTTGAGGTAATACAATAGTCAAGTTACCAAATGAATACTAGTTGCTATCCATTAACATAGATGATCTTATAGTTAAAAAAATGAAATGATTACAATTAAAATTAGTTGTTAGATTAAGAGTTCATAAAAAAATTAAATTGCTAGTTAGTTGGGTAGTGATGTGGTCATGTTGATTGATTCCTTGTGGATGAGAAAAAAAATGTAGAAATTTGATCAAATATTGATCAAGGAAGAGATCTTGCATTCATATATAGCTATCCCTCTACTTAAGACAATTATAAGGAAAAAGAAAAGCAGAGTATCAATAAACTTTTTTTTTCCTTTCAGCTCTTTTTTTTACATTTCATAATGAAACATGAAATATAATTTTATATTGAATTCACAAATAATACAAATTATTTTTGATATCTTTACTAATCATTTTTTTTTTAAATCTTAGAAATTGAAAAATCTAGTCCTAGTAGAAGAATCCTTTTAGGGTCATGCTTCCTAAATGGGGGTATTGCCCCCAAGTCATTGTAGGAAAAACTAAGGGGAAACTATGACAAATAAAGTGGGAAAAATTAACCTTCGAGTCTGATTAAGCTTCACATAAAAACATAAAAATATTGGTAAGAACTATACAATTGTTGTCATTTTTAGATTTTTTGCCAAGTACAAGAATCACACTATAGTTGTCTAGTATATTTGCAAGTGTCTAGTTAAATAATTTAAGAGACTAGAAATCATAGTATTAAGAACTTTTCATATTTCTTGTATGTCAAATCTTCTATTATAAATATTGATCAAAAAGTTTGCCAAAGAATTAAGCCTTGTTTTAGAGTGAACTTGTTTAGAATATTCACATTTAAAGTATCTTCAAACTCTCCCTTTGATTTGTATTTAATTTTTTCTTTGTAATTTATATTTTATTTCATAGTTCTCGATTTTCTTAGAAATCATTTATGATTATTTAAAAAGGGTTGTTATTGTAGTTTTAAATTTTCGTCTTTATAAGTTTACAAACTTAGATATGCAATTATAGAAATGACCTTTGTGAAGTCTATATTTATAAATTTTATATAATGGGTTATATGGGGATCTAGAGTTCATGACCAAATATCTAGGTATGAGTGATAATAAGATTGTTGATATCATGAGGTGAGCTTACATAAGAATGTGATGCTTTTAAATTATTAAGGTAGTCTAATCAATAAGAACTAATAACATAAGATAAATAATCCTTATGTGTAATTTTAATCATTACAATATTTTTATTATTTATAGTTTATAGTCATAATATATATATATATATAATCTATTTGTAAAAACATATTTTATTTAGTAAAATGTAACTATAAAATATTGTATTTATTTATTCCGCTATCTTCAAATATGTAAATAATTTTTAATATATCAAAAAAACTAGGTTCAAATAAACATCAATTTGCATTTTTTTTCTTACAAACTACTCATTTTAAAATGCTTGTAATTATTAGTTTATCTTTAGAAGATGTAGATTGGTTTATACAATCATCTTATGGAAGTATGTTTCATTTGATTTGTATTAAATATTATTTTGAAAGAATTTTTTTTTCTTAGGCAAATGTGGCAGGTCACAAATATATTAAAGTAAAATCCAATTCGAGAGCTTAAAGGGGAAAGAATTGGAAAAGAAAACCCCAAATCATGGCTCAAATACAAAGTGCATAAAGTAAAACTATAAGGAAGTCTTCATATGACACATGTAACTACCAATGAGTTGAGCAAGACTTGTTAGCAACATAAACATGCCTCTATATCAAGAGCATTACAATGAAAGAATGTAGGTGAAGGGAATCCTACTGGAAATGAACTTTTCTTGTATCATTGTCGAAAATTTCATCAACATAGCCTCATGGATCAAATATAGCTCCCAACCGATCTTCATATGTTAGTGTCAGTGGTGGAAAAAAAACCTTTAGCCACACAAGACACTATTACTGCTATAATGGAAGAGGACTTATACTCAGCCAGGTTTATCACTTTGATTTTGATAATAAACAACACAGAATGGAATCCATGCTCCACTTAATACTACTTGAGTTAAAGTACAAAGACATCATTCATATTATGATAATAAAGACATCAGTGAGGTACAATAGATCCTACTGTCAAAAAATTTATAGTCTTCCATGAATCAAGTGCTTTATATGAGACTTGTAGCCTTAGGAGAAGTTTAAAGTTGAACTCACTCAGAGTTAATAACCTGAAAGAGTGATGGATAATGCTCAGACAAGGGAGAGGAGGGAGAAGTGTCGATGATGACATTATCACATCCCAAATTCACCAAGTAGTCTACAAGTTTGTTTCCTTCTCTATATGTATGCGATATGTAGTATTCTTCAAATGAATCTAGCAGTGACCAAATTTGATTGAAGACATAAAATAGTTTTCTATTTTGGAGATTCTTCGAGATGCATGCATTTATGATGAAAGAAGAATTAACTTTGATATGCATATGTTCAAGACCCATTTTTTTGCTAATAACCAAACCTTGTAATATAGCTAGTGCCTTAGGAATTCTATCTATATCAAGGGGAGCAAGGGAAGATTTTAAAGGCATCACATCTCCCAAATAATTTCTAATACATATGCCAATCTCTAATCTCCTCAGGTTGCCTCTAGATACCCCATCAAATTTAATTTTAAACTTGGACTTAAGTGGAGGAGACCATTTGATGGATGATCTTAAAGTAGCCTTAGAGTGTTGGCTGATAGGAAAGGGGAAAGATGGAAACTTGAGGCCCTTCCACACTTGAATAGTTTTTGAATCCAAAGTTGTAAAAGAATGTTTACCTTCAAGTCTTTGAGTTGAAACATTGACCATTTCAGAAAGAGATTTGTCAAGTAGGGTTAGGACATATTCGATTGGTAAGGATTTTTTTTCTAAAGATTCATTTATTTCTCTCCCACCAAATTTATCACAAGATAGCTGCTAGTGTACAAATCTAAATAGAGGAGAATAATGATCTTGAAAAGAGAGTTGGCCATGATTGGAATAGACCCCAAATGGATAGGGGCAAGGGAAAAGAAACATCAAGTTTTTTCATAAAAAAGGTCCAACATTCCCTAGCAAATCAACATTGAAAAAATAAGTGATCCACATATTCCATCACTAAATTATAGAGAACACACTGGAATGGTTGTGCAATATTAAGATGACACAATCTATCACTGGTTAATATCCTTTTTCTTAGAGCCAACCATGCAAAGCAACTATCTTTGGGAAGGATGACTTCGTTCCAACAAAGGGAATAAGCTCTATGTTTGGTTTTGATATTAGCCATGTGTTGAAGAGCCTTGTAACCCCTTTTGACAATGTAGTTGTCATCTGGCGAGGGAGCCCAAAATAATACATCTTCCTTGTTGGATAGATAAATAACTCTCTTCATGAGGATATCTTTATGGAGTATTTTTTGGGGCTGGGGGATAGTAAGATCTGCAATATTCTTCCATGTAACTTTACAATATAGTGATCAACAACAAAGATATAGTTGGCTAATGAATTGCCCCATTGGTTTTTAGCTGAAGTAGTAGTATTTGATAATTTTTCATTGAGGTTGATTAGTGGGAGCCGATTCCATGGATCATCCCAAAAGTCCACTCTATTTCCATTGTGAACCTCCCATGAGACAAACTTGGTGATGATATCCCTCGAAGAAATCATAAAGTCTCAAATCACTGAACCTTTAGGTGGATCTAGAGCTATGATGATCCATGTGGGATCCCGTAGAATTTTACACCATATATTGTGAGGCCTAGAAAGAATATGCCAGATTAACTTGCCACCAAAAGCTTTATTTTGAAAGGAAAAGTCATGAAGCCCTACACCACCTTCATCATATGGGAGAGCCATCTCTTGGAGGGATATTAGTGGGATCCTTTTTGTACCTATCATATTGTTGTACCACAAAAATGCTCTGATTATTTTTTCTAATTGATGAATGATAGACCTAGGAGCTTGGAGAATGGAAAGGAAATAGTTTGGAATGGTCGTGAGGACATATTTAATGAGGAGAATGCTTCATGCCAATGAAAACCATTGAACATTCCATGCTGAGATTTTTCTCTTGATCCTTTCCACTATTGGATTCCAATATGCAACTTTGTTAGAACCCATTAAGAATGGGACACCAAGACATAAGGATGGAAGAGTATCAATAGTAAAACCAAGAATAGATATTATGTTGGATACTAATTTCTTGGGAGTATTGATGATAAAAACCTTTAATTTTTTAGTATTAATGCATTTCCTTGATATGGATGTGCATAGATTTAGGACTACTTTAATCTATTTAATCTCTTGTAGATGAGACCTGCTAAACAATAACGAGTCATTAGCAAAAAGGGAGTGAGTGACTGAAATAGATGTGCCAACAATTTAGATACCTTGTCACAAATTTTTCTTTTTTCTAGAGTTGATAATTCTTCTAAATGCCTTAGCCATTATGATATATAGACAAGGGTAGAGGGGATTTCCCTATGTAAATCCTTGTGAGGAATGAAAAAAACTAGCTAGAGAACCATTGATGATGATAGAGAAGGAAGCCCCAAAGACACATTCTCTAATCCATTTACACCATTTGAGAGAAAAATTGAACCTTTGTAGCACTTTGAGGAGAAAATCCTAGTTTGATTTTTCATATGCTTTCGTCATGTCTAGTTTAATAATAGTAGCTAGAGATTTTTGTGCATTAATATAATGTAGGGTTTCATGAGAAACCAGTGCCCCCTCCGTAGTCTCTTTATGTGGGAAAAATCCACCTTGCTCCAAGGATATGATCTTCTCAATCAAAACTTGTAATCTAAAGCATATAGCCTTTGTGATTGTAGTACTCAGTTGATTATATGATGAGACTACTTAGTACTAGTTATTTCATGTATGCATGATTATACTTTGATGATGATTATTTACAATGATTCTAGTTATTTAATCATGTTAGTTAGATGGATTATTTGTATGTGTTTTCTATGGATACTTACCCCATACTTGCATGCGTATGGTGTGCATGTATGTTTTCTTTATGTATGACATTTCTGATGTTTTTAAGGAAGGGAGTTGTTCTTGGAATTTACAAGTGGGAAGTTTTACTTCTGAGAGAGGGGGTGAACCAAAAGTAACAATATTTAACCTCTAAAACTTTTTAGTTAAAATCATTCACATGGATCTAATTCATCTAATAAACCTAAAAGTAAAGACATGCATGAAAATAGATAACACAAGATCTTGGTAACCCATAAACCCTCCAAAATGAAAAGGTAAAACTGGGGTGGGGATGACACCCACAAAGTATCACTACAGCAATATGTAAATTTTTAAGGTTACAAATTTTGACCACTTCCAATGGTCTGCCTTGTGAAAGGCCTGCCCTGTTAAAGACTTTACACTCTGTTAAAAGCAACCTAGTTTTAGGATTTACAAACACTCACTTGGAATGTTACCCTATTAAAGGATTTAGCACCTTGTTGAAAGGCTTAAAACATGGCTATTAAACCAACCTATCACCATAGGATTTTCATTCCTAATATGGCTAGAGATTGTTAGAAAGTCTTTGACCTGATGACTTGCAATCTTCAATAGCTGATTCTAGATTCTTGTTCTACTTTGTTTGTTCTGATCCTTGCTGGATCTGATATGTCTCACCTCAAAATTTTGATACTTTGTTCTTGATCAACTGAATTCTGTAATGATGTTCTACTCTTTCTAAGTCTTTACACTTCTTTTCACTTTGCTAGCATTCTCCCATAAACTCTTACTCATGCATACACATAATGGGGTTTCATACTCCTTTTAAAGGCTTTGAAGACTTAGGGTTAGGTATGAATCTACGATCAATATTCATTCTTCTTTTCCTACTCAATTCTTTCACTTTTCCTATTGGTTGCATGCCTTCTCCATTTTTTTGATTGGCTACATGTTGATTACATAGGTAATACAAAAGATTTGATCTTATCTTTAACATCCTTCGAGATTCATCCTAAGTTGGCTCAAAAGTGATTTACATTTGAGTTTGTGAAGACACAAACTCATATGATGATTCTATGTTACTTGGCACTTACTGATTGCTCATGCTTGACACATATAGGAATTTTGTCTCACTTGGCTCCTATAGTAATTCTATTTTTCTCGATGTCTATACTTTTCTTGGCTCCTATAGTGACTCGGCATCACTTATCACTTGACACTTGAACTTTACTCAACACATGAAGTTTATTCAGCACCTATTGAATCTCTGGCTAGCACATACTATAGCTTAGCATCTGTATTATACTTAGCATCAACTTGAGAATTTGGTTAAGTGTGTTAACACTCAATTGTCAAAACTAGTCTGAGACCAACAATCTCCCCCTTTGACATGAGTGGAAAAAATACTTAACTAAGCATTATGAGTCTAGTTTCTATGAGTATAATACAGATTCTATTTGACATATGTACAAAACTTCAAAAAACTTGTTCAAAATTTTGTAGAAGACTATTTACCTCAAAAGCTTGTAACTCCCTCTAAGCTAATGTGTTGTTTCTATAACCAAAAAACTCTTGTGCTAAATTTGCCTCATATTGGTTCCATTATTTGACTTATCATTCCTTTGCCTTAGTTTCTGTGTACCCTATTTCTAGTCTATTTGTACTCCTTTGTTTCTACTCCCCCTTTTCACATCTTCTTATCTTCCCCTTTTGGCTTATATCTCCCCCTTTATTTACATAATGTATTATCTCCCCCATTCTTATTATATGCATAATATCTGCCCCTTTTTGACACTTATGTCAAAGGGTCATAAGAATGAATAGAATATTTAGCCAAAAAAATTTTATTTACCTACATTATTATCTTCAGAGAAGCATCTCAATTGTCTAAGGAAATTTCCAGTGCTTTGAGTTGGATGGCTATCTCTACTGCAAGATGTACTAGGCCTTCTAAGGTAGCATGATTTGGATCTTTCTTCAAAACATTTTCTGCATAGGCCACTTCCTTATGTAGCACTTCTAGATGCAGGGTGATTGTAGATTGAATTTATATTAGTTTGGCTTTGACATCAGCCTTTTCTACTGTTAATATAGCTAATTCCTTTTCAGTGTGAAGTCTTGTGGCAAAATGCTTCTCACTTTGAGCTAGATCCTTAGGTAGCTCTATGCTAGATATCTTAAAGTTTCTCTTTGAGCTCAGTATTCTCTAGCTAGTTTCTTGTGTGAAATATGATGAATCACACAATTTGGAGTACAATGAGAATATGTTCTCAAGTTTTCACCTTTTCTAATTTCTTAGCTAGTTCAACCTATGATAGTGTTATTTCATTGGATATCTTCTCATTAACTTTCATTTGAAATTTCTTTTTAGATCATTCTAATAATTTGACATTAGTATTAAGGTCTTCATTTTGTACCTAGTCCACTATGTTGGACAATTTCTTCATAATGGGCTTTGTTTCATTAGATACTAGCAAGCTAAATGCATCAAGGAATATGTCTTTGATTTCTACTAACGCTTGTTTTTGTCTATACTCATTTCTGAGTATCTCCTGCTTCTTCTTCCTCTCCAATGCCTCTTGCACTTCATTTATCTATGCCAAGTTCATTATTTTGTAGTCATAAATTGGTATGACTATTTCCTCATCAAGTGCAAGGTCTCCATAGTGAAGTACCCTTGCTACCTTGTTGGAGCTTGAGCCTAGTGCTGAAATTTGTAGGGGTACTGCATTAGTGCTTGGCTACTTGGTAGGAGTCCTCATAGTAGGCAGATTAACCAATGTTTGTATTGCTTCCTACTCTCTTTCCTTGGGGGCTTTCTCCTCTTCCTTACCTTCTTCTCTTATACCTTGAGTAATGACAATGATTTGAGGAGGTGCACCTTGGCTTTGTGTTGTAGGAACATTTTTTCCTATCTTCTCCTTTGCTGACTCCTCAACAGTTGTTGTTGTTATTACTATGGGATCAACCTTAGCAGTTGTGTCTTGTGCTACTTGCACTTTTGGTTGATCTTCTATAGTTGTGGGAGGTTGTGAAGGTGGTTCTTGTGTGTTCGCCTTCTCCTTGTTAATTTCTACTACAACATTTTGTAACTCCTCTACACTCACCAAAATAGGATTTGTGCACAATTGTGACTGCAATGTTGTTTGGTGAAGGATCTTTTTGAGATCCTCTATAGTTAATGGATTGATGTTCTGACCTAAAGTGTCAAGAACATCCTTTATAGTTATAGTTTTTTTAGATGTAGGTGGTGCATGTGGAGGACTTGGTGGTGGCAATTGGGTGTCTTGGACAATCTGTTCTTGCTGCTGCTCCTCAATTGTTGCCCCATCATCTTTATGTGTCTCTTTCTCTATTACTACCTCTTATTTTTCTTTCTCTCCTTCCCCCTCTTTTTCATTTTCCTCTTCCTCTTCATCATTTCTTCCCTAAAACAAATCTTCTTGGCCTTCTTTGACAGTAGTCAACCCATAAATCAATTTCCAGATTTGTGTGGATTTCTTTACAACATCCTCTATTTTATTTTGTAAAATACTGAAGGCTCTATATTTGGGTGCAAATTTGCTCCCATGTTTCTTACTAGCCTTTCTTATTTGACCTTTAGTTAGGTTAGGCATCACACGATCCAATGTTGACTCCTTTATTTCCTTTTCCATATTTAGGTAGTAATGCTACTTATTTTCTACAATGGAGCTTAGCTCCTTAGGCATAGAATTGTCTAGTTCAAGTGGGGTAGTCTTGAACTTGGCCATCATAGTGTAGATAGGCTCTTCCACTATGTTTTCTTCTTCTCTTGAAAATTTACTAAGATCAATGGTCTTTAAACCTATTAAATCTACATTATCTCTAATGTTATCACAAACATTTTCCAAATTAGATTTGGTGGAATGTCTTACCACTTTGAATTGATTATTGTCAGATTTTGTCTTCTCTTCATCTAACTCCGGAGGTGCAACATATTTTATTCTTTTCTTTTTTTTCTATAGGTCCTTCTTTCTCTATGGCTTTTTGCCTCCCCTATTCCTTTGCCACTAATTTTTTTGCCCTAGTGTCTGCCCTTGTAGTTTGCTTGGCTAGGATCGACTTTGTTGCTTTCTTCTTGCCCTTGGGTTGTGCAGCAGGTTGTTTTTGTGATTTTCTCTTCTTAGGTTCAACCTTGGGTGCTTCCTACTTGGCACCTTCATCTTCTTCTACATCCTCACCCATTCCTTGGGTCAAAGCAAGTGTCTTCTATCCTTGTTCTTCTTCTTCATCTTCAGCTTCTTCATCTTCTTCTTCTACAGTGCCCTCACCAAATCTAGCTTTGAGTTTCTTTACAAGTTTATCCTTTTTCTTTAGTGTGGAGAAAATCTTCAACTCCATATCCACCTTTGACCT
The DNA here is from genome assembly GCA_028749045.1 of Cupressus sempervirens. Classification (NCBI taxonomy): domain Eukaryota; kingdom Viridiplantae; phylum Streptophyta; class Pinopsida; order Cupressales; family Cupressaceae; genus Cupressus; species Cupressus sempervirens. Next base: position 151,728,265 of record CM053790.1, read on the forward strand.
TACCACATCATAAGTACCAAAGTGGTGCACTTTTTTCCACTTCTTCTTCTAATAATGCAGTTATGGTTGCAAATGCCTCATCTATATTTATCTCATATCCAAGAGGTCTTAACCATCTAACTCTTGGTATGGCTGCTTGTATGTAAGTATAATCAATATCTACAAGAAAGCATACATCATTTACATGCTTTTCTACCAATGAAGTTGGTATTCTTAGCCTCTGCTTCATGGTCTTCTTAAAGTCTTCAAAAAAACTAGTCATTAGAGTCTCAAAATTAGCTCCCATTTGTTCTATATATTCATTTACTTGAGCTATTATAGACCTATTTTCTTTCTAGAAAACTTAACCAAAAGATGGAAATTCATTCTATACATAGAAAAATATGCAAATCAAACTTACACCAAACTTGCACTATTCTCCCTTGTTTCTCCTTATTGCTAATAAGTTCTCATTGATTTGTTGCAATTACAATTCTGCAAGATCATAAGTATGATCCTTTTTCACTAGTTTATAAACCACATCCACTACAATGCAAGGTACACTCTTAAGTCTACTCGATTGATAAAATTAATGTGAAATGACCCTAACAGCAAATTCAACAAGAGGGTCTTAGATAGAGTCTATTTACATTCCTCTATTGTTCCATTTGGCACCATTTTTCTTTTCAATTGCTTCCTTGGAATCACTTCTAAGGTTTTTTGGTTGATCTAAGGTTGGATACCCTATTACTCTATGTACAATCCTTTTTGTTATTTTTACAGGACCATCCTCCAACCATAAACTTCCATCATGAATCTTTCTAAGCACTATCCTGATCCATTCAATTTTGAAAACTGTGGGGAATTCTAGGGCACGTGTCAAACCCTTCTTCTCAACAATTTGGTACTCTTCTTTCAAAACTCTATTTTCACACAATTTATCATAGGCTTCTCTCATCTCCATATCTCCTATGGATCCAATTTTTTAGTTGTAACATCTCCTAACATCTTGGACCATAGCTACCTTAGGGGGTATAATAGATAGGGCTCTGGCTAGGTCATTTTTATATGCCACTTCAAGGATTGGCTAGAAATCTAGTTATTTCACTTCGTTTGACACTAGTTGAATCTTAAACAGCTCTTTCTCCTATGGTTTCCTAGAACTAGAGTCCATTTGTGTTAATTAGGGTTTGAACACAAAGAAAATGTGAAACTGTGTAGCTCGGCACTAGTAAAAATACCTTGAATCGATGAAATTGTGTTGAATCACTATTAAAATTAGCTCAAATGTTGGATTCTCTGCATGGAAATTGTTCTGCACTCTTCTTCATCTTTTCTCTTCACTTATTATGAAGAAAAAATGGTTCAAATTTTGATAATATACCCTCTTTTCACAACATTTAATGCTTAGTGTGTTTATAGCTATCCACTCAACTTCTTAAGCATTTCTGCATTACTCAGCTTCCATTGATTTTCAAACACTTGGCATCCACTAAAGTATCCCTCACTCAACTTCAACTAAATTTTCTTCTTTACTCAGCTTTCATTACCAACTCAACTGCAACTAATCATTCAGCTTCTACTAATTTTACCTATCAACTTGACATGTACTAGGATTTTACTCAGCATTTGAGGGTAGCTCAAAAATATTGATGAAATCTTGAAGTTTTAATTTTGCATCTCTATTCATGTTGGTCTTTTCCTTTTCAGTACTTGTTTGTTTAGGAATTGATGTATGATAAAGCTTTTTATATTAGTTCCATGACCTCCTTGTCCTTAGTTTGATGAAGTGTGACCACTTGACCTTTTAGGTGAAGTGATCCCTTCATTTGATGTGTTGCTCCCATCTTTCTTCTTCCATGTCTTATTCATTTCTCCTCTAATGTATTCAACATCTACCTTCTCTTTTCCTTTGTTGATATTTGATTTGGGTTCCCTTGACCTTGTTCGAAAATTTCTACTGATATGACCAGTCTTCAAACAACTGAAACATGTGGTTTGATTGAGCCATCTGATGTAGTTTCCACTAAAATGTGTTCTTATGCAATTTTCAGGAATGTGTCCATATTCTTAACAGTAATGACAACTATACCTAGTGTTGTAGTCCTAATTGTAGTGATGTCCATAATTATTTCCCCTTGTTGGCTAATTAGGTGTCCATATAGGCTTTGATCTACACTCAAAATCTCTATGTCCATACTTCTTGCAATTGTAGCAATGACCTTCAAATCGTAGTATTTTGATAGTCCTAGTCCTATAGTTATGTGCTTGATGTCCTTGTTTGTTACACTTGTGATAGTGACTCACATTCTTAGGTTTGTCATGTTGATGGGCATTTTTACTCTTGCACACATTAGAGGCATGTCCTTTTTTACCATAGAAATGAAAAGTAGGTTTAGTGTTCTTACCTTTGTTACTTCTTTCTTTTGCAATCTTGGACGATTCTCATTTTTTAGTGGTAGTGTATCCTAGTCCTAAAGTATCATTGCTGGCTCTTGGGGATTTCAGTTGCTGTTCAAAGTACTTAATGGCCTCTTTAGGTTTGTTGAATATTTCTACAATCCATCTCTCTTTTCAGGTCATTTTGTAGTTGTTCATTTTGTATCTTCAGTGTAGAGATCTCAATGTCCTTGACATTTAGTTCATGATGTGCATTCATCATCTGACTTAGGGTATCTAGCTGCATGCTTGAAATTCTTGTAAGCTCAATTGAATTTTCTTCCAATATGTTAGCAAGGTTTCTCTTGTCTTCTTCTAGCATAGCTTTATCTTTAATCGCTCTTTTCTTCTATTCAATCACCTCACAAAGCATCATGGCTTGTGATTCTTGTTCAATCTTGAGTATTTTGATTTGTTCTGATTGGGCTCTATTCCTCTCCATCAGGTTTGTTATTTCTACATCAAACTCTTTGGAATCTCCATTTGCTAACAATTTTGAGGTGTCAATCTCCTTGTATTGTGTATGATTATCAGCTATGGCAATCTCTCTTTTTCTCATTAGAGATTTTCCCAGTTCTTCCCTAGCTTCTTCTAAAGTATGTAAAGCAAGTTGTACATCAATCACCTAATTATCGATGACCTTCCCAATTTTTTAGACTTCCATTTCCAGATATTTTCTCCAAGCTGTAAGGCTCCTCCTTGTGAGAACTTGGCTCTGATACCAATTGTTGGAATTTACAAGTGGGAAGATTTACTTCTAAGAGGGGGGTGAATTAGAAGTAACAATATTTAACCTCTAAAACCTTTTAGCTGAAATCATTCACATGCATCTAATTCATCTAATAAATATGAAAGTAAAGACGTGCATGAAAATAGATAACACGAGATCTTGGTAACCTAGAAACCCTCCAAAATGAGAATGTAAAACTGGGGTGGGGATGACACCCACAAAGTATCACTGTAGCAATATGTAACTATTTAAGGTTAAAAAGTTTGACCACTTCCAATGGTTTTCCCTGTGAAAGGCTTGTCCCGTTAAAGACTTTACACTCTGTTAAAAGTGACCTGCTTAAAGGATTTACAAACACTCACTCAGAATGTTACCCTATTAAAGGATTTATCACCTTGTTGAAAGTCTTACAACATGGCTATTAAACCAACTTATCATCATAGGATTTCCACCCCTAATATAATGGCTCAAGAGTATTAGAAAGTCTTTGACCTGATGACTTGCAATCTTCAATTGTTGATTCTAGATCCTTGTTCTACTCTATCTATTTTGATCCTTGTTTGATCTAATATATCTCTCCTTGAAATTTTGATACTCTATTCTTGATCAACTAAATTCTACAATGTCATTCTATTCTTTCTAAGTCTTTACACCCCTCTACACTTTGCTAGCATTCTCCCATAAACTCTTACTCATGCATACACACAATGGGTTTCATCCTCCTTTTAAAGGCTTCAAAGACTTAGGGTTAGGTATGAATCTATGATCAATATTCATTCTTCTTTTTCCACTCAATTCTTTCACTTTTCCTATTGGTTGCATGCCTTCTCCATTTTTCTAATTGGCTGCATGCTGATTACATAGGTAATGCAAAAGATTCGATCTTATCTTCAAGATCCTTCAAGATTCATCCTAAGTTGGCTCAAAAGTGATTTACATCTGAGTGTGTGAAGACACAAACTCATATGCTGATTCTATATTACTCGGCACTTACTGATTGTTGATGCTCGACACATATAGGAATTTTGTCTCACTTGGCTCCTATAGTAATTCTATTTCGCTCGACGTCTATACTTTGCTTGGCACCTATAGTGACTCAGCATCACTTATTACTCTGCACATGAACTTTGCTTGGCACCTAAAGTTTCCTTCGCACCTATTGAATCTCTGGCTCAACACACACTATAGCTTAGCATTTTTATTATACTCAGCATCAACTTTAGAATTTGGTTAAGTGCGTTGACACTCAATTGTCAAAACCAATCTGAGACCAACAACTATAGTCACCTACTAGTCAGGATCTACATGATGCACCACTTCTTGCCATTGCCTATTTAGTTTAGAATATATGTGTTTGTACATGCATGGATTTTATATAGATTATAGGTATCAGGTATCGACTTCCCTAAATTACCAGGATGAGCATACCCTATCACAATATCTCAATGGTAAGAGATGGGAGATAAATTCTTAAGTCCAAATCCTAAGATTAAAACCAAATTTTCCTAGAAAATTAGGACAAGTATTTGAGATGATTACCCTTTTGAATTCATCATATGACATATATTCATGATTATAACCCTTGAGTTTGATATTGTATGTAATATTTTATGATGGGTTTTCATATTTCCCCTTGTAGGTCTTTGGTGATTTTTCAGTTAATTAAATCATATTAAAAGTTTAATTACTGATTTAATTTAATGGAAAATTATTAAAATAATTTTAATATTTAATTATATTTAATTAATTGGAAAATTAATTAAATAAAAAGAATTAAATTTAAAGAGAAAATTATATTTCTAATTTGAGAGCATAATAATATTTATTTAATTTAATAATAATATATTTAGGAGATCATTTTTAAATAAATGCTAAATACTATTATTACTTAATAAATATTTTATCAAAAAATGCTTCAAAAATTAATTAAAGAGATAAAGAGAAATTAATTTATTAAAGATATTTTTTAAATTGTGAAAGGTGTGCATGAATATTCAAAAAGTAATTAAAGAGTTAAAAGAGTGTGATCAACAAGTTCCCTCGCATGATCGCATAATCAGTGGCCCAAACTTAGGGGAGAACTCCATATCAGAGATTGAGAGTTTATTTTGCAGGGACTAAGATTTTTTGAGAGGGGATTTTTAGAGAGAAGTTTTTGAGAGAAAAGAGAATTCTCTCACAATCTTCAGGTGGTTGTGTATTAGCATTAGATTTAGGTAGGATCTTGTGCTTTATTCACATAATGAATTATGTTATTTGATATTCCTGTCTACATTCTGTTTGTTAAATCTATTTTTCAAATTTCTTTTGTGATGAATCTGTCAATCTTTCATTGTGAATTTATTGGTACTCATATCAAACTTTTATCTGTATATGAGGATTGAAAGATTAGGAAACCATCATTCTACAAATTGAATAGTTGTTAATTTAATTAGGAATAGTTTTGACATGAAATCAAAATTTAGAACAAAAATTTGACTAGTTTATCTAGGTTTCCCTATCAGACTAAATTCACAATGTTTATAATAAATATATATAATATAATATAATTGAGGGGGTGGTTGTTATAAAAAACAAATTTTATTAAAATAAAAAAAATTAATTAAAATTGGGTAGGAGGTGGGTTCCACACCCCATATCCCTACCTAGCAGCAATAATAGTCGTGACTGCTTGCAATAGGTACTATGACAATAGAATTAGTACCTTGTACCACTACTATTGCCACAAGTTATTGTAGCAGGAGCCATTAATGGCCGGTTGACGAGCCTTAAATTGCAAGGATTTTTGTTATATATATATTTTTAATTTATAAAATTTATTTTAAAAAAAATAATTTTTATTAAATTAAATTTTATTTATAATTTTTTAAAATAGTTTTTATTAATTATTAAATATTAATAATTAATAATTAATAAATAATTATTAAATATTAATAATTAATAATTAATAAATAATTATTACTATTAGAATATAGTATTTATTAATTTAGTTTAATTAAGTTTAATTAACAATTAATATTATCTAATAAAGTTTAAATTTTTTTTTTTTTTTTTTATTAATGATTTTGATTTTTAATAAAATTGTAATTATTTTATTAGATAACCAGTAATTATTATTTTTATAATTTAATAAATAATTATCTTTAAATTATTTTAGAATATTTAATTGTAGTCCTTGTAATCTCATAAGATAAGGGTAAGTGAGCAATATGTTCAAATACGAGAATGGGTTAAGTTGTAATGGTAAAATGTAAATCTCATCTACTTGAAAACTTACATTGGAACAAAAACTTAAACCTTACTATTAACTTAGACCGTGTGTCTTCAAAATTTTAAAAAAAAAAAAAAAAAACTATGAAACTACACTGTTAATTGTATGTTGTCTTATGTTGTGGGGTTTGGGTTGACTAGAGTGATGACTAGTCCCAGGATGTTTACCAGAGGCTTGAGAGTTTTATTTTTGTGATGATGTTTTGATCTCAATATTCTATACTCAACCATGGTAATGTGTAGTATGCTTTATGATGAGTTTGGATCTATTATTTATTATTGCTTTCCAGTGTTCTTGTGTGAAACTGAGGTGAATGGTGTGACCTATCTAATTTAACATTTGAGTCTTCGATCAATTATTTTTGGATGCTTTCCAGTTGCTTGTAAAGGACTAAGGTGTTATTGTGAATTGTCTATTGATGCTTTCCAGTCACTTGTATAGGGTTGAGGTGAAAACTATAATTCTTTGATTTGTACTTTTATGAGCCTAGGGTAGGTAATCTGTATGTTAAGTTGGGAAGTGGCTTGCAATGGAGGCTAAGGCCCTAAAGAGGCTAATGTGTAACCCATTGTAAGTAGTTAATAAGTGAAAACAATACACTAAATGAGATTAAAATTAACCTAATAAGAGTCTTTTTCTTTCCTCGCCCATGCCTCGATCACTAGTACAGACTAGGATGGGAGTAGAGAGGATGCTTGTTTGCGACCATGCATCATTAGTATGCCTTGTTAGTAAGAAATGATACTAGTGCTGCATAGAGTCACTAGGGGGTGGGAGGATTAAAAGACTAGCCAGATAATGCTAGAGTTGGTCCATGTGATAACACTTGCCCACTAGCAGTATAGATTTCCTACATGTCTTTGTTTGCCTCTGGGTTTAGATGTTGTTTTATCTTGGAACCTTTGAGTTAGATTACCTCTAGGGTTTTCCTTGACCTAGGTATTAATTTTGATTTTTTGGGATTATTATCATATTTGGGACTTGAGACTATCTCTTCAGTGCGATGGGAATGGAACTTTCTAGGTTACCACAAGGTTGGGTGGTAGTGCTTTTTACTTTTATCATTGAGATCTATCTGTTGATGTCCTGGCTAGAGTTCCTTGTTTTACATTTCATTTCATTCTATCTTTGTGTATTATGATGGATGGTTATATCTATTTGATGGATGATTTTACTTATTGGTATTGTATCTTGTTTCATGGATCCAAAAGGGATGATGTAATCTATTTTATAAATGTATATTCTTTCAACCTCTCATATCCTATGACATGCACAGTGGATGATTGTGCATCCTAAATTTAATGCCAAGTGGCATTCAGAAAAAATGTATATTATTTAAAAGGATTTGAACTTGTAGTAATTCTTTCATGTGGATGTGTTATTTATTGTACTTATTATTATTTAAATTTAAATGTCATTCAATGTCTTGGGATCCTTAAGGAATGTAGTCTGTTATGTTTGCTTATGTATGATTTTATGTTATTGCTTCCACTATTTTATAATTGTTGCATATGTTATTCTTTATAAAATAAAAATGTTTGAAAAACTTAGTGAAACTTTAGGTTAGTTCTTTTGGATCCCTTGCATGGCGTAACATCTAGTATCAGAGCCCAAGTTCTATATTGGGAGCTTTGGGCATATTGGAATGTCACTAGTTGTTAACTAGTTGAACTAAAATGAAATTTAAAACTATTATGTGTATCTATTACAAGCTGAAAACTTCAACTCATTGAACTGAAATGAAATTGGAATTGCCATATACATCTATTTAAAACTGAAAACTTGAACTAGTTGAATTGAAATAGAACTTAAACTATTAGTTGTATATTCTCAAACTTGAACACTTAAACTTCAAAACTAAAATATACTTAAACCTAAAATAGGAAAAACTGAAAATTGAACTTATACTATTTTCAAAACACGTGTCTTCTCTGTATGCCTTACAATAGTATGTTTAATGGTTATTATAGCATCTTGTATCTTGGATATTATTGTAGGATGGTATTTGGGATGAGATCTTTAGTTAGAGGTTGTAGCCTAGGTCATGGTAGAGGTCATGGATAAATAAAAAATATTAGTGTACATGAGTCTATCCATGAAGGCCTTAATCAAAAAGAGGGTAGGGAAGAGCATGTCAGTGAACATTAGGAGGAGAGCCATAGAGATCAACATGTTGACTCAAAGGAATTTGACCTGAGGCAAATGATGAAGACCATAATGGATCGCCTATGTCCTCTTCAGGGTGTTTGTCAAGATGGAGCACATTGGGTAGGGAATGAGCATAGACCTAGGTCTAGGAGACCTCGAAGGGACCAACAAAGATTAGTTGTAGCTACTTAGATGAAGGACATTCAAAGGTCCAAGGTCAAACCCTTTAATGGGTTGGGTTTAGGTTATGTAGCCCAGCAATGGTTTCTTGCTCTTGACAAGGTTTTTTCTATTCAAGAATTTGACATTAATGTCAAAGCGAGGTTTTCTATTACCAACCTGGAACTCTTTAGAGCCACATGGTGGACTATCGAAGAGAAGAAATAGTGTATAAACATGAATAATGTCACATGGGAGTTATTCTTGGAAAACATTCATGAGTGATTCTTGTTAGAGGAATGGAACTAGTAGAGAGCAAATCAATTCCACAACCTAAGATAGTTCAGTATGATTGTAGTAGAGTATGAGCACAAATTCTATGAGCTCATGCCCTATGTGAGAATAAGTGATAACCCAACACAGTTGGCACATCATTTCATCAGAGGCTTGAACAACCATTTATTAGGGGGTGTTAAGGTATTTGAACCTTGAACCCTCAAAGATGTTGTACATTGAGCCATACTTGTAGAGCAGAGTGTTGACCTAGGACATGGGGGCTTTGTGAGAGCACCTACAGTGTGAGGATCTAAGGGTAACCAAAAATCAAGTGGGAATAGGAAACCTCTTTTTCCTAAGGGGAATCAAAACTAAGAGCAACAACAAAAGGGATCATACCCTCTAGCATAGAGTGGTGGCAGTGGTTTCAATGCTAGGAACTATCGTAATGCTCAACGCAAGAGGCAAAATTAGAACACTCAGCCTACATAGAGCAACTAGTGTTTTGCTAGTAAGGGTAGCCACCAGTAGTTGAGTAAACCCCCAATAGGGAAGGGATATGGCAGAGGCACAAGATGTTCTTCTTGTGGACAGTTTGGACACCTTCCAACCCACTTCCCATAGTGTGCATCTCATTATTTAGGTTCTAGGCTAGTAACATCTGAGCCCATAGTTGGAGATGTAGGTAGAGCTTGCAAGGTATTTGTGGTGGTGGATCACTGTTAGGAAGATCATCAGGGGATCATGGTTGAGACTGTGAAAGCTATCTGAGGCACACCTCTCTCCATCTTGTTTAATTTAGGTGCCACATAATCTTTTATTTCACCATCCTTAGTGGCTAAATACAAGCTAGAAGTGATTAAGCAAGATTTAGGTTGGCAAGTGGAACTAGCCTTAGGTGCTAGGGTTTCCATAGATCCCATAGTATAGAAGTGTAAAATAAGATTAGGAGGGTTTGTGGCATTAGTTGACCTTTGATTCATTCCTCTTGGCTCTTACAATGTGGTCTTAGGTATGGATTGGATTGCCTCTCATAGAGCTAGTATAGATTGTAGAAAGAAGATCATTGTGTGTCAGGATGACCAAGAGAAGGATGTAGAGATTATGGGTATCTAGAGACCTATATCTCTACAGATGATATTTGCTATACAATTTAAGTGGAGCTTTCATAAGGGATGTCAGATATTTTTTATTATGGTAAGAAAGCTGGAAGAAGAAGACCCTATAGGAAAGACTATTGACCACCCTATTCTACAGGAATATGCAGATGTCTTTCTTAGTGAGATTCGGGGCATGCCCCTAAAGAGAGATATTGATTTCAGCATTGATCTCATTCTAGGAGTGGAGCCTATTTCTAGAGATCCTTGTAATATGACCACTCAAAAATTGAGTGAGTTGTGCCTATAGATTAAGGACCTTCTAGCCAAGGGTAGTATATGACTAAGTGTATCTCCATGGGGAGAACCAATGCTCTTTATGAAGAAGATGGATGGTTAATTGCACTTGTGTATTGATTATAGATAGCTAAACAAGGTAATAATAAAGAACATGTATCCTTTACCAAGGATTGACAATTTATTTTATTAGATTAAGGGAGCTACAGTGTTCTCCAAAATTGATCTTAAGTCAAGATACCATCAGGTTCAAATTTGGGATGTTGACATTAATAAGACCACCTTCCAAAATCGCTATAGACACTTCAAGTTCATAGTAGTCCCATTTGGGCTAACGAACGCTCCATCAGTTTTCATGTGTCTGATGAATGGAGTTTTTTGTTTCTATCTTGATCAATTCATACTTGTGTTCCTAGATGATATATTCATATACTTTAAATCCCAGAAGGAGTATGAGGTACATCTACATTTGGTTTTGCAGTGCTTGAGAGATAATCAACTTTATGCCAACTCAGTGAAGTGTGATTTCTTTCAATCAGAGATATAGTATTTAGGGCACATCATATTAGGTGAGGGTATCTTTGTAGACCCTACAAAGAGTCAAGTAATGGTATATTGGCCTGCACCCACTACCATGTCAAAAATTCATAGTTTTATGGGTCTGGTTGGTTATTATTGCAGGTTCGTCTGAAACTTCTCTAGAAGCACACCCTATCACTTCCCTTCAAAGAAAAGGAAAGAAGTTTTTATGGACATAGAAATGTGAGGATGCTTACCTAGAGGGGATTGGAGAAATATTGATGTAGGATAGATAGGTGATTGCATATGAATCACACAAACTCAAGGATCATGAGCTAAATTATCCTATGCATGATCATGAGTTAGCTATGGTAGTTCATGCCTTAGTGAGATGGAGACACTTCTTGCTAGGACATAGATTTGAACTTCATAGTGATCATCATAGTCTATAATACATATTCACATAGCCTAATTTGAATGCTAGGAAAATATGTTGGATGGAGTTTCTTTATGAGTATGACTTTGAGGTGAAGTATATTTAGGGAAAGGAGAATGTGGTAGTTGATGCTTTGAGCCATAGGAGACATGTAACACTATCTTTGAATCTTAGTGTGGATTTGAGGAGCCATATAGTTCAGGCACTTTCTATAGATATTTGGTATCAAGAGGTGAGTAGAGAGATGGATTCAGGGAGACCATTAGAGGGAAGATTCTCAGATAATGTTTTAGAGTTAGATGGCCTTTTACAACATTTATGAAGGATATATGTACCACTACTAGATAAGCTTTGCATATTGATCCTATCAGAGGCTCATTGTGCACCTTACTCAACACATCTAGGTGGCAAGAAGATGCATGCATATTTGTGATGTCTATACTATTGGACAAGGATGAAGCATGATATCACTAATTTTGTGGCTAGGTGTCTTGAGTGCCAAAGAGTCAAGGTAGAGCACTAGCATCCAGTAGGGCTTTTACAGCCAAATCTCATTCCTTCATGGAAGTGGGATATCATCTCTATGGATTTCATTGTAGGATTACCTATGACTACTCTTTGACATGACCCTATCATAGTCACCATTGATTAGCTAACTAAGGTGGCATATTTTTCACCAATGAGATCATCCTACACTATAGCTTTTGTACCTAATGTCTTCATGTGTGATATTATGAGATTACATGTTATTCCCTATAAGATCATTTCAGATAAGGATCCTATATTCACTTCCACATTTTGGACATCACTACAACATGATCTTGGAATGCAGTTGAACTTTAGCTCAGCTTATCACCCAAAGATAGATGGTTAGATCAAGAGAGTGAATCAATTTCTAGAGGATATGTTAAGGATGTATGTGATGGATAGACAGATTCTTTGGGAGGATTATCTTTACCTAGTGGAGTTTTCTTATAACAATGGATACCACAATTCTATTATGATGGTATCTTTTTAAGCTTTGTATGGTCATCCTTTTTGTACACCTTTGAGTTGGGACAGTCTTGAGGATTGCATCCTATTTGTTCCTAATATGCTTCAAGATATGGAGCAACAAGTAGTGCTTATCTATAAGCATGTGTCTACAACATAGGATAGACAAAAGAGGTATTACGATGCTCATAGGATAGATAAGCAGTTTGTAGTGGGTGAGAAATTTTTCTTGAGAGTGCATCCCTAGAAGAGTCTGATCCATTATGGAAAGGGTTGGAAGCTAGCACCTCACTTTGTGGGACCATTTGTGATTCTTGAGAGGATAGGTCCAGTTGCCTACCATCTTGCTTTGTTGCCTAGCCTAGCTTGCATTCATGATGTTTTCCATGTTTCTTTACTTTGACAATATATTCTTGATGTGATATATGTTCTTCATTAGAACATGTTACAGGTAGAGGATGGGTGGCTAGCTTTGGAGCCAATTCACATTCTACAGCAATAGGAGTTGACCCTCAGGGGTTAAATCATAGAGCAGGTAAGGGTCCAATGAGACCCTACTGATGAGTCATCAACTACATGGGAGGATGCATTTGGTTTATGAGATTTATTTCCCTACTTGTTTATAGGCTTCCATGAGTAAGCCTAAGTCTAAGGGGTGGATGTAGTTTCTACCCCTAGTTCACATTCAGTTATTATTTCTGAACTCTTTTAGGCCAATTTATTTTTAAGCTTTATGATTAGTAGCATTATTTTCCAAATTATTGGATATTGTTTTAATACTCAGTTGATTATATGATGAGACTACTTGGTACTAGTTACTTCATGTATGCATGATTATACTTTGATGATGATTATTTATAGTGATTCTAGTTATTTGATGATGTTAGTTAGATGGATTATTTGTATGCATTTTTTATGGATACTTACCCCATACTTACATGTGTATGGTGTGCATGTATATTTTCTTTATGTATGACATTTTTGATGTGGTTAAGGAAGGGAGTCGTAGTCACCTACTAGTCGGGATCTACATGATGCACCACTTCCTACCATTGCCTATTTAGTTTAGAATATATGTGTTTGTACATGTGTGAATTTTATGCATATTGCAGCTACTGGGTATTAACTTCTCTAAATTGTTAGGATGAGCGTACCCTATCCCTATATCTTAATGGTAAGAGGGGAGATAAATTCTTAAGTCCAAATACTAACCTTAAAATGAAATAGCCTTAGAAAATTAGGACAAGTATTTGAGATGATTACCCTTCCAAATTCATCATATGATGTAAATTTGTGATTATAACCCTTGAGTTTGATCTTGTATGTTACATTTTATGATGATTTTCATATTTCCTCTTGTAGGTCTTTGGTGATTTTTTGTTAATAAATCAAATTAAAAGTTTAATTAATGATTTAATTTCATCAAAAATTATTAAAATAATTTCAATATTTAATTATATTTAATTAATTGGAAAATTAATGAAATAAAAAGAATTAAATTTAAAGAGAAAATTATAGTTCTAATTTGAGAGTGTAATAATATTTATTTAATTTAATAATAATATATTCAGGAGATCATTTTTAAATAAGTGCTAAATATTATTATCACTTAAGGTAATAATTTTTTTTTATCAAAAAATGCTTTGAAAATTAATTAAAGAGAGAAAGAGAAATTAATTTATTAAAGATATTTTTTAAATTGCAAAAAGTGTGCATGAATATTCAAAAAGTAATTAAAGAGTTAAAAGATTGTGATCAACGAATTTCCTCGCGGGATTGCACAATCAATGCCCTAAATTTAGGGGAGAACTCCATATCAAAGATTGAGAGTTCATTTCACAAGGACTGGGATTTTTGGAGAAGGGATTTTCAGAGAGAAGGTTTTGAGAAAAAAGAGAATTCTCTCACAATCTTTGGGTGGTTGTGTATTAGCATTAGATTCAGGTAGAATCTTGTGCTTTATTTTCATAATGAATTATGTTATTTGATATTCTTGTCTACATTGTGTTTGTTAAATTTGTTTTCTAAATTTCATTTGTGATGAATCTTTCAATCTTTCATTGTGAATTTACTGGTATTCATATCAAACTTTTATATGTATATGAGGATTGAAAGATTAGGAAACCTTCATTCTACAAATTGAATAGTTGTTAATTTAATTAGGAATAGTTTTGAAATGAAATCAAAATTTAGAATTAAAATTTGTCTAGTTTATTTGGGTTTTCCTATTAGACTAAATTCACAATGTTTATAATATATGTAAAATTGGGGGGGGGGGGCAGCGTTGTTTTAAAGTACAAATTTTATTATTCTAATAAAAATTAAGTAAAATTGGGTGGGAGGCAGGTTCACACCCCACCTCCCCACCCGGTGGCAATATTAGTCCCAGTTGCTCACAATAGGTATTGCAACAGCAACCTTTAATGGCAACACCCGTTAGTAGCCCGCTAGCAGGCCTTAAATCGCACAGATTTTTGTATTTTTTTTTAAATTTATAAAATTTATTTTAAAAATAATAATTTTTATTAAATTAAATTTTATTAATCATTTTTAATAATAGTTTGTATTAATTATTAATTATTAATAATTATTGTTACAATTTAGTATTTATTAATTAATTTAGTTTAATTAAGTTTAATTAATAATGAATATTATCTAATAAAATTTAAATTTATTATTATTATGATTAATGATTTTAAATTTTAATAATATTGTAATTATTTTATTAGATAATCAATAATTATTATTTTAATAATTTAATAAATAATTATCTTTAAATTATTTTAGAATATTTAATTGTAATCCTTGTAATCTCATAAGATAAGGGTAAGTGAGCAATATGTTCAAATACGAGAATGGGTTAAGTTTTAACAGTAAAATGTAAATCTCATCTACTCAAAAACTTAAACCTTACTATTAACTCAAACTGTGTGTCTTCAAAATAAAACAAAACTATGAAACTACACTTTTAATTGTATGGTGACTTATGCTTTGGGATTTGGGTTGACTAGAGTGATGACCAGTCCTAGGATGTTTATCAGAGGCTCAAGAGTTCTATTTTTATGATGATA
Source organism: Cupressus sempervirens (assembly GCA_028749045.1). NCBI lineage: Eukaryota > Viridiplantae > Streptophyta > Pinopsida > Cupressales > Cupressaceae > Cupressus > Cupressus sempervirens. Next base: position 151,743,680 of record CM053790.1, read on the forward strand.
TTTTGATCCCAATCTTTTTATACTCAACCATGGTAATTTTTCTAATGTGCTCTATGATGAGTTTCAATCTACTGTTTCTTATTGATTTTTAGTGTTCTTGTGTGAAACTAAGGTGAATTGTGTGACCTATCTGATTTAACCTTTAAGTCTTTGATCAATTTTTTTGGAGGCTTTCTAGTTGCTTGTAAAGGACTAAGGTGTTATTGTGAATTGTCTTTTGATGCTTTCCAGTCACTTGTATAGGGTTGAGGTGAAAACTATGATTGTTTGATTTGTATTTTTAGGAGCCTAGGGTAGGTAATTTGTATGTTAAGTTGGGAAATGACTTGCAATGGAGTTTGAGGCCCTAAAGAGGCTAATAGATAACCTATTGTAAGTAGTTAATAAGTGAAAATACTACACTAAATGGGAGTAAAATGAACCTAATAAGAGTCTTTGTCTTTCCTCGCCCATGCCTCAAGTGTTAGTACAAACTACGATGGGAGTAGAGAGGATGCTTGGTTGTGACCATGCATCATTAATATGCCTTGTCAATGCAAAAGGTTACTAGTGCTACATAGAGTCACTAGGGGGCAAGAGGATTGAAAGACTAGTTGCGTAAACCTAGAGTTGGTTGATATGATCACACTTGCCCACTAGCAATATAGATTCCCTACGTGTCTTTGTTTTCCTTTGGGTTTAGATGTCATTTTATCTTGGAACCTTTGAGTTAGATTACCTCTAGGTTTTTCCTTGGCCTAGGTATTACTTTTGATTTTTTGGGATTGTTATCCTATTTGAGACTTGAGACTATCTCCTTAGCACTATGGGAGTGGACCTTTTTGGGTTACCATGAGGTCGAGTGGTAGTTCTTTTTACTTTTACCATTGAGATCTGTATCTTGATGGTGTGGCTGGAGTTCCTTGTTTTACGTTTCCTTTCAATATATCTTTGTGTTTTATGATGGATGGTTATATCTATTTGATGGATGATTTTACTTATTGTATTGTATCTTGTTTCATAGATCTGAAAGGGATGATGTAATCTATTTTATAAATGTGTATTCTTTCAACCATTCATACCCTATGACATGTACAGTTGATGATTGTGCATTCCAAATTTATTGCCAAGTGGAATTCAGAACAAATGCATATTATTTAAAAGGATTTGAACTTGTAGTAATTCTTTCATGTGGATGCGTTATTTATTGGACTTAGTATTATTTAAATTTAAATGTAATTCAATGTCTTGGGGTCGTTAAGGAGTATAATCTATTATGTTTGCTTATGTATGATTGTATATTATTGCTTCTACTATTTTATAATTGTTGTATATGTTATTCATAAAAAATAAAAATATTTGGAAAACTTAGTAAAACTTTAGGCTAGTTCTTTTGGATCCCTTGGCAGGGGCATTGCAGTGATGATCTTGTAGATAGTATTATAGAGGGATATTGGATAGAGATCTACAAATAAAGAGGGATCTTCAGACTTTGGGATAAGGATAATGTTGGTGGTATTAAAATATTTAAGCATGAAACCACTTTTTCTAGAGTCTTCTATTACTGCTAGAAAATCAAAGCAAATCAAATCCCAACATTTTTGGTAAAAGAGAGGGGTGAAACTATCTATGCCAGGAGCTTTATCAATTGACATAGAAAAAGTTTCCGTATGGAGCTCTAAAATGGTGATAGGGTCAAGTAGATTTTGATTATCTTAGTTTGAAATAAGAGGAGGGATGGCATAGAGAAGCTTAGATTCTTGTGTGAGCACAAGGGAATGGGGAGAGGGGGATCTAGAAGATTTTTTAAAAAAATTACTCCTTCCTTTTCAATGCCCAAAGGATCAGCAATTTCCTTGTTCGACTCTAAATTTTAAATTGTGAAAATGGAGTTAGATGCCCTTCTTTGTTTAGTAGAAAAATGTAAAAAATTTGTGTTCTTATCCCCTTGAGCAAGCCATAATTCTCTTGATTTTTGGTACCAATATTCCTCCTCCCTTGTGCATAATTCTTCCCATTCATCCTGTAGATCCTTTTGTCTATGAAAAGAGGCTTTATTTAGGCCATGGTGAATGATCTAATTATTTATCACTACAAGGTGCTACTCCACAATCTTTTTTTTCTTGAATATATTCTTAAAAACCACCTTGTTCCAAACCTTCAATTAGGACTTGAAAAACTATAGCTTTTCGTAAAATTTGAAAATTCTAGTCCCACCTTCAAGGGGTGAGTTCAACCAGCATAATTTTAGAAGGGAAATAATCTATGGATGCCTAAGCCACATGCTTTCAAACTTGAAGGAAGGTTTGTGCTTATGCATGGCTTTATCCTAATTGAAAGTAACCTGAAGTTGAATGGGGAAGTGGTGTGATGTCGACTCAAACTGGATAGTAGAATCAAGAAGTTTCCAATTTTTGGAAATGAGAAATCGATCCAGTCTCACTACAATCTAAAGAAAACCATAGCATCTATTGGTCTAAGTGAACAGACAATTTTGGAGGATAATGTCTAGCAAGTTATTATCTCCCACGAAGGAACCAAAATCTATCGTAGCTCTATGGGGGAGAAATACATCTAGATTTCTCATTGATGGAGAGGACAACATTAAAGTTTCCCCCAAGGATAATATTATCATCAGGATGATGTTGCAGGATGTTGGATAGGACCAATCACAGGTTTGCTTTTTCAATAGTAGTTGTTGGGCCATAAACATTGAGGATAAAAAAGGATGGATGGAAGTGCTGCATACACATAAGGTACCAATTTCTAGTATGTGGAATGAGGTGGGCTTGAATAGATTTTGAATTCCATAATACTATGAGCCCAGCCAAAGGTCTGGTTCTTGGTCTATGTGTTGATTGCCAAATTGACCAATTAGAGGCAATTTTAGAGAAGTTCTTTTGAGAGAGTTTTGTTTCTTGAAGTAAAACTACATATGCATGCAAAAAATCAAGTTGTTTCTTGATTGTATTTCACTTGCCAGGGGCATTAAGGCCCTTGACATTTCATTGGAGGATCTTCATTGCTAACAAGGAGAATATGTTGTTCTCCTTGTCACTCTTTTGTTAGGACAAAATTTCTCCTCCAATGATGTAATGCCTACCCCTACTTGACTTTCTGATTGTATTGTTAGATTATTTTAGGTTAGTTTCTTGATTTAGTTTTATGATTAGTGGTACTTGGTTACCAGACTTGATTAAATGTTATTTTATACTTAGTTGATTATATGTGATGAGTTACTACTTATTTAATATTTTTATTATTATTTCAATAATGATATAGGTATATTTGGTTAGTGATTTCAGTTATCTCATTATCCTTAGATAGGTGGATTTATTATATGCAATTTCTATGGTTACTTACCCCATACTTGCATGTGTATGATGTATGTGTATGTTTTATTTATGTTTGATGTTCCTCATGGGTTGAGGGAGGGATTTGTAGTCACATGCTAGTCAGGATCTATACAATGCACGACTTCTTGCTATTGCCTGTTTAGTTTAGAATATATGTGTTTGTACATGTGTGAATTTTATGTAGATTGCAAGGTATCGAGTATTGACTTCCTTGAATTGCTAGGATGAGTGAACCCTATCATAGTATTTCAATGGTATAACTAGGAAGATAACTCTTGAGTCCAAATCCTAACCTAAGCCAATTGTCCTAGAAAATAGGACAAGTATCTGAGTTAGTTCCACCTATCTGAATTTGTCAAGTGACATGAATTCATGACTTTGACCTTGGAGTTTGATTATGTTCTTTTTCTATAGTTGAGCTGTCATATTTGGTTTTGTGGGTTCGTTGTGAGTTTTTGCTTTAATTAAATCAAATTAAAAGAATATTTAATAATTTAATTTTATGGAAATTTTATAAAGAAAATTTAATATTTAATTAATTGAGAAATTAATTAAATAAAAGAATGAAATTTAAAGATAAAGTTATAGTTTTATTTTTGGAGTGTAATAATATTCATTTAATTTAATAATTATATATTTAGGAGATCATTTTTAAATAAATGCTAAATATTATTATTACTTAAGTTAATAAATATTTTTGTCAAAAATGCTTCAAAAATTAAATAAAGAGAGAAAGCTAATCATTTAAATAAAGATATTTTGTAATTAAATATTTAAAAGTTTGTGCATGAAAATGTAAAAAGGTAATAAAATAATAAAAGATAATGATTAATAAATTTTCTTGCGTGATTGTACAATCAAAGCCCTAAATTTAGGGTAGAACTCTTTATCAGAGGTCTAGAGCTCACTTTACAATAACCGATGATTTTGGAGAAGTGATTTTCAAGGAAGGAAGTTTTCAAAGGAAAGGGATTTTCTCACATTCTTCATGTGATTGCATGTTTGTAGGTTAGCATCAAATTTAGGTAGAATCTAGTGTTTAATTTTGTAATAGTTTTAGTTTTCCAATCTTCTATCTGCTTCATGTTTGATAAATCTATTTTTAGAATTTTAGATTTGGTTGAAACCCTTGTGTTGAAATTTACTGTTCTCTTTTCTTGATTCTATCTATGAACGAATTAATTAAATTGAAATCCTTGCTTGTTAAATTGAGATTTGAAATCCTCATTTGATTAATTTGATAATTTGTAGTTTAAATCAATTAAGAAATTTGTGTTTTCGAGATAGGGTATGGAAAGTTTCCAATTTTAGTAAGTTTCCTTTTTTGAAAGTTTCTATGTTTAGTAAGTTTCCATTTTTTAAAAGTTTCCATTTTTAGCAGGTTTCCATTTTGGAAAAGTTTCTAGTTTTAGTAGGTTTCCATTTCATGAAAGTTTTTCCAAAGTTTAATAAATATAAAATTATTTTGGTAAAAATTTGATAATTATTATTATTAAGAATTTTAAAAACTATTGTTAAAATTTTAAATATAATTATTTGAAAATTTGATTTTTTGTACATTTTTATTTAAATATAATTTTAAAGTAAATTAAAATTCAAAAAATTTAATTAGGAGAATTAATAAATTTTTTATAAGCTTGGATGTGTTTATATGGTTCAGATATATGAAAATGATTTTTAATACTAAATGATTTTTATTACATCTTTTGATTATTTGAATGTCTTAGTAAACTTGATACTTTGATAATGAAAATGTGAACCTTGGATTGTGATGAGGAGATAACAATAACAGAGCCTATAATAGGCTCAATATTGGGTGGAAAGAAGAAAATAAAATAAAAACTACAGGGAAACACCAAATATGAACAACACCTTACAGGTTACATGTGTTCATTCATGGCCAACACATAGGGATGTTGCCTTACCAAACACATGTTTCTTCAAACTATAGCCCATTCCTGCAAATGGCCATGAAGAAAGTAATGTACATTCCTCCTACCTACTCTCCACCACACTCAGGCCACTTCACATGGTGATTATGCGAGCAAGAGGCATTATTGCCCAATTTAATTTCCAGAGATTCTAGTGTGAGTCTGGCTTCCTACAATGATAACTTCTACAAAAAGAAAATAATGCTACTACTACTATTTTATTCAGAAAACAATAGATATGATATGCATCCCTAATCAATTTTCAGTGTGAATAAAATAAAACCAAAACCCAAGTAGCAAGAAAGCACTACAATTTTATTTATTTCATCTGTTCATCTCAATCCTTCACACATAAAAGAAAAATCTGAAATCATACTCTCCCAAAAGATTTCAGAGAGAATTTATAAACAAAGCCAAATAGTTAAGAACTGGTTTTGGCATCCACCAAACCCGTTTAAACCTTTACTAAAGTTATAACAAAATATTAATTAAACCCTAAAATTAAACACCACCTCGAATGTAATGCAAACCCTATAATTTAATAATAACAAAAAACATCTAAACACCATCACAATTGTAAACCAAAAATTTATTCCTGTGCCCAACACTTGCTCCTACAACATACTCTCGGGGGTGAATTTTGTCTCAAGTCCTCTTGGAGACCAACTGTTGTATATCCCCACCTTGCCTTAGAATTTTTGTTTCTGGCAACCAAGTAGCTTCAGAATCTAGAAGGCCCTTCCACTTAACCAAATACTCCATGTGTACTTTGTGTCTTGTCCTCATTGCTTCCCTGCTGCTGATGATACTTTCCATCTGTGGTGTCTCCTTAGATGGCAATTCTTGAATCCAGTCATTTGATTCATGTGTTGTTGCTTCTGTACCAACTTCTCTATTTGAACCTTTATACAATGTGAGATCTGAGACATTAAATATAGGTGAAATAGCTACATCTAGAGGCAATGCCACTTTGTAAGCATTTTCTCCATACTTTTCTAAAATTTCACACGAGCCAATCTTCTTCATCATCAACTTTGTATGGCTGCCCCGAGGTAACCGATCTTTGTTCAAGTGAACCATAACCATGTTTCCAACTTGGAACTGTACATTTCTTCTTTTCAAATCTGATTTAGCCTTCACCTTTAGATTATTCTGTTGTAGAGTTTTCCTCATGTGCTCATGCACTTCCACCATTGCTTCAGCAAAGTCTTCTGCATGTCCACTCCTTTTCTCCAAACCATCCATATTTCTGAGTTCCAAAACTCCCCTTGGATGTCTCCCATAAACAACTTCAAGAGGACTCATGCTTGTGCTATGATTCACTAAGTCATTATATGCAAACTCTGCTTGAGGTATGATAGCATCCCAACTACCTCCATGTTCTCATGTCAAGCACCTCAAAAGGTTTCCCAAGGATCTATTAACCACTTCAGTTTGCCCATCTATTTGAGGATGATAGGCTGAACTAAAAGATAAATTTGTGCCCAACTTCTTCCATAGGGTTCTCCAAAAGTGACCCACAAACTTGCTATCCCTATTAGATACAATGCTCAATGGCAAACCATGAATACGAACTATTTCTTTAAAGAATAGTCCTACAATATAAATAGCATCATTAGTGGTTCTACATGGAATAAAGTGAGCCATTTTACTGAATCTATCAACAACCACAAATATGCTGTCATAACCTATCTTTGTCCTTGGTAATCACATTACAAAATCCATACTCAAACACTCCCAAGGTCTATTCGGTATGGGTAAAGGCTGATAAAGTCCAACATTTGTTAATACTCCCTTTGCCCTTTGACATACCAAACAACCTTCCACAAACTTCCTAATGTCTATTTGCATCTTAGGCCAATAATAAAATCTTTGTACCAATTCTAATGTCTTGTTGAGTCCAAAATGACCACTAATACCTCCACAATGTTTTTCTTTAATAACATTTTCCCGCATAGAGCATTTGGGAATACATAGTTGGCTGCCCTTAAACAACAATCCATCTTGCACAATAAATTTAGAAAAATTAGAATGAAAACTATCTTCCAATTCAGTGCAAACCTCATATGCTTTGCTAAAATCTCTATCTTACGCATACATTCCCTTCAATGCGTCTACACCCATGCTTTGGATTTTTACTTCTTGCACTGTTAACATTCTTCTACTAAGTGCATCAGCCACCTTATTGGCTTGTCCTTTCTTATGTTTGATTGTGAAATTATAAGCTTGCAAACTCTCAACCCATTTCATGTGCCTATGGTTGAGTTTTTCCTGCCCATTCAAGAAACGCATGGTTGTCAGTATACACAATAAATTCTTTAGGCAGAAAATAGTGCCTCCATTTTTTCAATGCCTAGACCATGGCATACAATTCCATATCATAAGAAGAATATTTCTTCTTTGCCTCATTTAGCTTCTCACTGAAAAATGCAACGGGTCTACCTTCTTGACTAAGAATAGCCCCTATTGCAAAGCCACTAGCATCACATTCTACTGTAAAAACTTTATTAAAATTTGGTAAAACAAGAACAGGATATTTGGCTACCTTTTGTTTGAGTTCCTCAAAACTCTTATTTGTTGCATTATTCCATTTAAATTTTGTGTTACCTCCTCCTTTGATGGTGTCTAAAATTGGTGCACAAAGGTTGCTAAAGTTCCTTATGAACTTCCTGTAGAATGTGGCTAAACCATGAAAACTTCGAACCTCTCCAATAGCCCTTGGTGTTGGCCAATTAATGATGGCCTCCACTTTAGATGGATTCATTTTTAATTCTCCCTTGGATATCACAAATCCAAGATACACCAACTCTTGTTTCAAAAAGTCACACTTCTCCAAGTTTATCTTCAACTTTTTCTCCTATAGCCTTTGAAAAACCATCTTCAAATGCTGCAAATGCTCTTCCTTGTTCCTGCTATACACCAAAATGTCATCGAGGTAGACAACAACAAACTTCCCAATGAAGTCATGCAAAACTTCATTCATTAGTCACATAAATGTACTAGGAGCATTTGATAAACCAAATGGCATAACCAGCCATTCATACAACCCTTCATTAGTTTTAAAGGTTGTCTTCCATTCATCCCCTTCTCGTATCCTTATTTGATGATACCCACTTTTGAGATCTATTTTAGAAAATATGAAGCTCCCCCCAAACAATCCAACAAATCTTCTATTCTAGGAATAGGAAATCTATATCTTATAGTTATCCTATTAATAGCCCTAGAATTAGTACACAACTGCCACTTACCATCCTTCTTTCGAGCAAGAACTGAGGGTACGGCACATGGGCTAAGACTGTTCCTTATCAGCCCCTTGTCAAGCAACTCCTGTACTTGCCTGGAAATTTCTTCATTTTGTTGTGGTGTCATCTTATATGCTGCCTTGTTGGGTAGCACTACTCCAAAAATAAGATCAATCTAGTGACTTATGTATCTTATTGGTGCCAAAGACTCAGGCATTACCTTAGCAATGATTTCCTTGTACTGGTTCAACAACTCTTCAACTTTTTTCTGGCCTATTGTCCTATGCTCCTTCTTCCTATCTTCCTTAGGCTTCAACACAAATGCAAAGCCTATTCCATCTTCTTCTAGAGTATTAATGAACTCTTTCTCACCCACCATCAACACACTTGGTCCAACTTGACCAATCCCTTTCTCTTCTCCTTCATAATTCAATCTGTATGTTACTCCATCCTTTTGGAAGCTATAAGAATTCTTCTCACCATCATGGCATGCCTTCCTGTCAAATTGCCAAGGTCTTCCCAGAAAGAGGTGGCAAGCATCCATGGCAAGATATCACACAATATTTTATCTTTATATTCCCCTATACTGAACTCTACCCAAGCTTGCTCATTCACAACTTCTTGTTGCCCTTTGTTCAACCAACTAACCTTGTATGAACAAGAATGTGGAAGTCTCTCTAACTTCAATTTGTTTATAGCTTCAAATGAGATTATGTTATATGTGGAACTTGAATCAATTATTACTTTACACAGCTTACCTTTCACCTTTCATTGAACTCGAAAAAGAGCCCTCCTTTGAGTAGTATCTTCTTTTAGCAGTTCCTTAAGAAGTGTCCTCCTTAACATGAGACTTTCTCCCTGAGCCTCTATCATCAACTAAAATTATGGGGAGTTCATACTCACATTATCTTCCTGCACATAAGTGACTCTCCTTTCACCATTTTGAGAAGTAGATGCCCTTTGTGGACACTTATATTTTGGGTGCCCTATCTGACCATAACTGTAGCACTTCATTCTTGAGAACCTGGATCCTCTACCTGATCCATCTGACCTTCCTCCATTAGATCCCCTTCCACCATAGCCTCTTCTACTACTTGAGTCACCTGCTTGCTCCTTAGGGTTAGACTCACCTTGGGACCTCTGGCCTTGTCCTCTATTGTTGAAGTTTCCCCTACCTCGGTCATTCCTTCCACTTCTCCCTCCTTGTTACTGACCACTCTTCCTCTTCAACTTCTCTTCAACTTTAAGAGCAAGTTGAAAACACTTCCCCAATGTATCTGGGGCCAATAGGCTGATCTACTCTTTTATGTTCATTCTTAGGCCATTTAAATATCTAGCCACTCTTTCTGGTTCCTCCTCTTGTTTCTTTGCCCTAAGAGTTAACCTATGGAACCCCTCTGTATAGGTATTCACATCCATCTCTCGCTGCCTCAAGCTTTGCAATTTCTTAAACAATCACACCTCATAATCTGCAGGCAAAAATTGTGCCTTGATTTTTCCCTTCATCACTTCCCATGAAGAGATCATATTTTTGTTATTTTGTATCCTTTCTCCTTGAATATAATTCCACCATGAGAGAGCAGATCCTTTCAACTTTCCTTTTGCAATCCTTACCCTATCATTCTTTGGAACTTCATTCAACTCGAAGTAATTTGTGATTGCTTCAATCCATTCAATCACTTCCTCACTATTGAGACTACCTCCATATGTAGGTAGCTTACCAGTAATATCTCCTTTTATTGACTTTAAGGCATCAATGAATGCCTTTTGATCTGCACCCAATTCTGTTGGTGGATCCTGGTGTTGTTCTTCTTCTTCATCTCCACTAGTACCTTCTTCCACCTCATTCTCCTTATCCTTGTTACTAGACTCCTTGAACTTCTCTTCTAGAAGTTCCTCCATCATCTTTTTGATGGCATTTGGAGTCATACCTTTCGGAGGCATGGTGTGAGCCTTAGCTTCAGCCTGTGATTCTTCTACAGACATACACTTCCCAGCAAGATCTTGTCTCGCTCTGATACCAATATGATGAGGAGATAATAATAATAGAGCCTATAATAGGCTCAATATTGGGTGGAAAGAAGAAAATAAAATAAAAACTATAGGGAAACACCAAATATGAACAACACCTTATAGGTTATATGTGTTTATTCATGGCCAACACATAGGGATGTTGCCTTACCAAACACATGTTTCTTCAAACTGTAGCCCATTCCTGCAAATGGCCATGAAGAAAGTAATGTACATTCGTCCTACCCGCTCTCCACCATACTCAGGCCACTTCACATGGTGATTATGCAAGCAAGAGGCATTATTGCCCAATTTAATTTCTAGAGATTCTAGTGTGATTTTGTCTTCCAGCAACGATAACTTCTACAAAAAGAAAACAATGCTACTACTACTATTTTATTCAGAAAACAATAGATACGATATGCATCCCTAATCAATTTGCAGTGTGAATAAAATAAAACCAAAACCTAAGTAGCAAGAAAGCACTACAATTTTATTTATTTCATCTGTTCATCTCAATCCTTCACACAGAAAAGAAAAATTTGAAATCATACTCTTCCAAAAGATTGCAGAGAGAATTTATAAACAAAGCCAAACAGTTAAGAACTAGTTTTGGCAACCACCAGACCTGTTTAAACCTTTACTAAAGTTATAACAAAATATTAATTAAACCCTAAAATTAAATGCCACACTGAATGTAATGCAAACCCTAAAATTTAATAATAACAAAAAACATCTAAACACCATCACAATTGTAAACCAAAAATTTATTCATGTGCCCAGCACTTGCTCCTGCAGCAGATTGTAATCAAAAAATCCTATAAACTTGTAATACTCAAAAATAAGAATATGAAAACCTTTAGTAATTATTTAACTTTAGAGTTTTCAAAACCTAATGAATTATGAAATTCACTTTTGTATGTATTTTATGTGACATGTGATTTATTGGTGTTTGGGTTTTCGGGGTTAAGTTAGCTTTGACCAAGTTAGGATGTTTACCAGAGGTTTGGAAGATTTTTTGTGATGTCATGATGATGTTTTGTATACTGATGATGTTGGGATAGGGTCTAGTAAATCTGTTTTCAAAATTTTAGATTTGGTTGAAACCCTTGTGTTGAAATTTACTGTTCTTTGTTCTTGATTCCGTCTGTGAACGAATTAATTAAATTGAAACCCTTGTTTGTTAAATTGAGATTGGAAACCCTCATTTGATTAATTTAATAATTCTTAGTTTGAGTCAATTAAGAAATCTGTGTTTTTGGGATAGGGTTTGGAAAGTTTCCACTTTTAGTAAATTTCTTTTTTTGGAAAGTTACCATTTTTAGTAAGTTTCTATTTTTAGTAATTTTCCATTTTTGGAAAGTTTCCATTTTTAGCAAGTTTCCATTTCAAGAAATTTTTCAATTTTAGCAAGCTTCCATTTCGGGAAAGTTTTTCCAAAGTTTAATAAATATAAAATTATTTTGGTATTAATTGATAATAATTATTATTAATTTTAATAAGTATTGTTAAAATTTTAAATATAATTATTTAAAAATTTGACTAATTACTTTGTTATTTAAATATAATTTTAAAGCAAATTCAAATTCAAATTTTTTTTTTTTGGGAGAATTAATGTTTTTTTATAAGCTTGGATGTGTTTATACAGTTCAGATATATGAAAATGATTTTTAATACTAGGGGATTTTTATTACATCTTTTGATTATTCGAAAGTCTTACTAAACTTGATACTTTGATAATGAAAACATGAACCTTGGATTGTAATTGAAAAATCCCATCAAACTATCATACTCAAAAATGAGAATCTAAAAGCCTTTAGTAAATATTGAACTTGAGGGTTTTTAAAACCTAATGAATTATGAAATTCACTTTTGTATGTACTTTATGTGATGTGTGGTTTATTGGTGTTTGGGTTTTCGAGGTTGAGTTAGCTTTGACCAAGTTAGGATGTTTGCTAGAGGCTTGGGAGATTTTTCTGTGATGTCATGATGATATTTGTATACTGATGATGTTGGGATAGGGTTTGGTAAATTTGTTTTCAAAATTTTAGATTTGGTTGAAACCCTTGTGTTGAAATTTACTGTTCTCTATTCTTGATTATGTCTATGAATGAATTAATTAAATTGAAACCCTTATTTGTTAAATTGAGATTGGAAACTCTAGTTTGATTAATTTGATAATTCTTAGTTTGAATCAATTAAGAAATCTGTGTTTTCAAGATAGGGTTTGAAAAGTTTCCATTTTTGGAATGTTTCCACTTTTAGTAAATTTCCTTTTAGGAAAGTTTCCATTTTTAGTAGGTTTTCATTTTGGAAAAGTTTCCACTTTTAGCAAGCTTCCATTTTGGGAAGGTCTTTCCAAAGTTTAATAAATATAAAATTATTTTGTTAATAGTTGATAATTATTATTATTAATTTTAATAAGTATTGTTAAAATTTTTAATATTGTGATATTGCTATAACTGTGTGATTTTGAGTCAAACTCATTGACCCGTGTTTCATGAGTGGTGATTCAACATGAATCCATCTCTCATGAGAATAAATGGAACACTTATTGATTAGAAAGCCCCTTAAGCTCATCAATTGATAAGTAGGAGATAATTTCCACAGCAAGTCAAATTGTGACATTGCTATTAGGATTTAACTATGCAATTTTGAGTCAAACTCATTGACCCATGTTTCATGAGTAGTGATTCAACATGAATCCATCTCTCATGAGAATAAATGCAACACTTAGCACTCATTGGTTATAGGTGATGCTCACAGGGGTGAAGCACCAGGACTTCCTAGGAGGTCACCCATCCCAATACTACTCCAACCTGAGTGTACTTAACTATGGAGTTTCCTCCATGGCTTAACACATGCTTAGGCTGGAGTAGTACTGGGATGGGTGACCTCCCAAAAAATGGGCCAATGAGTTTGACTCAAAATCACACAGTTAAATCCTAATAGCAATATCACAATTTGACTTGTGGAAATTATCTCCTACTTATCAATTGATGAGCTTAAGGGGCTTTCTAATTAATGTTTCATAAGTCACAACACTTGGTGAAGGTTTTTCGAATGGGGTTGCAAGCTTTGGGTTTAACCATGGAGGAAACTCCGTAGTTAAGTGCACTCAGGCTAGAGTAGTACTAGGATGGGTGACCTCTTAGGAAGTCCCAGTGCTTCACCCCTATGAGCATCACCTAGATCTAATGAGTGCTAAGTGTTGCATTTATTCTCATGAGAGATGGATTCATGTTGAATCACTACTCATGAAACATGGGTCAATGAGTTTGACTCAAAATCACACAGTTAAATCTTGATAGCAATATCACAATTTGACTTGCTGTGGAAATTATCTCCTACTTATCAAGTTTAAATATAATTATTTGAAAATTTGATTGATTACTTTATTATTTAAATATAATTTTAAAGTAAATTAACATTCAAAAAAAATTAATTGGGAGAATTAATCTTTTTTTATAAGCTTGGATGTGTTTATACGGTTCAGATATATGAAAATAGTTTTGAATACTAGGGGATTTTTATTACATCTTTTGATTATTCGAAAGTCTTAGCAAACTTGATACTTTGATAATGAAAAATGAACCTTCAATTGTAATAAAAAAATCCTATCAACCTGTAATACTTGAAAATAAGAATCTTAAAACCTTTAGTAAATATTGAACTTTAGGGTTTTCAAAACCTAATGAATTATGAAATTCACTTTTCTATGTACTTTATGTGATGTGTGGTTTATTGGTGTTTGACTTTTTGGGGTTGAGTTAGCTTTGACCAAGTTAGGATGTTTACCAGAGGTTTGTGAGATTTTTCTATGATGTCATGATGATGTTTTGTATACGATATTTTATCCTTAACCATGGTGATGTGTCATGTGTATTCTATGAGGAATTTGTTGAGATGATTGTTATTGCTTTCTATTATCTCTTGTGTAGAACTGAAGTGAATGGTGTGACTTTTTTGGTATAACCTTTGAGTCTTCAATTAGTTATCCTTGATTGATTCCAATTTCTTGTATAGGACTGAGGTGATCAAATTATTTATTTTAGTGATGTCATGTAATGACATGGATGTGGTTTATGTGTATATGATTTTGGATTAGTCCTGTTAGGATGATTGTATTAGTGGAATTTGTGATTAAGATTATTGGTGTTTTCTATATCTTTCCAATTTCTTGTGTTAAGAACTAATCTATGGTTTATGGTCATTTGAGATCTTTTTCTTTTGTTGAGCTTAGGGTAGGTTATCTATATGTCATTTTGGGAAGTAGCTTGCAATGGAGGTTGAGGACCTAAAGAGGTTGACGAGCAACCCATTGTAGGTTATTTAATAAGTGATAACATTTCATTAAATGGGTTTAAAATGAATTGATAAGACATTGGTTAAATAGAAAGTCACTAGGGGGTCTAGAGTATTAAAATAATATATTGGTAAACTTAGAGTTGACTTGTTAGTATGCATTTTCTATACAAAAGGATATTGATGTTGCATAGAGTCACTAGGGGGTCCAAAGTATCAAAAGACTAGATGGGTAACCTTAGAGTTGACTCATGCAATGACATTTTTCCACTTGCATAGTAGATTTTCTACATGTTTGTGTTGCCTCTAGGATTAGTTGATACTTGTATCTTGGTACCCTTTGAGATAGTTTACTTTCAGGTAATTCCTTAAACCTAGATCTTGGTTATTGAGTTTTGAGTTTTTTTTCCATTTAGGACTTGAGTTTATTTCCTTAGTGTTGTGGGAGTGGACCTTTTTGGGTTTCACAAGGTTGAGTGGTAGTGATTTTTCTTATAGCATTGAGATACAGTCATTGGATGTCGTTGTTGGATGTGTGTGTGTGTTGATGTTCCTTTCTACTTGATCTTGTATTTCTATGATGGATGGTTATACTCTAAGTGTATGTATTTGATTTCATAGATCTTACAAGATGATGTAATTTATTTTATCATGTATATTATTTTAGTCTCTCATACCTTGTGACTTGTACAGTGGATGATTATGTAGTCTATTTATTGCCAAGTGGCATTTGAGATAATTGTATATTATTTAAATGGAATTTTTACTTATAGTAATTCTTTAATGTGATTGTGGTATATATTTATTTTAGGATTAATTAAACTTAAATGTGATTCAACGTCATGCAACCCTTAAGAATTGCAATCTATTTTATGGTATTTGGTTATGCATATGTTATTGCTTCTACTATATTATCCATCATTGTTAAGATATTATCTTTTCAAAAGAAAAAGTTTGACAAGCTTAGTGAAACTTTAGGTTAATTTCTTTTGGGTTCCTTGATGGGGTGTTACAAATGTTGATTGAATACCTATGAGAACTTCTTCTTTGGCTTTAGTGCTTTTGGATTTTTGGCCTCCTTTACTCTTGGCCCATTTTTGGTCTTTTCTTGAGGCTAGGGGGCTTGAGAAACTGACATGATAGTTGAAAAACCAAAATTTTCAAAAGCAAAAGGGGAATTTTTAGGCATGTTATGTTCTGGAACAATTTTGACTGAAGGGTGTCCTTAGAAAGTGTCAATTCATTAGAGAGTGGCTACTAGCATTTTGAAATAAGACTTTCCTCCTCAGTCCCCTAGTGACCCATAAAGAAGAAGAAAAATGGTGTATCTCTTGAGAGGGTAGCTTGCTATTAATATAATCACTGGTTTTGTAAGAAATAAAGAAACGATTTTCCTCTTCTTCTTCTTAGATTTCATCAAACATTTCTAAGGACATTGATTCCAAGAACTCAAAAGAAGCTATAGATTTTGCTTCTTGGGAAGATAGTTTTCTTTTGGTAGAAGGCAAAACATCATTGGAATTCTTGAAATATTTTGGCATAAAGAGGGAGAAATCAATTGACTTATTAAAAATGATTTTATTAACCAAAGAGTCAAAATGTACTTCTAAGTGTTTATCTAGATCCTTGTCTTGTTCCTCCAAATTGTTTGGAGGATTGACAACATCTTGGTTGTCATTGTGCTCCTCATTATCATTAGGACAGATTACAAAATCCTAGTAGTCATTTTGATCTTCCTTAGACACATCCCTATCATGTGACTCCTTAGATAAAAGGTCCTAGTTGTTAATAACTTCATTGCTAGCAAGGAGGAAGTTACTATTTGTGGCATTGACATGTTGGATGCCACTAAAAAATAGATAGATAGCAGTGATGAATTGTTGAAGCTCAACATTTACAATAGGTAACAGTTGAGCAGTAGAGGTGAAATTCTCAGCATTAAGGTCCTCTACATTAGTTTGGGGAGAGCAACCAGGATTTAGGGTCAATGATCTATCCAATATCATAAGAGAACATAGATCTAGGTCCATCATTGGGTCAAAATAGATGGAGAGGTCACTACAATGCTCAGCTTCACATTGGGATTTGAAGTGCCCTAAATTTTCTCCATGTTTCATTACAAAGTTTGCATCTAGTGTTTGGATACCCTAGGACCATGCCCCCCATTTATAGGAGATTGCAACCAGGATTTAGGGTCAATGATGTATCCAATATCATAAGAGAACATAGATCCAGGTCCATCATTGGGTCAAAATAGATGGAGAGGTCACTACAATGCTCAGCTTCACATTGGGATTTGAAGTGCCCTAAATTTTCTCCATGTTTCATTACAAAGTTTGCATCTAGTGTTTGGATACCCTAGGACCATGCCCCCCATTTATAGGAGATTGCAATGGAAGAGGGAAAAGGCTTGGTGAGATTCAAAAGGACACACACCTGAATATTGAGACTAGGCTTTTGAAATGAAAGGAGATCATGTTGAGCAAAAATACCGATCTTGTTGGCAATGATTTTAATAATGTGTGGGACTCTATATTATTATTATTTAAGTAATAATAATAAATAATATTATTATTAAGTGAAAATTTATAATTTATTTAATATAATTAAATATCATTTTAATTTTAATTTAAAACAAGTTAAAAACTTCTTTGTTTGCCTGTCTATTTATAGCTCTCAAATTGAATTTTTTTTTTTAACGATTAAAGTGTGTTTATTTTAACATTTTAGAATTATGTGTGGTTAAATCTAGTTAATTCATATTTAAATACATGGTAGTCAAATTTAATATAAATAATATAGACATGAATGTGTATCGAGCATAATCATAAATAATTTATCTATAGACATGTAGTATAGTGATTTTAATACTTTGAATTTTTTTAATTGATTAATTTTTAATTTATTTTTTATTGGTAAGAGACCAAAGCCAAGATTCATTATTAAATTATGTGATGTGATTAATTTTTATTATTTATTAAATCTATGTAGAGTTGAATCCAAGACCTCTTGGATAAGAGGTTGTAAGTTCTTGCCTTTTAATAGATTAAATTTAAACCATAGTTATTGGGCCACTTTTTTTTGAAGAGTGTAATATTTTCACATGCTATATTTATGTCATAATTTTTGGGCAATTATGTTTAAAGAATGCATTTTTTATCAACACCTTAGATCTACGTCATACATGTTGGACCATTGTACTTAAAGAGTGTATTGTTAGGCCATTTTTATTGAAGAGTGTGTTATTTTCAATACATTAGATATACAATACAATTGTTGAGTCCTTACTTAAAGAGTGAAATTTTTTCAACAAATTAAAATTACATTACACTTGTTAGACTATTGTGCTTAATGAGTGTATTGTTCAGCCATTTTGATTGAAGATTGTGTATTTTAAATACATTAGATATACATTACAATTGTTGAGTTCTTTCTTAAAGAGTGCATTTTTTCAACACATTAGATTTATGTTAGACTTGTTGGATCATAGTGCTTAAAGAGTGTATTGTTGGGCCATTTTGATTGAAGAGTGTGTTATTTTCAATACATTAGATATACACTACAATTGTTGAGTCCTTGCTTAAAGAGCACATTTTAGATTTTCATCGCACTTGTTGGACTATTGTGCTTAAAGAGTGTGTTGTTGGACAATTTTGATTGAAGACTGTGTTATTTTTAATATATTAGATATACATTACAATTGTTGAGTCCTTTCATAAAGAGTGCATTTTTTTTCAACACATTAGATTTACGTCACATTTGTTGGACCATTGTGCTTAAAGAGTTTATTTTTGGGCCATTTTGATTGAAGAGTGTGTTATTTTCAATACATTAGATATACATTACAATTGTTGAGTTCTTTCTTAAAGAGTGCTTTTTTTAAAACACATTAGATTTATGTTGCATTTGCTGGACCATTGTGCTTAAAGAGTGTATTGTTGGGCCATTTTGATTGAAGAGTGTGTTATTTTCAATACATTAGATATGCATTACAATTGTTGCATCCTTGCTTAAACAATGCATTTTTTCAACACATTAGATTTATCTCGCATTTTTTGGACCATTTGATTAAAGAGTGTATTGTTGGGCCATTTTAATTGAAGAATGTAACCCATTAAATATGTGTTACAATTGTTGAACCAAGTGTATCATTTTCAACACATTGACTTTACTCGACCATTATTCTTTAGTATATATTTTTCAACATGTTAGAATTAGATGAGTCAACACATGGTAGATTTAAATGAGTGTACTCTTTCCAATAAATTGGACATTAGACTTATGTGAGTGCATTCTTTTTATTACATTAGATATGAGGTATATGTCACAATGCAATTAACATTTAAATTTAGCATAAGTGCCAACTCTTAGAAAATAGCAATGCCAATCTGAGCTATGCAACTAGTCCACCCATTCATCATGGAGAAAACACTAGCTCTTCTATCATTCCATTTCCTTTTTACTCCCATACTACAAATGACTCTTATTTTCCTTGTCCTAGTCTCACTCCTTTCTCTTTCCCTCTCTACACCCATAAAGAAAAAGTGGTGTAGCCTCTATCTCCACCAAAGCTCCCATTGTTAGGAAACTTACATCAACACAACAAGGGTAGAAATATTCTTTCCACATTGACATCCTCATTGGTCAAACTTCTCCAAATGCACTCCTCTCTATTCATGGTAGTTTACAAGTGCCTCTTTTAGGACCATGATTAGTTCTCCTTACAACCACTACTAGCCTAGGCTTAGAAAATCCCTCCCCAACAATGTTCTTAGTCCTTCCCATCTCTCCCTTCAATGCTCCTCTCACAAGGCCAGTCTCAAGAAGCTAATCACCAAGCTAAAGAAAGAGATAAGAGAGAATAATAATGGTGTGGAAAAGCTTCATTACCCCCTTATGTTGTGCCCCTAACTTTGAAGATGATGTTTTCTTGTCCCATCGTGAAGAACATTTTTCTTGAGTAAAAGAAGAGACATGCTTCTTGATCAATTTATTGTTGCTTGCTTATTTGTTCCTTGGTAGATGAGGACTGTTAGGAATTGGAAGTCTCTAAGAGATCATGTTCTTGGCCTCAAAGTGTGCTGAAGGTGATGCTAAGAAAAGAATCAATTTCACCACTTGGGATGATTCACCAGACAGAGGAGAAATGTAAGGTGATGGGTATCACCATTCCTACAAAATTAGTAGTGCTTTTCAATCTACACAGTGTGTCAAATGATCTAAAGGTGTGGAAGGATCCCAATGAGTTCAAGCCAGAGAGATTTATTAAGATGAATGAGATGGAGAAGAATAATGTGAGGATGTCATATGTTCTATTTAGAATAGGGAGGGTGTGTGTGGGAATGGATGTGGTAAGTGTACATGTTCCCATTACTCTTGCCAACTTACTCAAAATATTCAAGTGGGATTTTGCTAAAGAAAGTGTTCTTCCTAATCTCACAAGGAATATTCTAACTGTGCTCATGTTCATGAAACATAACTTCAAAGTTTGTATTACACCTCATGCAGGTTAGTCTAGGAATCAAGTCTTAGTATGTGATGTTAATGCCATCCATTATATCTTTGATAAGACACAACACAAGGGGTGTTTGGCTAATACACTTAGAATGGTATGTTTATATAAGTAAGTTGGATTTGACTATTTGATAATTTTAGCCTAAGAATCAAGCTTTAATAGGTGATGTATTTGTGTGCCTCCTAGTACATCACAATTCAAATAATAAGATAGTACTCAATTACAAATAAGATGTCACTAGTAATTACCTAGTAGTATATGTGCTTTCTCCCCCCTAGAGATTTAAATAGAGATGAAGTCTCACCTTTGATTTCAAAGGCACCTTTGGCTGACTTCCTAATTTGAGTGTTGGTTCTTATTGATGTCTATTAAGCTGACAACTCTCATTGAGGTGGAGATATCATCTATTGAGGTGGTGATATGTTATTTTGGAATTTACTACAAGGTATTTTTGTGGATTCTCTTCCTCCTCATTATCCCTATTTAGTTGGGACTCATTTTTATTAAGGGGGAAGGAAGCTATGTTGGGAGAACAATTTCTTTTATTCTCCTTTTGTGGATTTGGGATGTTCCTTCTAAGTGGGGGACTTGGAGTTTGCTAGTTGTTCCCTCTAGGTTTTTTATTGTGAGATTGACTCCTATAGAGGTGGAGTTCCTTATGATTTTGGTGGTGGAGGTAGTCTTTATTGGAGGGGAAGGCAATTGGGATGCCATAAGTGATAGCACTTATGTTTGGGGGTTTCTCTTCCCTAGCACTAGATTTGTGATCCTTCCACCTTATGCTTCTATTGTAGTCACTAGTACATTAGGCCCCCATTTTCAACCAAAATTTTAGGCCAAAGGCCTATTTGGGTTGTTAAATTCATTTTTTTTGAAAAAATGGGCTCGATATGGTCGAAATTTTGACCAAATTTTGACTATGGTAAAATTGTTTAAATTTTGATCTTCAGAACATAAGAAAAAAGGTCACAGTAGTGTTAATTTTGTTTTGGGGCACACCGCGACTACAATAGGTAGGAGTTTGGTGCAGGGTCAATAGGAGAGGAGAAAGGAGGTAAGAATCTAGTCATTAGATATCATTCCAAGTTTGTTATCTATCAGAAATTTGTAGAGGTAGATTTCAAAGCTATTCAATGCTTTTACATTTTCTCTTTCTCTTCTACTCATCGCAATTTAAAAAATAGAGCCACTGTTAATTCTTTCAGGTCAAAAAGTTGTTTTATAGATGATGTTTAGGTTCAGGGTTAACATATATTTAAGTGCAAGGATAAAGCTGTGGAAAATTTATATTTCTGATATAATACACTTTGTTTTTTGTATTTCTTTTGCATGCAAGGAATCTCGAGATGTCTTGGTGTTGGAAAACTCTGGATCGA
The DNA here is from genome assembly GCA_028749045.1 of Cupressus sempervirens. Classification (NCBI taxonomy): domain Eukaryota; kingdom Viridiplantae; phylum Streptophyta; class Pinopsida; order Cupressales; family Cupressaceae; genus Cupressus; species Cupressus sempervirens. The sequence continues at coordinate 151,765,394 of CM053790.1, forward strand.
AAACAAAGAATGTAATATGCCAGAGCTGCTCCCATTTGCTTTTTCACTCAAATTAGCAGCATTATCTCTAACAGAATTTGATCCAGACCCATTCACACAAGTTTGTGGCCATTTTACTATAGACTGCTTTGCAAGACATTAAACAAGAACTCAATCTTTGGGAGGATTGATATATTGTAGAACATTTGTATCTGCATTCCTTTCCTCTTCATTCTAGTAGTTTATTTTCATCTTTCTGTATGGCTTGCATCTACAACATGACCTTGTTGAGTTAGGAGTCTTTTTCACTACTTTATTTAAAGAAGAAAGGAAGCTTAGCTTGCAAGTTTTCAAAAGAACTTCATTGTAGAGTTTGGAGCCCCAACAATGTAAATACTATGAGGAAACTATACAAGATGCATTGTTATAAGTTATACAAGCTTTCCTGGTGCAATCTAGAAGTACCATTTTAAGGAACTATTTCTCCAAAATAGAAAATCTAATGTAGTGATTCTAGTAGATGATGTGTAGATGGGTATGCTTGTGTGGGAAAAAAAAGAAGAAGAAAAGAAGCAATTTGCTTTATCATCTCTGGCTAAAGATGCAGCTCATACTCTTGAAGCTGTGTTATATTCTCTCATAGATAGTCCTGCTATAAATAATTATTCATTTTTTCTCTCATGCTTGTGCTTTGAATGATTAGCAGTAGCGTGTATCTTGTTGGTGTTTCAAACTGCTGAAACTATCAAGCAACAAAATGCTTAATATCACAGTGAAATGACTCACACAATCTAGGGATTGGCAAATTCCCAATATCAACTATATGAATTAATCACTATAACCCAACTTCAACAAAACCAAATGATGGTTTCTTACTCTTCTAGCTTTGCTAAACCAAGGCGAGTATACCTAGGGATAATTCTAATGCAACTGTGTATGAAATTATCTTAGTTTCATTCTGGTTCTCATCTGTTACCTTCACATACATACATAGCTCACTTTAATTATTCAATGCTCTCAAACTTATACACATCCCTTATCAGCATATCTTGTCATAATTCTCCTAAAATTTACAAATATTCCTAGAAATAATAGCTACCTAAGACTCAGGAATTAGATATAAATGAGTTGAGACCAGCATTTATAATTCTTGAACAGGATTGAAATAATTTTGATTTTATAAGATGACTTGATATGTAGCAGCAGAATTCATCCTTGTTTACTTCTGATTTATAGGACCAATGCCTTATCCATTAGGCAAGAAATTGACTATTGGCAGGAGATCTAATTCAAATAACTTGTATAAGAATTAATCAACTGCAATCACCCATCTCCATTCTTATGCAATATCCCTTTTATGAACTCATAAAACCTATTGATTTACTGAAGCATTTATATAATTGCTTGAATTAAAAGCAATAATAAAACCAACATACAACCCATCCAGATTGCATTCAGCCAAATAAACCTTATTTAAATGACTTCAAAGTAAACAAACCCATAAACTAGAGACAAAAATTGATGACACAGATATAGTGTAAATACCCTGTTGTATTATCCTTTTCATATGACTAATACAATAACCAATAGAAAACCAATTGAATGCCCAGAATAGATTTCCATTTTTGTCATTTCAATTTGCTTATCAGAAAGTACAATGGAAGTAAACTCAAAACCCCTGCATACTATTAGACCAACTATATATGTACTCTTTGTGAAAGAAAACAAAAAATTACACAAGTCTTGGACCATCACAATGCCTTGAAAACTCATTTATATAGATATGAGTTGCAACAATCAAAGGTAAAATGTGATTGACAGGTGTCCAAGGAAAAAAACATTACACAAAAGACAAAAAGGTCACAACAGAATGCCAGGTGTATCAAATATTCTTTTAGGTAGGCCTGCTCTTGTTACTACTGTACTTATCAACTTCTAATTTGTCTCTCATTGTTCTAGATCCTCAGAATATGTGGCTACTAGGCTAGCCAATGAGGGGTGATCTTGTGATGCCTTCAGATCAGTTTGTTCAAGTGGGTTTTCACCGATTTCACCTTGAGTAGGCACTATTTCCTTTTCACTTTCTTCTTCCTTTAATTTTGGTGCTAATGTGTCAATGACCTACACCTCATCTTCATGTTCCCTATCATTATCTGAACTACCTTCCTCCAACTGCTGGTCCAAATGAATATCTGCCATCCATGTGTTAAACTGTATGTCATCCGGCCAGCTGAACCGTAGGATGTCATCTTGTTTCTTTAATATATAATCAGCCTCCTTTTCAAAACCAACAAATTCTTGCCTCAAAGAATAAAAAAATAACTAGACTTTAACCAATTCCTCTGTCGTGGTGGCCCACCAGGGATGCCCCTTTTCATTAACAACTTTATTTATCCTTACGCAGAAAAGGTCATCCAGTTCTTTACTCCATTCATCCTTATTTTTCAATTGGTTCTTTCTATCCAAAGCACAAGGAAATAGATCAAATTTTTGATTCTTGTATTTATTCAAATAAGAAACAATTTTTAGTTGCAAAGCAACTCTCCTGTTATCAAAATCTATCAAGTCATTAGCAATATCATATAATTTTTCAATATGGTCATTTGAAGACGTTATAACTGAATAACATAAAAGGGTGATTTCTTTTTCCCTTTTTCCCCACTTGTTAACAATAGGCTTGAGGATTTCATCATGGGTTTTTAGTTGCTCCCATATACTTATTACTCTTGCCAACTGATCAAAAAACAAGGGCCATTCAATCTTATCTACCAAATACATTAGGGCCTTTCTAAGCTTATCCTCATATTGCATATTTAACTCTACATGTAAAGCCCATAGCTTATTTTTTTCTTCTTCAAAATCCTTAGCTGTATAATATTCTAGCCTTTGAGGTGTGTTCGGTAGTTCTACAAGGGGGGTGGATTTAAAAGGTTCCACTAGAGGATGGGGGTATGTTATTCTTGGCCTTGTGGACTTCCCCGTTACCTTTTTTTCAAGTTCAATTCTCCTTTTTACCTCCCTATTATAGGCCTCAAGAAGTGTTTCATAGTTACCCTGTAACTTAGACATGGCATATTCCTCCTTCTTCGCAGTATCCAAAACAAACTTGGAAGATTCCACATTCCAAGATGCTGCCTGCACATGTGAGGTATCAACAACTCTTCTCACAATTAAGCTTCCCATCAAGCCAGAGTCATCTGACTACGATGATGTGGACTCCCTTTAAAATCAAATATTCTAAAAATAGTAGAAACAGAGTAAGGGATGATATCTCCCCAATTATGTGAAAATTTCAAGTCATGGGGATTATCTATAGGCCTAATGAGACTCATTAGTGCTTTAGGGATTCTGGGATTGTCACTCAATATAGGGCACCTCAGCTTAGAAGCAAAATATCTATCAAATTTGACAAAACTAGCATTACTTGCATCCCAGGTCATATCTGCACTCCACAATTGGACTAGCAATATTTCCCCATTCTTATCTTTGTTTAGTTCCATCTCATTACCAAAATATGTCACTCCTTTGAACAAAAACATATGCATTAATAAAGAGTAGTGACCAAAAGTTTTTTCCACCTTGCCCTTCGCAATCCCAACTAAACCAATGTGAATTTCTTCATCCAAAAAGGAAGAAAAATCAAAAATAACATCTACACCAAAAAAAGTGATTTGAACCATCATGTACATGAAACCAATGGGCATAAATTCTTTCTCATCTTCACCAAAAACTCGGCATAAGGTCCTATATATCTCTACAGCTTGGGAAGTAAAAAGACTCTTCTTAAAAGGCTCTCTAGAGGCTGCAGTAATTACTGGAAAAGTTCCTATTGTACCAATATGTGCCCTCAGTGCACCTCCCCTGATTACATCCTTCTTTTCTTTATATTCATTCTCTAATTCTAGCAGATTGATTTGCACATGGTAATCTGATAATGGTTCCAAGTGAAAAACCTCTCTAATTTCTCTAGGAGCAATCGAGACAAGAGGCACACCATCCTTTCTTCTTACAACCCTAATGGCTTGGTCATAATTCTTAGCAATGACTTCAAGCAAAGCATAATCCGTGAAAACACTTGGGACTACTAACTTTCCCAAATCAAAATTCTAGACATTAGCATGCAGGGCAAACAACTTCCTTTTTGAAAACCACTTTTTAAACAAGATAAGACTAGTTTGAGTAGTTGGTGTATCCCTTACCCAATTCCCCTTGTCATATAGGCCATCTACAATTTTAAGCCTAGGGTTTAATGAAATCAATTTTTTAACTTCTGCAAGCTCTATAGTAGACTCTGGGAGTAATTCTAATAAATCATCATGGACATTCCTATCCATATAGTTAATTTGCCCAAAAAATGGCTTCTTAGGAGGCATTTTGATAGTATTGAGAGAACTGGAATGCCACAGAGGTTATAGTATGAGTACTTACTTGACTTGCTGAACTTGTTCTTCTCTGCACCTCTATAATTGATCTCGAACAACTGAGGAATAGTTTTCATGTTCTTACCAAGCTTAACACAATGAAATCAATAGGCTCTTGTGCTCAAAAAAATGCAATCTTTGTTTGTGTGGGACTGGAATTAATGAAAATCTCTTGTATTATACTCTATTTTTCCCACACGTGAAGCTTTCATTTATCATAAATGCATAGGATAGAAAAACAGAGTGGCGTCGCATTTTCTTTTTTAAACTTGTGCCGTTGATCCATGAAAAATCCTACGACCTGGGAATGACAACTAGTCTGACTCAACTTTCTTCTTAATAGATTGGTAGTCAAACCAATGAAATACCTCCATGTATACCTTTCCTTCAAGGCTAGCACATCAAACTGGGCCCACGGATGACCATGGACACGTGTCATCAACTCACTAACTCGTTATACATAACTCTCGAGCACCTTTCCACAGCGAGCTAGCAATAACCACTGATCTTACTTTAATCGTGTGGCAGATAATTGAAACAACCTTTAAGAACACAATGGTGGATCCCTTACTCATTAACTCGCTATACTTATTTATTGCACATCTCCTCATAGCGAGTTAATGAGCGTCGCCGATCTAGATTTGATCTTGTAGTCAGTAATTTACTGCAACAGTGTTGGGCCACCACTTGCCAACTCGCTATACATAACTTCCAAGCACTTCTTCATAGCAAGCTAATGATGGCCTTTGATCCTGGCTCGATCTCATGATCAAAAATCTTTGTACTTTATACATGGGAAGTGGGTCCATGATACCACTGTTGCTGACCTAGCTCAACACGCTAGCACATATATATATTTTTAAATCTCTTGATGACATCACATGTCTTGGGCCTCATCATGTTTATGACTTTCAGGTGGGTCTCTATGTCGCTACTGGCAAAAAAACCAACAATCCAGCTAGCGACATGGTGAGCTCCAACGAATCAAAGTTTTTTGGCTCAAAGATATTTCAATAGGATGCCACTATGTAATTCGATCTGCACAGCTTAGCCTTATCACGTCACTCATTAGGGGCCCACCTTGAGGATTTTTCAGTTACATTACCATTTTTCGAGCAATCGCTACATCACTATCGGCATAAAAACCACAAATCCGGCTAGTGATATGGCGAGTTCCAGTAAGCACTTTAAAAACAATGCCCAGAAAAAGAAACTATAAAAGACAATAACCTGTAGAGGGACAAAAGTGAAACGTGCACCATATCTTTTTTGGGATCCTCAAAATTACTTCTGATCTCAAAAAGATGTCATCTTTGGAAAATTTGAGCATTCGCTATATTGCCACCGAAAAGTTGCAAGTGTTTTCAGTTAGCGACTTGGTGAATTGCCGGATAAAATTAAACTCCGGTGATACCACTTGTAAATATTTCCACGTGCCTTTCTTCTTGAAACTGACTAGTCTGGGACATAGTACATGGTCAATAGATCTTCCTACCGACACATTTCGCGAGACCGAACTCCACTTTTCAATATCACACATAATTCTCCAATGGTCGCTACCTCGCTATGCGTAACATACGAGCATCTTGCCATAGAGAACATGCAACAGATGTAGATTCAAATCAGATCAGATGGCAAGATTAAAATCCCTTTTTCAAAAGACTTAACAACGATGATCGAACAGGCAGGAAAATAATATTCGCTTCTTTTTTTTTTTTTTTTTTGAAAATTTTGCACCAGGAAAAACTCAAAAGGACAAACCTAAGGCTTTTCATAGATTTTTCAAAGGTATCGAAATATACTATGCCAAAACCTAAAGCCCTATGACTTATCAAAAACTTCTCATCTACTTTTTTTTATGATCCTAAGAAAATTTGATTCGCAAAAAATCATACCAACATATCTGATGTACTCATTAAAAGATAACTTTGTCCTCAATTGAGGGATCATTTTTGTACAATTTAATGTGAATAGCACACAAATTGTATTGCACATTTATCTGCTAGATGTTGGGTACGTTGATTTGACATAATAAATTAGAGGCTGCTAGTTCTGACAGATTCAAACTTGTGAAAAAAATTCTAGAAAATATTTTTATTATCCAACATGGTTAACCTAAGAAACCACCAACTCCATGGATATATCCACACAACCTCTGTAAGTTTTTTATATGCATAGCTATGGGTATTTTGTTTAAATTTTCAAACTTAGTGCCATCGACTTAAGTAGTCCTTGATATGTTCTACTGATAAGTCAGTGAGTCACTAGTGATATGTAAAGACATGGAAACAAATAGATTCTTATTATAGGCTGGCGTATTTATTGCTTCTGGGCACTAACATACTGTAGATCTTTACTTTTGCATTAGAAACCTTGTGACTATTAAGCAGTACAAACTTAATAATTTTACTACCAGGATCAATGGGATCAAGAATGCTTTCGAGCACAGATCTAGGTCATTTCTTGATTTCCAACTCTTCATCTATTTTTTGTCAAATTTTCACATAACTCTTGTATCACTTCTAGTCCTCCAAGAAAATTCCTATTTACTTTGTATTCTTGTGCTGTAACTTTTTAAGCTAAGCCAAAGCTTTTTGATGTCTGGGTTTCAGGCTTCCATGCTTATCTATTTAGTGAGATACATTATATGATCTTTTTCCTGTTGACATGATGAATTTTGAAGAATGCACTAGTTTAGGTCTAGCCCTTTTTCGTACTTCATTCTTGCATTTGTAGAAATGTTTCTTTCATACTGTTACTTGAATTTGTAATAGTAGCTTGGATAGTTATGGACATTTTAATATGTAAAATATATACCCCCACTTGGGTCTACTCACCATGTCATCATTCTAGAAAGTTAATTTATAGCAAGGTAGTGCATAGTAACATTGTGAGGCCTTAGTTTTATTTGTTGTTTTAATATAGAACTGCAAATAGATAATAGCTTGGGAATAGTAAATAGTTTCTAGCTATTGTTTCCAAGTTCAATGACCCTTCTCATGTTTGTAGTTGTATCTAATTCCAAGCACTGCCCCATAAACAATGATGTAATTTCCACATTTGAGCGGTATCTGCCTTTTGTCATATGATAGTCATCCCCCAACATAATGGACACTTTATGCATGATTTCATTTGTGTTGAATTTCATTTTTTTCAATCTATTCTAGGAAACTTTCCCCAAAAATACAATCATTGCTTTTGTGGTCTGAAGAGAGAAATTTGCCAACACTGTCAGTGGAAAGGTGGTATTCACTAGCCACCTCCAACCATCCAAAAGCACCTTTGTGGTATCCCTTTTGAGATCACAATTTCTTCCACACAAGATATCTATCACTCTATAGGGGATAATGAGCAATGCATTTTTGAGTTTGTATTTGGCTTGTGTACTTGCCTATCTTCTCACCAATCCTTGGCATTGATTTTCCTTAGGTCCATGAAGGTCATTGCATGCATGCGATCCTTTGACTTGATGGCCACATTAGAAAGTTGGGTTGCATCCATGCTTCCCTCTTTTTTTACCATAATATTTTGAAACTTTAGAATGTTGCTAGTAGACTTGAGAGGATCTCCATCACTTTGTTAATTCTCTAGTAATACAATCTCCCCTAGGACAACATTTTTCATGATAAGAAAATGTCCTTCCAAATGCAATTTTACAATTGTGATTGACTTTGGTAACTAGACCCAAGCATAACCTTAGCTTCTACTATGTTATTGGCTCCAAGAATCGATTTTTGTGTATTCAAATCTGATGTATCTTCTTTCAAGCTTGCTATTCCTCATTGAATACTAGAGATTGTCAAAATCAAATGTGTTTAAGCTAGATTTGAGATTGTGTTGGATAATCTTGCCACACATCTCAGATTTAATTTTTGTGTTTTTTTGAAAATTATTTAGGATTGGGCAATAAAAACCCAATAATCTAAAAGAATGCTACAACAGTACATTACCAACCATCCAATATTATTATTAATTAAGTGTGAACATAGTCCCATCACAAATAAAGATACTAATAAAGATACTCATTGTATTCAGCTGATGTTTCCATCTCTACTGTCACCTATCATTATTTGCAGCAACTTACACATATTCATAAGGATCATATCACAAATCACACACATCGTGATTATAATGAGCACCTATCCCATATACAAAAACTTGCTCATACACATCATAGGTACACAAGTTAATTAGCTTTCCATACATCACATACATAGTAAGTAGCTCTAATATACATCACAAAGACTATAGTGACCTGCTCACATGTGAATCACAAGACATCATATATATAATCTAGAATCATTAGGTTCATGCAATAGTTAATGTTATTGGCATATCCATCATTTAAAACCTCTTTTATTGCCATAGTAATTGACTGTGAGTTTCATTGAAAAATTGTTGTTATTTGTCATATGGATACCAATTTTTTGGAGTTGGTGGGATTGTTTTAATCATGAATAGAATTTTTTGTGTGGGAAGAAAAGTGAAGAATGGAGTTCCTCTAAGAACTCTAGCAAGGTTGCATCAGTGGCAATAGGGATGCAATTTGGATGGGCTTTGTATCTCTCCTTACTGACACCATATGTGCAGGTTTTAGGTATTCCTCATACATGAGCTAGTTATATATGGTTGTTTGGCACTATTTCTGACATGTTTGTGCAACCAATAGTGGGGTATTATAGTGATAGATGTGAGTTCTCCCGAGGAAGAAGGAGGCCATTTATAGTTATGGGAGCATGCATTGTGGTAATGGCAGTTATGCTCATTGGATTTTCAGCAAATTTGGGACATATGTTTGGTGATTCAATCTCATACAGGCCAAGACCTATTACTATTTTTGTTTTGGGGTTTTTGCTCCTTGATCTTGCCAAAAATATGCTTCAAGGGCCTTGCAAGGCAATCCTCGCAGATTTATCAAGTATGTCATGCTTATATTGTTTTGTTATTTGTTGCAATGGTATCTAGAAAGTTTACGTTTAAGATGATGGTTAAGGACTTACTTACAGCCTTTTTGAGCTACATTTCTTTTTCCCCTCTCTTTTTTTCAATGTCATCTTGTAGTATTGTTCAAGGTAATGGTCAACTTGCAGACATTTTTCCTATGTTGGTGTTAGCTCCAATCCTACTTGAACATGACCATTTATAGAAAATTTCCAATAAAAAGTACCATGTATAAAACAACTCAAATGTTTAGAGAAAGAAACCTTTTTGATTAATGCAAAACTTTGACATTTCCCACCTCTCGAGGTTTTCAATCTTCAATGCCCAATGTTCAAGACTTTTCCATGAAGGGTTGTTTGGGTAAACCTCCTTAGCTTAGCCATGTAGAAAATAGACCTTGAAGGAAGTATATGTTTACAGAATGTCTCTGTTAAGATCAGCCATTACAGGATGGTGAGGTGATTAATTTTTAATCTACGGAGACTAATGTTTAGATTCATGAAACTATTAATGTATTAATCTGCAATCAACTATATTTATTCCCTTCGGAGAAAGTTTTACCTATGGGATATTTTTTATTTACCATTTACAAAGGGATGTACCAATTGTTTTTTCTTTCAAAAATTTCGTCAAGCAAAATATTTCGTTACCATAGCTCATCATAGGTCTTTGAAATTGTTTCCATACCACATTTAAAGAGGCTTTGGTTGAAGCCAATAATTTCCTATGGTTTATCATTAGATTTCATTAATGGTTATAAATTTTTAAAATTTAGCTCTTTATGGTTGTAATTTGAATAATTATGCTCATTAAAGGCTATATCCCATTATCTTATGTCAAGCATTTCTTATTAGGAGTGCATATTTCATCAAAGGCAGTGCTAGATAGGTTTGGATTTTTTATATTCTTGTGTGTACCCATTAAAGACTCCTCTACTACAATTGTAGTTTCTTTTCTCAATGGAGAGACTTGCCAAAAAGAACATCCATACTTGGTTTATATTTCATTGACTATATCCCAGAAAGGTCTGATTTCTTCGCATTCCTTGGAGAGGGACATTATCCATAGGGAATTTCACTCCAAGGAAAAAGTTGTTCATTTTCATGGGCTAAGTAGTGAAATTTTGAGGGAAGAATTCTAAATCTCCCTATCATTCAAGGACTCAATATAGTGTTTCCATGAGAAAATTTAGCTCTTCACAAATAGCCACAAGAAATTAAAACTAGGCAACCATAAATGAACTCTAGATTGTATTCTCTTGCTAAATGAAGGACTTTAATTTGATGAATGAAATATTTTACTAAATTCTAGTGCCTCTTGAAGCTCCACCCATATTTATTTCTAAATGCTTTTCCTCTAGCAAGAAAAAACCAGAGATGAACTAGGAATGCCAATGCCTTTTTCTCACTGTTTATGGTAGTAGGGAATGTGTTAGGATTTGCGAGTGGTTCTTACAATAAATGGTATAAAATTCTTTTGTTGACAAGAATAGAGGCCTGTGGTGTTAGTTGTGCTAATCTAAAGTCTGCATTTTTTATAGCAATAATCCTCTTAGTGGCTGCTACCATTCTCAGTGTAATAGCCACCCTTAAAAAAAGATGGTCAAAGGCTCAAGTAGAAGCAAAAGCGAAGGCAAAGGTAGTGGGAGGTAAAATTCATAATCCAGTTGATAAAAATGATAAAGATGATGAGGAGCAGGAGGCTGATGAAGCAACCTAGGAGACATTCATATGTGAGCTATTTAGTGCTTTTAGAGATCTCCCTTCTCCAATGTTGTATTTACTTATTGTAACTGCACTGACATGGCTTGCATAGTTCCCCTTCTTACTCTTTGATACAGATTGGATGGGTCAAGAAGTTTATAAGGGAAAGCCTTTTGGTCCTAAACCTCTTCCAATTTTATATGATGAAGGTGTTAGATTAGGATCATTTGGCCTAATGCTAAATTCAATAATGCTAGGAGCAACTTCTTTGATGATAGAAACTATGGCTTGCAGGATAGGCCCTAAATTATTGTGGGCAATCGCAAACTTCATTCTGTGCCTTTTGCTTGCATGTATTGTTATCATCACCAAACTTGCTGAAAATCATGAATCTGTACCTCCTCATAGTTTTGTTAAAATTGCAACTTTGGTTGTTTTTGCAGCCCTTCACTACTACATTTAACATCATTTTTTGACCAAAAATTTTGACCATCAACTAAATAAATTTAGGGTGGTTGACATGTAAAGGCAAAAATTTCATTTTTTTACATATAAGACCTATGTTCGTCAAAATTTCAACCAACATAGGGCTTATACATCTGCAAAGTTAAAAAAACATTTTCCCTTTTATGTCTTTCGCGCCCGATTTCATTTGACATTTTTGGAGCATTTTTGCATGGTTATCTCTACATTTTCGCATGGTTTTCTCTGAGCCCAGTTTCATTTCAAGTTTTCTCCACCCACTTGATTAATGACACCTGCTAGCCCTGGGAATAATATGAAAGGGGGCCCTACATTTGCATCAATATAGGGGGGTAGAATAGTAGTTTGAAACTCTCGATATATCTTTCTTTCATTCTTCCTGCTGTGCTCAACTTCAAAAGCTCTTCCATTCATGACCTCCAATCACACCTGCATCTCCGATGGTCGAGGAGAGGGATTTCTCTTCAAGCATATTTCCATAGGTACATGTGTATTTTTGTTGTAGGTTGTTATGATAATATTGAAGATGGAAGTGAATACTATTACTATCATTATTATTTTTTATTCCAAAGTTCAGCCATTGTTGTGTAATATAAATGGGAGAGTCTTTGCTCAAGTGTTTTTTCTTAGTGATGTTTTGATGATAAGTTTCAAAAAGAGTTTAGTTGCAAAAAGAATGTAATGTACTTGTTGTTTCATTTTATTGAAAGTGTGTAGATGCAGATTTATCATTTGGAATGTTGGTGTATTGTAACAACTATTATACTTTTTGTTATAGTAATGAAAGAAAAGAAAGGCAATGTATATGCAGAAGTTGTAGTTGTAAAAGCTTTGAAGAAATAATAATTACAATTTTTTTGTTTTATAAATATAGTTGTGTTGGTATCATATTTTTCTTGTATTTTTGTTTTAATAATACATAATTATATTGTATCATTTAGACAACAGTTTCATATTCAAAAAAAGAACAATAAAAAATTAAAAAAATTAGAGTTTGTTTCTCTCTTCAACTCTAGAACATTCAACTTAAACATCAACACATAAAGATAATAATTTGAAATCTAGTGTGTTTAGTGCTTGGAGTTTTACCCTCAATACCTAGGCCATGTGGGCTATAAAACATGATATTCATGTGATTCTATGTTAGATGATGATGATGATAATGAATAATCACCATCTACTACTAGCTCATGTAGTGATAAAAGGTCTTCAATGCACCTCTAACTACAAGTATGCCATGGAAAACTTGTGATGGAGATGACTCCTCAAACTAATAGACTATCATGGAAATTTTTTGATGAAGATGACACCTAAATTTACTAGACTATAATTGAATTGATGTACTTTGGATCCTTCATTGAAAGTCTCTGTCATTTTGTTAGAAGATGATTTATCTTCTAGTTCAACCAAAAGAATCTCTCTCCTATATTTCAACATTACATTTAATTGTTGCATTGCAATTAGGTCTTCCCTACAAGGGTTTCCATTTGGATGAATAACAAACTATCATGGAAAAATTGTGACAAAGATGCCACCTGCAACTATTAGACTATCATAGAAAAATTGTGATGAAGATGAGATTAAAAGCTATTGGACTATCATGTGTACAAGTCACAAAATGATTCCAACATATGAAATTAAGTGTACTACATAGGATAGTGATGACTGAATTTCCATGCCCTCTAAATTTGGTGGTTGCAACATTTATACCAATTTCATTTGTGGGATACACACTCTTGATAAGTTAGTTAGCCTTGTGACTAAGGTCAATGGGGAATGTTGACACTTGCAACCTGAGCATGAGTTTGAATTTGGTATTTCCTTGGGGATATTTACTTATTTTCCAAATTGAAGGTATCATCTCCATTTTGTCTATCATGATAAGTTGTCATAGGTTTTATGAGTGAATTTATTTTCTTATGTGTATTTCTTCTCATAGAATGAACTTAGCTGAATGAAGCTAAACATGTGAATGCTTTATGACTCGGTTCAAGAATATTGTGTATAGAGAGGCCTTGTACATTCTAGTATACTTTCTCCCTCATATAAGGTCACTTATGGATTCAGGAAATGCAAGATGCATTTTCAAAGGGTGTCTTTTGTTAGTTTTGAGACACCAATAATTATTGAAATAAATAATTTATCCACAAAAAGATATTACTTCAAAGTGTCATAATCTATGACTTTTATTGATAGGTTTAGACATCTCTCTCACAAGTAGATCATTGAAGCTAATTACAGATGATACCAATCCAGATAATACATGCTCAAAGGAATTTTCTACTATTAACATTAGGAGTGGATAAGAGTAGGTAGTTATTAAAACCATTTCAAATGATGTGGTGATGTATGAACTCCCATTAAATTTCTCACATAAGCATGATTAAGATGTTGAATTGAGATCTCTAATCAAACATGTTCATGGTAGTGAAGCTTGCAGCTCCAACAAGACTTGTCATATTGATAAATTAGGAGTACATCTAGAAAAACATCCTAGGTGGAAAGGGAGACATAATGAGAGTTAACCACAAGGGAATTTAATGGTGGATTCTACCAAACAAAGAGATCATGCTTATCATTTCCTCTAGCAATTCTTAGGTAAAACATCATTAAAATAATTGTTCCCTTTGACAGCATCAAAGAGTGTATATGTACAATATTTTTGAAGTTGTTTTGTGCTAAATGAACCTTTTGTGATCAAGTCTTGCAAATATCTTGTTTGGTACAACTGCAAATTTCTTACTGGCTTTGTACTAGTACCCAAGATTAACATTGGTGACATTAGTAGAATTCCAAGTTTTGCTCTTATATTCCTATTAATTGTACTTGATTTTTGAATATGTTAAAGAAGAAACAAATGCCAGTTATTTTATAGACTAGAATTGACCTTAATTGCTTGATGTATTTTTTAAATGTTGAGATGCATATACTAAGAATTTTTTGTTGCTGCAAGCCAAGCCACAGCTGACAAACAGGTCAAAGCTTCCAACTATTGTGGATCCCATGATTAAAGAGTTGTTGAACTAGAAATATCTTCAGCAAGTAAGTTGCATGTAAAATATTTCTTTTGAAGGGAATTGACATTATTTTTAAAAATACATTCAGTTTATACAATTTTACTCATGTTTTGGTGGATAAAAACTTAACGTTCTTCCACATTTCTTGCCTATTTTATTTCATATCTGAAATAAGACATAATCTTGCCATTTTCCAATAGCTAAATTTCTTTAACTGTGATGGGAATTTGGCATAAAATGTATTTTTAAGGTTAGATCGTCAGCTAGTTCTGGTTGATTGCCATTTGAAAATTAGAGGTGCCAATCCTTTCATTGAAGAGAAAATTTATAGTGCACTACATATCATCACACTTACCCAAAAAAGTTGAGCCAAACATTTGATTATCTAGATTGAAAGTCATTTTCCACTTCATAATCTTGGCAAGAAGAACACCATAAGCACTTGTGAACCAAGTATTTATGATGAAGCAAGAAGGAAAGAAAAATGAAAAAATGTGTTGAGTCAAGAGATTGACATTGGAAAGAAAGTCATTGATTATAAAAAGTATTAAGATCAAGTTTTAAAATAATGTTTTAATTGACAAGCACAAAGCAAGATTAGTAGCTAAAGAGCAACAAATTTTCCTTGTACATTCGTGCACTATCTCCATGATTTCATGTTTGGTCCTTAGCCTCTTTGCAATAACCACATGATTGATGATTGCCAAATAGTGCCAACATACTATGTGGAAAGGCCCTTTCTAGATCATATTTCAATGCAAAAATTTATCAAACGATGGCTCTTTGAGGGGACAATGATCATCTTCAACTGTGTGACTTTGGCTCATTGCTTCAAATTTCTTAGAGGATATAGAAACTTATTGACTATAAACAACAGGTATGGACGTAATGCATATTTCATGAGTTGTGGTTCATAAAAACCCATACTCATCAGCTTGAATTGTTTGTTTAATACCCAATGTATTGAGGTGATGCTTACAATTTGAATTCATAACAACTATTTCTCATCAACTTAAATTTTTTGTTTAGTACCCATTGCATTGACGTAACACTTACAAGGTTGAAGTATTGCAACTTCCTAGAAGGTCTGCCTAGTTAATTCCATGATGATCCAACTTTCCTTGATCATTGGGAGAATGATGCAGGAACATCAAGGTCAAGGTTGAAGGCATGAGAAGACATTAAGGTCTCAAGATAACCAACATGACCATGTTAGAATAGTTGATATAATAAGACCCTGTGAAAGTCCTTTTTGATATGTTTGTAATCATTTTAGTTACATTTGAAAACATTAATTAACAAAAACCATATGTGCAGATATAAACATTAATCACAATATGTCCAATTTATTTGTAGGTATATTTTCCTATGAAGAAAGACCATGCCTGACAATATGAACCCAAAAAAAAATAATGAGACAATGGTTGCATTGTGGGCTCAGTTCCGAAGAAAACTTGATAAATGTTATTGTCCTTGTAAAAAGTGTAAGGGCTTAAAGAATCAAAGAATTCTAATCACAACAGCTCAGAGTCATTGTAGGCAATATGGTCATGTTGAAGGGGGCCACGATTTCCATCCATTACTGAATGTGGATTTCCTACTGGAGGAACATGGAGGTTTGAATATCCAAGCTGAGGATAACACTCCCATGGAAGAAGATGATAATGTCCCAAAGGACATGATTGAAGAAGATGGTATTGAGGCAAGTGATGAAGAGGCTCACAATGATGGTACTAGTGAATCTGATAATAATGATAAAGATGGTCTTGATATACCTTTACATGAGAAGGCACACGAGCCCTTATATGAAGGCTCCCAAACAACTCTATTGTCGGCTATAGTGTTGTTGGTGAACTTAAAGGTTATGAATAGCATATCCAATGTAGCAATATCATGTATGCTAAGGTATGTCATTTTTGTCATCTTTAATGTTAGCATACAATTACTATTCATTATATTAACAATGCATATTTGTTGTTGTAGGTTGATTAGTGAGTTTTTGTTGCCACCATCAAACATTTTGCCTTGTTCATACCAAGAATTATCTAACATTATGGATCAGATTGGAATGAAGTATCAAACAATACATGCATTTCCCAATGATCACATTCTATATCATAAACAACATGAATTTGCAATAGAATACCCTGATTGTCATGTTAGTAGATATTGATTAGATCAAATAACAAAAAAAGTGCCTCACAAGGTTCTTTGGTACATTCCCATTATTCCATGTCTTGAACGGTTATTCAGGTGCACTAGCTTGGCACAATTTATGGATTACCATGCATGCAATAGAAGTTAGGATGACATTATGTGAATGCCTTCCAATGGTTCTGCATTTAAAGAGATAGAATAAACATGGTCACACTTTAAAGAAGAACCTAGTAATCTGAAACTTTCATTGACAACAGACAGTGTCAATCCATATGGAGATATGAGATCTGTTTACTTAGTATGGCCTATTTTTGTTATTAACAATAATATTCCTCCTTGGATGCCCATAAAGAGGGAGCACATAATGTTGTCAATGATTGTGCCAGGTTTTTTTTAATTTTATAGTTATCTAAATTAATTTATAAATAGTGCATGAAAATGGTTATAATAATTACGTAATGTTTATGTTCATTCGATTGCTAGGTAAATACCAAGTTAAAGATATGAACGTGTATATTGAGCCCCTAATTGATAAGGTGTTGAAGTTATGGAATGACATCACTATGTATGACATCTCTAGATTGATAGGACATCGACAATTTCAATTCCATGCAATGCTTGTATGGACAATACATGATGCCCCTGGGCTAAGTCATTTTTGCAGTATGTTATATTGTTAAGATTACATATTTTTGGTATGTTATAGTGCTAACACATTACTATTGAATGCTTAAGTTGCACATGATCATTGTACATGATCCAATTATACACGATCTTTGAGGTCTTCAGACAAAAGGAAAATTTGCATGTCCAGTTTGTGGTCCGAAGATGAAATGTCGTCATTCAAGAAGTTTAGGAAAGTAGGTGTTTGATGAGCTTAGACACTTTCTTCACCATAATCATAAGTATCGAATTTCCAAAAAACATCTTTTCAATGGGAAAGAAGAGACATCATCAAGGCCATGAAGAATGACACCTCATTTATGGAAGTTGGAATATGATCGACTAAATTGTCTAGGTAATGTCCAATTGGTCGTCTGAAGTTTACAATTTGTATTTCGATATTGTCTTATATTTACTAATGTTGTAACTAATGCTTGTGAAGGTCATCAAGGCATCAATAACCAACTTCCTAGAGGAATGAAAATTATCCTACTCAATTTAGTAGGTTACCATACTACAAGGATCTCCCAATCGTGCATTTGTTTGATGCTATGTATATTGGAAAGAATGTAACAGAGACACTATGGAAAATGTTGGATGGAAGGCATGATAGAGAACAAATTGCTAAAATTTGTATTGACATTCATAAATCTAATCATGCACTAAAAGTTTTCATTGAATCAAATAGGAATGGATACCGCATAAATACAAGTGCCCTTCCTTGGTTATTAACAAAGCAACAAAGTGATGCATTAAAAGAAGTCATAAAAAAAACAAAATTTCCAACAAGATTTGCTGCAAATATAAGCACTCTTCTATCAAAGAAAGGTGATTTTGGGCAAGGGTTGAAGACACATAATTGGCATACCTTTCTCAAGGTAAGTCATGTTTTCTATTTACAGTATATTTGTAAGATTGAATGTAATACCAGTTGTATTATTTAATAATATATTGAAATGAACATTTTTTAATGATTGCATTTTGTCCTACCTCTATCCCTTTCACAACAATTTGACAACAATATTAAACAAGTTATATATGATCTTGAAAAATACATGAAGTTAGAAGAGTGTTTTTCTTAGATTTGTAGCTTTTTATTTGAAATCTATTGTATAATTTTATTTGAAATCTCCTCTATGTGTTTTTGCATGTTGAATCTCTTTTAGATGGTTATCATCTAAAGAAATTAATAAAAAAGATATAAAATATTGGAAGAGAAAAATTCCACAGCTTATGTGTGAAATGAAAAAGTGTTTACCTCCAACATTTTTCAATGCTCAAGAACACTACCTCATACATCAAGTTGAGGAGATTGAATTGTGTGGACCTGTACAAGCTAGATCAATGTGGATGGTTGAGAGGCACTTGAAATTTATGAAGGGCTTGGTTTGACAAAGAGCACGTCCTAAGGGTTCTACGATAGAGGGATATATGATATACCAGACCATGGTGTATATCAGTGAATATCTTCCAAAGTTTGTAGCAGGTATCCATGTAGATCGCATTTGGGATCCCAACTATAATGAAAAATTCAAAGGGGAGTACTTGACGGGGAAAGGTAGATTGAGGAGGGTGAGAGGTAATTATAAGTTTTTTTTTTTTTTGTAATTTAACCATTCTTATCCATCATCAATGTATATAAGTTGTTTCTAACTGGTGTAATTGTCTTCTTTATAGTTGGTCATGAGTGGGATGCACTACACTTGTACATTGCAAACAATCTTGATTGGATGACAGTGTGGATTGAACAGTCTCAAGAAAATGGTCACTGATTAACATGAGATGGTGTTGCATTGTTGGTTAAAGAAGCTCATCATAATGGAGATCCCAATGTTACGCCAATGCTACTTGATCTAATATATGTCTTAAGAGATACAAAGGTATGCATAAGATTACTAATCATGATACATAAGTTTAATATCAACTCATAGATCAATGAGAAGATTCTTGACATGTTTGAATAATTTTAGGTCAAACAACACAAAGCTATGTATTACCATGGCTATAAATTTTGCACAAAAAGTTAGATGAAACAAAGAAAACGTGTGATTCTGGGATAAGTGTTGTCTTCGCGGTCACCAATATTTCATCTAGAACTAACATACATTCTCAACAATCTAAAAATCAATCCTATGGCATTTTGGATGATATACTTGAGTGTGAATTTGATTCATTCAAAATAGTTCTATTTGTCGTCAAATGGTTTAGGTTACGACTGAATCGAAATGATCTTGATAGGACTGTTATTGAACACGACAATGGATTTACTATGATTAATACAAGGTCATTTGAGCTAGTCAGAGATGAGCCCTATGTTCTTCCAAGTCAATGCAAGCAAATGTTTTACTTTGGTGTTCTAGAAAAACCAGGTTGGTCATTTGTTGTTAGACATGACCTAAGAGGAAGGCTAGTAAAGTATAATGCGATCGAAGAAGAAGATATTGAAGAAGCACAAGAGGAAGTAAATGATTATCAGGAACAACAGTTACCCAGTGATGAAGAAGAAGAAGATGGTGATGATTTTTTTCATGATAATGATAATGGCGATAATGATGATGATGATGTTGATGACGATCATGATCATGGTGATGAAGTTGGTGATGATCATGGCGATGATGGTCATGATGATGATAGTGATCAAGAGGATGATGATGGTGATGAAGATGGTGGTGGTGACAATGACGATCAAAGTGACAAGTTTGATGATGATGATGATGATGACATGGATGAAGATCATGATGATCAATGAAATCTTCAGATACGATCAATGTCAACTATGATAGGGTCTTGTATGACCAAATATTTCTTTCCAAACCATATGTGCACATATAAACATTAAGTAGAACATGTCAAATATTTTTTTGAGATATAAACATTAGTTACACTAAATTTTTAACTTAAGACAAATGATTTATATATACAATCTAGTTTATTATTAATATTTTTTTTGGTAAGTCTATTACTTTAATTTTGTTGCTGATTTCTAAGACTTACTAAATTTTTTCACTAGGTGATATGGATGCACCATCTTAGACACCTTCAATAGAGGTAAACATTAATTATTGTAAATTTTAATGTTAATATAGAAAAAAAGTCCTATTATTATGTTCTTTTCTTTATGGCTTTGGAGTTATTTTGATGAAAGTATACGAGTATTTGATGTCACAAATTATAGGAAAAAGCTACAATGATCGCTGATCAAATGCAATCTGAAATACGGGCATCATATCTACATGACATTGGCCTTAGTACTAGCCCTGTATTCATCACCCAACAAATTATGCAAAGATACATTAATGAGCTTGTTAAAATTATTATCAAGGGTGACAAAAGTGAGGAGAAAGAGGCACTGAGAATAGAATTGGACCGCAGAATCCAATCTTTGAAAGTAAGCAGTAATATAAGTTCAATAGATGTTAATCTTTTATAGTATCTTATGGATCATGATCTCTAATTTTATGTGTTCTTGTATAGACATATGTGCTAGTTGCAAGTTCACATGGTGAACATGGTTAGGATTGTTGCGCAGTACCTTTGTGTAAGTAACACTTTGTTTGTTTTGATCAACATTGTAACACTTACCTTTTTTTTGTATATGTTTCTTGCTAGTATCCCATTTGATATTTATCCATTGAAAATGTCTTTGCTAACAATATTCTATTCTTTAGCTCATGATGAAGTGTAGACTCCTCCTTCAGTTGGCGGTCCACTATTGTCTGCTACATTGTCAGCAACAAGGACCATGCAAACATCATCATCTATGCCCAGTAGAACTGGTAAAACCTTGTTTTGCTATATTTTGTAATGTGTTATGTTTTTTAATGTCTTTCTAGAAGTTGATGAACAACGAAGTAGCATATTAGTGCTTAAATGATGTCTACAAAAGCTTGCATACACACAAACACATGCATACACACACCACGCATACATACATACATACATATATATAGCCACACATAGAGAGACATGGACATAGGCAGGGTGGTAGACCAATAGAGAGCAGTACTAAAATTGTCATTTAATTGTATGATGTTTCAATTGATAGAGCAACATAGAGCAGTACTATTGAAGCTTATCCATATCCTAGAGCAGTTCGTGTGATTAGTACTGGTTTATATGGAAGGATATTGTTGTTGAATAAGAAAATTATGTTTCCATTAAGAGAACGACTACTTCCAGGTGCTTTAAGATTGATATTATTTGAAGTGTAAATTTAGTTTACTTTTACATTACTCATTTTGGACTGATAAATCCTTTATGTTTTTGTAGGTAATAATGCTTTCTTTGAACATCTTTTTCATATGACATTGAGACTATTTGGACCCACCATACATAAAAGGTATGTAGTTTCATATCATTGCTACATAATTTTTTTTTTCTTCTATTTATTGTAATATATTCAAGTTATTAATCTAAAAATCTATTTGTCTTTAAAAAGGTGGAATTTACAAGTTGTGGAATTAAAAATCAGCTGATTGCATCCATTGATGAGAAATTTGGGAAAAACATTTTTGACACTAGCCTACTTCTGAAAAGAGCAGCAAAGCATATAAAGACTGTGAGGGATAAATATAGAAGGGCTCTTAAGGATAACCCAAAGTACGACCATCCTCCTATGATTCCACCGATGGAGTGGAATGAAATAATAGAAGATGCAAAGGAGAAAAGGCTATGTGAAGATAGAGATAATGAAGTAGCACAAGACAAAAAGAGGTATGTCATTATAGTATTAAGTACATTGTAATCATGCACTAAGTATTGATATTTATAAATATATTTAATCTAAGATGTTTGAAATTGTTCATAGATTGCAAGACACATCCATGGCTACAAAAGTGAGAATAGAAAAGGTTGGCCAACACAAACTTGGCTATGGTGGCTATATGAATCTGCAGTCTTGACTTGTAAGTAGAGCAATGAATTTTGTAATTTTTTTTTAATATAATTTTGCAAATAGTTTTGTTTAATGAAACCATACATGGAAAATTGACGTTATCAAGAAAAAAACATAGGGCACAGATTTTAATGTGGAGGTCACAGATAAAGATAGAAAAATTGCCTTGAAGGAAGGCTATAAAGTTGTGGTTGCACGCCTACATGAAGAATCTGTAAGCCTTGCCCAAGAATCCAGTGCACCAAATGATATCTCATAGGTAAATTGGTCAGATGAAAAGTAAATGAAATTAAATAGTTGAGAAGATTCTTTTTTGGTATTAGTTTTAAACGTAAATTGACTACATAAAAATGTGCGTAACATTTTACTAAGCCTTCATATCCTACCACAAAACCTGCTCTTGACAAAGGCCATGATGTGCAGTATAGTGGTGGAGATATTAATTTTCTATTGGAAATTAATTATACAATTATGAATACAATTTAACATCTTCAATTGGAATTTGACATGTATCTTTTTTTTGAATATTTCAGAGCATGTTGAACATCATGCTGAAGCAGTGGACCATGTTCCAAGTGTTCAACATGTTGACGTGATGGCAGATCAAAATGTTAATGTAGATGATGTAGCATTTTCAAGTAAGAAAAATGCATTTTATGTTGTACTCATACTTAATTACAAACTTGTAACAGTTAGAAAAAGAAAAAGAGTATGCCAATTTATCGCATTCACTTGTTCTTGCAACAGAGCTCACTTTAGTGCAGCAACTTCCTGCTCCTCCAAAAAGAAGGAGCCATCATAATTTGACATCACACGTGCTAGAAGACGAGGAGAATGAAGCAAATATGGATGCTCGTATGAGCGCTTTTCTTAAGGGAGCTCAGAAAAACAAAAAAAAGAAATGATGTTTTAAAAATCTTCTTTGATAAACCTTGTTGGATAATGAAGGAACTTTGTTTTAAGTAATTTTGTATGAATGATTCATATTAATAGCTATTTTTAGTTTATGTTAATGAATATTGTTATGTGTTAATGAAGTTTTGATTAGTATTGTGTATTAATGAATTTTATATCATATTAATGAATGTTATGTGATTGTATTGATTGAATGTTATAGTTCATAAATGGATGAATGAATGAATGAAGTATGTAATTAAATGATAATGGGTACTTTAGATTGGTGTTAGGGGGAGGGGGTGAGGCTAGATGAGCTTCCACCTTCATGTGGTTGGCCTTGTTAAGTAGAGAATATTATAGTATTCTTGAAACCAAGTGAAGCTCAAATTTGTTAAGTCTTCAAACACACATCCCAATTCTCTTTAATGAGACTGAAGTTTTTTCACTTATAATAGTCTCATTGTAGTCATCTTTTGGTTCCTTGAACATATAGTTCTTGCTTAGTTTAAATCCCAATTATTAGATATTTGTCCACATTGGAGTTAGTTTGGCATAGAAACCTGCATATTTTATTATATATATTTAGTCAACTGAAACCAATGTAGAAAGCATTCACATAGTTGATGTCTAACAAAAGAAGACAAGATGCATATACTATTTAGCATGGAAAT
Source organism: Cupressus sempervirens (assembly GCA_028749045.1). NCBI lineage: Eukaryota > Viridiplantae > Streptophyta > Pinopsida > Cupressales > Cupressaceae > Cupressus > Cupressus sempervirens. The sequence goes on from CM053790.1 coordinate 151,789,220, forward strand.
CCTTGTAGGTGAATTGTGTGTATGTACACACACACACACACATATATGTATTTATGTATATAACTTAAAACAAATGTGTAGACTCAATTAGCAAGATACACCAACCTCAAATCCTGCAATGCAAAAGGAACTGACCTTTGAAATGCAAAGTGTTTATAATGTAGGTAGATTTTCCTTAGATCTTCTTCGAGGTCTTCAACAAATCTTCCTTGTACTTATGAATAATCCACCAAGATTTGAAATAGTGTTTTTCAATAAATGCTCTAACTTAGAATATACCTTCATAAAAATTCTACCTTAGATCTGCTCATCATATTCAAAATAAGCTTTCACATGTCTGTTCGCTTAGGTCTGATTTAGGTCTTCCACAAATTTGGCTTATAATTATGCTCTTGAATCTCTTAAAATCTTCTTTGTATTCAAATGATATTTAACAAATTGATTGATTCAAATTTCCTCATACTTGAATCCAAATATCATTATCATTGTCAAACATAACACAGACATAAAATCATTTTGGTTATTCGCTTGTTATACAAGTTAGTCTTATCTTTTTGGTTTTCACAAGTCATGCACTTATGCATCTTTGGGATATCCACAAGCTATTAGAGATGTTTGGATGGTTGATGTCCTTTTTTTTTTTTTGTTGTTTGTAGGGTTTTTGCCATGAAGTCTAAGGATAGACATGTTGGATGTTTGTGATAGACATGTCCACCTATAAGAAAAGTATCAAATGTAGAAAAAATGCAAAGAAAAGCTTGTAAGGGTTTTAGGTGTCTTTGGGTTAGTGAACTTATAAAACCTTTGAAAAGGTTAGTGAAATATATTAAAGGCATATATGATTGTCAGTTGTCGAAGTTGACACTTTGTGTCAACTTAGATAACAAATTTTAGTTTATAACTAACTGGTAACAGTCAGATAGTTAGACAACAGTGGTTTTTTATTGTTGTTTGGTTATTTAGAAGGGATTTGTTGAGTGTTTGGGGGAGAAGTAGAGTTGGGGTGGTGAGACAAGGCATTGCGAAAAAAATTTAATCAATAAAATAATCCTGTTCTCTGCAATTCAGTCTCTGTCCCATGGAACAGTGAGTTCCTATGATGTATCAAATGCATTTTGACTAATATTTAATGTGAGAACATTTTATTATTTTTGTTATCTTGTCCATGTATTCTTTTAATTTTCATTGTGGGTTGAGTAAGGAATAATAGACTAGCGCATTCAAACCAGTGACTGGTTAGGCACAGTCAACTATACTTATTCTAAAGTTTCTAATGTAGATTCTCTCCTACCACCTGTAGTCACTATTATTGGTGGAAGACAATGAGGTTGTGATAATTTATTTGTAATATATTAATGAAAAATGCAAGAGAGTGGGAAAACTTGGTGTAAGTGCGGTGTTGGATGGTAATTGCTAACGGAGGTTTAGCCTGGATTAGACACTAGTCTAATAGATAGTGGATCATTTCATGTTTGAGGATGTTTGGGGGGTGAATCCTTCATGTTTGGGGGGTGTCTCTATTACCAAAAATGAGACAATAGATCACTGCTAGTGTTATGATGGGCAAAATATGTCTTTCATTGTGATAGACTACTTCTAAGTCATCTGTGTTATTTCTTGCTATTGTAAAGCAGTCTTTGTTTTCCTTGAGACCATGAACAAAATTATCTACCATTTTTGCTAATGATAAACTTTTGACTCGAACAATGATAAAGTTTATTATTAATCATTATAGTGGAACAACTTTTGACTTGTTCAAAAATTTTATTCGAAGGTGTTGGAATTGATAGTGAACCCCAAGCTCCTAGAAATCACTTGCAACCAAAATGCATGTTACATCTGTGTTTGAGAGAAAATATGATCCAAAAAGCATGCCTACTTTGGTGATTTGGCTATTATTGCAACACTATAAAGTGTCTTATAGTGTTTCTCATTTTCTTAAATAATAGGCAATTAGTTCATGATTTCATCATATCTTATAGTGGAACAACTCCAAGAATCTTGGGTAAATTGCTAGCTATAAGACTTTCTTGTATAGGACACTCAATAATGTGGGCTAAGTGGTGTGCACAAAGAGGAACAAGAAAGGATCTCTACAAGTGCACGATGCAATAGAATTCAAAAATGAAATTGAAGTGCTCTCATATATTCATTATAAGAATCTAGTCAGGCAAATTGGCTTTCATCTCCATTCATGATGGAACTTACAATGATGCATATCCACAATGATCTTTAACTTCCAGCAAACAAGTTAAACCTGAAGATAAGTTGTTTGAAGACCTGGTTGACTTTGCCAAGGCAAAAAGTAAAACTTCACCCAGTAAAAGCAAAAGTTTTTAAAAATTAGAGGTTGTTCTCTGGGATAGTTTTTACTACATATCTTCAAGTAGCTTGCTACAAGTGATGGTTTAGGTGTAGCATCAGTTTTATTGAAGCCACTATATAGTCTTTTGTTCAATTGAGATTTAGTATTCATTATGTGTTATATTATTCCTAGTGCACTGCAATTTAATTTATTTCTTGTTACTTTTTTTTCTGATATGAAATTCCTTTTGAAGATTTGTATATTGAAAAAAACTTATGTTTTTACCTAGAAGGTAAATGACTTTAGTAACAGTGCCAAAAGATCCATATATATATTGCAATGTATTGCTGAAGCTTGTTCTATTTCAGATCTCAAGTAGTGTGTGAGCATTATCTTTTCTTATCATAGTATTTTTGGGAAGTAATTGCCTGTGTGGCCTTCCACTATTCTCTAGTTCACAATTTGATTGTGGCATTTTGTTCGAAGCAAAGCTTTATAATTACAAATCTAGGATATTTTAATAGATATTTTACTTGTGTGAGGGGATAAAACCCATTTTGGTGCCCTAAAATAAGATAACTATATATAGAAACTCAATCATTGAGACATTTCATATGGAGTTGAGCTATCTTGATCTAGGCTCAGACCTGTTTCTATGCATTTGCTATAACTATTTTTGGGCTTTAATCTACAATGTGAGACGCTTATTTTGTTGGCAGGTAATTCAAATAGGAAGCATTTTCTACCGCTAATGTCTGAGAGTTTGTTTTATAAATGATATCTAAGTTTATTATTATCAATATGCATGAAATCTTATAATAGGAGAATATTATCAATATGCATGAAATCTTTAAGATCATACAAGATTTTCTTTCATCTAGAGTTGCATAGGTGTTGAAACTCCTTTATTATATATAGGTTGTTGCTGGAACAAACTATTTGAAAACATCATAATGTGGGTTATTTTCATATTGCAACACTGTTAGCCAATCAGAAAAGATGTAGATTTGAAATTTGTTTCACTTTTTTTTCATCCTAAATTAAAATACATCTACATTATTAATAGTCATTTTTTGTGTTTTAGGTGCAATTTATCAGATAACCCCCTTTTTGATATGTCTTTTGAGTTAGTCCTTTGATCAAAAAATAAATTAAAAGATCATTTTATTGTAGGGCCCTGAAGTTAGAAGTGGAGATCTACCACAGCCTATCATGCTCACAAAGGGCCAAGAGTTTACTTTCACAATCAAAAGAGGAGTGGGCTCTGAAGACTATGTAAGCGTGAATTATGATGTGGAGAAAGGAGACACACTACTTGTTGATGGTACATTCTCTTGTGCTGGCTTGAAAATTCATTTATTAGCTGAAAAGAATAGAGTTACTAATGTTATTCACAACATTTTCATAGCTTTCTATTTCTTAACATTATTTGAATTTCTCTAGGGGGGATGATGTCACTGCAAGTGAAGTCAAAAACATCAGATTCTATAATTTGTGAAGTAATCGATGGAGGAGAGCTTAAATCATGATGACACTTAAATGTGCATGGAAAAAGTGCTACCCTGCCTTCCATTATAGGTTAAGACCATTTTATCAACTCTCAGGCATGCATAGCAAATTAGATTTTTGTTGCTTATTGACATGTACATCTCGATCTACTTCTTTCTTAGGGACTTTGATTTCATTGTGATTTCCCTTTTTTGTACCTAATATTGATTGATTGAAGTTACCTAGAATATAATTTAATGATATGTTTATCAATCTTGAAATATGTGTAATATTTGTATTTTGTTGTTACTTGTATATGTGATGAGTTGTTTTGACCAACATAGCATCTGAGATAACTTAATTTGGTATTTGATAAAATCTTTTTCTTGTCTTTTTTTTTCACAGATAAAGATTGGGATGATATTAAATTTGGAGTTGAGAATGGCATAGACTATTATGTTGCTTCCTTAGTTAAAGATGCTAAGGTGGTGCATGAGTTGAAAGATTACCTTAAAAGTAAACCTTTGAAGCAAAATTTTAACTTTCTAGTGTAATATAATCCTTTGTAGATAGTATTGGGCTTGATATAGCATGTTCCCTTAATTTATATTTTAAATCAGAATTTAAAATGTGATAAAATATCAATGCATGTGTATTTGTAATTATGTGAAGGTTGTGGTGCGGATATCCATGTGAATGTGAAGATTGAAAGTGCTAATTCAATACCAAATCTTCATTCAATTCTTTCTGCATCAGATTGGGTAAGTACAGTCTCCCTAGATCAGAGGTTTTAGTTGGATAAGTTGTTACTTTATGATTGGTGATATTGCTTTGAATGGGGCTAATAAATTATGTGAAGTTATGCTTGTCAAGCATTATATAGAAAGTTAAATGCACATGCTACTTTGTTTACTATTTAGTCATGCATTTATTTGTTTGGATGTTGGTGCTTTTCCATTGTTGGTTTTTGATGGTTTTTGTATGGCTTTGATGTAAAATACAAAATATAAAAGCTTTACTTGTGAATATGTTATAATCTTCTTTAAATTGTTGGCAAGGACTATGAGCTTTAGTAAAGATGTTTTTAAATCAATTTTTTTTATTGTCTATCATTCAGTGAAGTTAACTAGAATAAGACCATCATTTAGCTACCTGACTAATTCCTAGCTATTGAGTTTTCGTATTGTAGTTTCCTCATACAGCTCAAGATGGTTCTATCAAGAAACGAGAGAGAAAAACTTAAACGTGGACAGTAATATCTAAATTGACACTTTGAAAGGATGGATAGATATATTCTTTATGCTATAATTTTCACATGAAATAAATTAATGTGATTCTTTTCTTGTGTGAGTAAAATCTGTGAGGCCATATAACCTTTGGAGATTTTTCTAAATGCGACATAAGTTGGTTAAAATGGCATAACTCTCAACTGTGAAAATCTTGACATCTTCCTCATTCTGAGACTGTTTGCTTCTAATGGGCATTTTTATGCCATCACAACTTCTCATAATTGATTGTACTAGGTACATTCCCATGCAAGACTTGTTGGTATCTTATACTTATGAAATTTTAGTGTATGTATTTAAACATGGCATTCTCTTCAGATTCTGCTATCATAATTCATAAATTTGACATTAGTTCAATCTCATAAATTATGCCTTTGTTATCTTTGTCCTCTCCATCTTTTAGCTTCACAACAAAGGTCTTAGAAGTTGTGAACCATCAAGAAACATTTTTCTGCGAGAGGAAATGCACTTTTCCAATTCCTAATAGAGATGTTGTGGCATGCAAGGGCTATGGGTATTTTTGTGTAGTTGTCATACCATGCATGGGAAAAGATCTTCTATTTGCCATAATTTTTGTCATTGTTGCCTTGAGAAGAATTTAGGGTTAGCTTTAGGTTCATTCTAGCTCTGATTCCATCTTGACACCTTTTGTTTGGGTATGAGATGCCAAATTTTGAATACATAGGATACAAGCTAGGTTTTAAAAGCTAAGAAACATTGTCGTACAAGTTAGATTTCAATAGCTAAGAAACAATGATCTTATTGTTTTGTTAATTTTTACCTTCTTTTGAACTTGGTATCCAAGATTTGTTGTTTTGTCTCTCGTAAACACCACTTAATAGTATTTGGCTAGACTCTAGCATATCTCACACACCCAAATATTCAATCAGCTCAGTTGAGGTTGAAAGATACCACCTAGAGGACTAGCCAAGATAGTCTCCCAAACAACAACACCCTTTTCTTTTGTCCCTATTCAAGTAAATATTTAGCTTTCCAAATGTCCAGAGTCTATATAGCAGTTTATATGTCAATCTGATTAAATTGTGAATGATCATGCATCTCTTAGTATTCAGGGCTCCACTATTTGTCCAGACACTAGTGTCAGAGTGTAGAATTATCGTGGAGTAGTGTTTCTGCAAAATAGTTTGTGTTCTCGATCTGTAGGATCTCCATTCTTTAGTACATGTGTCCAGTTTTGTGATTTGCAGAGGGAAGGGCACCATTATTTAATGCAAGTGTCCATTTCTGATGGCCATACAAGGTTGGAGCACCCAGATATTGTGCAAGTGACCTGTAGTGGTGAATATAAGTTGTGTGTCTTTGTCCTAGTCTCTGTCCTACAGAAGCATTCATCTTGAATTCTAGTTCTCCATTTGATTCTCCAGAATAAAAAAAATTCTTGGATCCTTGTTCCTGTGTTTCTATTCCCTTTTCTTCTATCTGCTACTACCTACAATATAGAGTTGTATAAGCTTACAGTTTTATGAAAGTACTTCATTGGAGGTTTTTTGATATTTATATGCTAGTGGTCCCTTGGACATTATTGAATGTTTTCTTTCATTTAGTTTATTTATGACAAGCATTTACACACTGCTTGCATGCGAATGGTCATAGCCACCTTCATTTTTAGCCAAAATCATTCAAGTTATGCATGTATTGATTTTTTTATGGTATTTGTATGTTGTTTAGGATTCTAATAGTTGTCTCTTCCTTCCTCTTCTTTAGGCTATGGTAGCTCAAGGGGATCTTGGAGCAGAGCTTCCTATCAAGGAAGTTCCTTTACTCCTGGTAATTTTATAGAGTTTTTTATCATCAATTAAAATGTTACACATATCAATGAAATTCATTTCTTGAATTATTTGTTTGTAACCATTCTTATTGAATTCCCTATTTACTACCCAAGATCAAGCTAATATTTCAAGTCACACTGGGTATGATGTAGTCTTCCATGCTGACACAAGCAGTGTTAACTTGGAAGGGCTTTCTATGCTTCCCTTATCACAAGGTGCACCTTCTTCTGCCATGGAAGTCTAACTAGATGCTCTTGGTCTTGGAATTCAATTAAGCTTCTTGACATTATTCATCTTCCTTTTTAATTATTTGCACGCCAAAAAAGCAAAGATGGAGGCCAGTTTCAAAATGCCCTCTAATTTGTCATCTTGCTTGGTTTTTTAAGAACTTTTTTATCCTTCATTGTACTCATAACACAATTTCCTAAATAGAATTTAGTTTTCACTTGCTTGATTTGATATAAGAGTAAAATTGGCTCTAGAAGAATAGAATTTAGTGTTAAATTGTTAATTCAGCTAGCTGAAGAGAACTACAGATTACTTAGCAGTCAGGTTTGGAAGCCTATCATTGGATCCATTATGTAACCTGCAAGAGTGAATGGCGGATTTAGCATTTAGACTTTGATCTATATTTTAATTTATTTTTTATAATTTCTAAAATGAAAACTACTTTTATCTGTTTAGTATGCAAAGTTTTGATATTTTTTCACAGCAAGTTAAATTATGATACTTCTACAACTAGAATTTAATTGTGTAGTTTTTCAGTTAAATTTGTTGGTCTATTTTTCATAAGTAATCAGTGATAAGAACCCACTTAACTGATCCATAATAACTTGTCCATGTATTGCTTTCCTCTTTATTTTTCTTTTTATTGCATCCATCTACTACCATCATTCTCATGAGAGAGATTCTTGTGTACAGCTACTCATGAGAAATGAGTTCATAAATTCAACTAAAAAGTCATAGATTTTTATATACAGCTGATCATTTATTCATGTAAATGAATCAATAGATTGGATTCAAAAATATATAATTGAATCCTAGTAATTGTCTTCTAGTTGGAATATATTTATACATAAGTAGAAAACATCAGTCCATAGTAAATTGGTACATATGAAACTGAGTTTAACTATGAAAAGCTTTGTGATGCACAATTTGTTTATTAAATTAATATGTACTGAGAATTGTTCTTTTTATTTCTTACCAGGCCAATCTTTGCTTGAGAGTGGCAATGGAGGTGGAGGAAAAGCTCATGGAGAACATTAATAAGCTAAAGGCAAAAATGGTGAAATTGGAGGAAGCGGGACACATGGCAAGACTAAGAGATTATAGAAACAGATGTGTGAGGATGAAGATTGTATACTCTGATGCCTTCAAAGAAGTGATTTTCAAGGAAGAAAAAGAGAAGCTAGATTTTCATGCCAACCTTAGCAGGCTTAACCTTGTTTCCTTTTATGATAAGTTAAAAGATAAGGTGGAAACCCATGATCGAATGGGGATTATGAGTTAGACCCATGGGGATAAATATGATGGGCAATGGCTTGATGGGTTGAAACATGGCCATGGAGTCTACAAATGGGCAAATGGGAGTTGTTATATGGGGACCTGGAGTAAGGGGCTCAAATATGGGAAAGGTACATTTTATTCTGCATGTGTCAATCAAACTAGGCTATGCCACCTTTTGGAATCCTCGCCTTCCAATGTGGATCAACATGATGATCTCTCGGTTGATGACCAATCTTGTTGGAAGGAGAGAATCTCTTCTATGTCTAATTTTGAGGTTTATTTGAATACTTCTTATTCCCCTAGCTCTGAAACAACATCCTCAAAAACCCTTGAATCCAAAATAGTAAGAACCTTTTCCTTTAATGGGATAAGAAGCTCAAGTAGTGAGGAATTTGATGATAATGACGAGGGTGTTAGAACTTGTGATCCCAAAATTTTTCCTGTGCAATCTACTGTCAAGAGAGAATATGTTCAAGGAGTTTTGATTAATGAGGTATCTAGAATAAATGTGCCTTCCAAAGCTATGAAAAGAGGGCATAAATGGCAGCCAAATGAAAGTAAGAGACCGGGTGAAATTATCTATAAAAGGCATAGAAATTATGACTTAATGCTCAATCTAAAATTGGGAAGTAGGTTCACATATTTATTTGCATATTCACGCATATGACTAGCGACTTGCTCAATATTTTACATCTATATGGATATGCCTTGTAATGTTTATTGATTTTGCTAACAAGAAATTCAAAGTCAAACTAACAAGAGAATGAAAAATGTATATGTGTAATATTTGAATGATCAAAACAATATGATTTTAAAATGTGTATTTATTTTTAGTCAATTTCTTGTTATTGAAGAAGACCGTATTGGAATATACTATTGAGTTTGTGTGTTTGTCCCTAGACATATTGGATTCACAAAATTTTGAATTTGCCACACTTGGTTTTGGGTGTACAAGAGATTTACATTTTAAACACCATGCATACTAATTTAGTCTCATCTATGCAATTTTTGCAATTAGTCAAAGAAAGTGGGAGTTATTGTTCTTAGTTTATTTGGCAATTTTTGTCAGCATCCTTGGAAATTGATGCATCTTTGTATCTTAAGATGCTAGCTGTAACTAAATGAGTCCTTTAAGCTATAAATTTAGGTGTGGTAGCCAACTAATGCTAGTTGTAAGGTACACAAATTTTATATTGTGGGATTCCTTAGTTTGCCTTAATGTTCCACAAGGTTTCAACATCCTATTGTTTTTCTTTTCTTCATTGTTTACTAGTGTGACCATTTTATAGGTACTTCTTCATATGCTGCCAAATTACTATAATCATGTTCATACTTATGAAAGCACATTGATCACTAAATTTTTTGGTCTACATAGTATCAAAGTAGTACGAGCAAAAAAGGTATTTTCTATACCTTCTTACTCTATTTTCCATTTAATCATTGACATAATATGTCAATTTTTGGTAACTAGACATTATTTTCAAAATTAAACATGGTGAGTGGGCTTAAAGTGGCAACTTGGTGGGGCAAGTTGGCAAGCCGACTTAGTGAGGCCACTTAGAGATGTCACATGGTGAGCTGACTTGGTGAGCAAGCTCGATGAGCGGACCTCAAGACTGACCTTGATGAGTCACTTTGGTGGGGTGACTTGATGACCAAACTCAAAGAGTCAACTTGGCAAGCATACTTGAATAGTCGACTTGGTGAGGCAAGTTGGTGAGCTAACTTAGCGAGTCCACTAGGTGAGGCAAGATGGTGAGTCAACTTGGTGCAATGACTTGGCAAGCTTACTTAAAGACTGACCTTGATGAGGCACTTTGGTGGGGTGACTTGATGAGCAAACTTAAAGAGTCAACTTTGTGAGCGTACTCGAACAGTCAACTTGGTGACATGACTTGGTGGGCTGGCTTGGTGATCTGACCTGGCATGCATACTTGAACAATAGACTTGGTCAGCTGACTGAAAGAGTCAACTCATTGAGGTGACTGGGTGGGAGTTTCTTGGTGAGATCACCTAGAGAGTTGACCTAGGGGATGGGCTTGGTGAGCAAACTTAAAGAGTTGACTTGGTGAGCACACTTGAATTGTTAGTTTGGCGAGCAGACTTGGGGACTTGGTGGGACATGTGGGTGAGGCGACTTGGTGAGCTAACTTGGTGAGTAGATTTAAGTATTGACCTTGATGAGGCACTTTGGTGGGGTGACTTGATGAATGAACTCTGAGTCAGCTTGGTGAGTGCACTTGAATAGTCGACTTGGCAAGCATACTTCAATTGTCATCTTGGCAAGTTGACTTGACGAGTTGACATGGCGAGCTGACTTGGTGAGCAAGATCAATGAGCAGACCTAAAGATTGACCTTGATGAGGCACTTTGGTGGGGTGACTTGATGACCGAACTCAAAGAATCAACTTGGCGAGCATACTTGCACTAGTACATTTGGGTTCAATTTTTGACCTTTATTGGTCGAATTTTCGACCCAATTTTGACCAAATTCAACCAACCCATTGGTGAAAAAAAAATTTCTTGAAATTTTGACCAACTCACTGGTACATGATTTTTCTCAATTGTATAACTAATTATATATTCTTCATATTAGTTATTGTCAATTTTTTGCAGCATTCTATAAAATAGTTCACATGTCTTGCCTATGATACGACATTTTACATGCATCCTACTCTCTGTCATTCAGCTAATGATGGATTATGTAGAGTGATCTAAAACCATGATGCTAAAAAACACATAGTCAAATTTAAAATGAACTTGCACTACAAATGGATTGTGGAAATATGATATTGGTAAAATTGCACGCATGTCTACGAGGACAATCATAACTTAAACATATATTTTTCTTGGTAGACATGCATGTAAAATTAACAATATTAGATTTCCATAATCCATTTGTAGTGCAAGTTCATTTTGGATTTGATTGTGTGTGTTTTTTAGAATCATGGTTTCAGATCACTTTGCGTAATACATCATCAATCGTATGAGAGAGTGTAGGATGCATGTAAAATGTCATATCATAGGCAAGACATGTGAACTATTTTATAGAATGCCTGAAAAAAATTTACACCTTCTTGTTGGTGGAAATTTCCACCTTCATTGGTCGAAATTTCCACCAATGCTTGGGTTTTTTCAACCTTTGTTGGTGGAAATTTCCACCAATGCTTAAATTTTTTTGACCTTTGTTGGTGGAAATTTTCACCAACACCTAAATTTTTTTCTACTTTTGTTGGTCAAAATTTCCACCTTCATTGGTCAAAATTTCTACCAACATTTAAGATTTTTTCTACCTTTATTAGTCAAAATTTCCACCAACACCTAAAAATTTTTCTGGCTCTGTTGGTCAAAATTTCCACCTTCATTGGTTGAAATTTCCACCAATGCCTAAAATTTTTCTACCTTTGTTGGTCAAAATTTTGACTAGTTCATGCATGACCTTAGACAATGGCTTGTTGGGTTTTCGACCAATAGATTGGTTAAAATTTTGACCAACTAGTGAGTTGGTTGAAATTTTGACTAGAAAAATATTGACCAATGGGTTGGTCAAATTTGATCAAAATTTGGTCGAAAATTGGGTCAAAAATTTGACCAATAAAGGTCAAAAATTGAGCCCAAATGTACTAGTGAGTGCTTGCCCCTAGGTCACATTTTTGTTATCATTGTCAATCTCTTTTAGGGCTAGTTTTATGTTGATGATTATTAGTAGCATTGTTTTGAGATTATCAGATATTGTCCTATGGATTCAGTTGATATGTGATGAGATTACTTAGACTCTACATTTCATGTATGCATGATGATTATTACATTACTTCCAGTTATTGATGATGATTAGTTAGATGATTTATTATCATATGTGTTTTCTTATGGATACTTACCCCATACTTGCATGTGTATGGTGTGTGTTTTTGTTTTCTTTTTGTATGACATTTCTGATGTGGTTAAGGAAGGCAGTCATAGTCACCTGCTAGTCAGGATCTACACGATGCACCACTTCTTGCCATTGCTTGTTTAGCTTAGCATATATATATTGTATGTACATGCATGGTTTTTATGCAGGTTGTACATACTGGGTATCGACTTCCCTGAATTGCCAGGATGAGCGTACACTATCGCATTATCTCAATGGTAAGAGAGGGGAGATAAATTCTCAAGTCCAAATCCCAACCCTTTAAGCCATTTGTCCTAATTGGAAATTAGGACAAGTATCTGAATTGAGTACCTTCTGAATGCGTCGGATGACATAATTCGTGATATTAACCCTTTTGGTTTGATTTTGTATGTGTTTTGCTATGATGGGTTTTTGTATTTTACTTTATGAATCTTTAGTGTATTTTCTATTAATATAGCCTAATTAAAAGATTTAATTAATGGTTTGATTTAATGGAAAATTAATATGATATTTTAATATTTATTTAATTTAATTAATTAAATAAAATAATTGAATTTGAAGATGAAAGTTATAATTTTTTAAGTTGGAATGTGATAATATTTATTTAAGTTAATAAATATTTTATCAATTAAGTTTTGAAAATGAATTTAAAAGTGGAAAAGATATTAAAATTATTAAAGGATTCTAGATTGCATGATGTGTGCATGTGATTAAAATATAAATATATTAAGATAAAACAAGTGGAGTTATTAAAGTGAGTGCATGAGATGTAAAATTAATAAATTAATTTAAATAAATAAATAAATAAAGTGAAAATTAAATAAATTAATGTGCATTATATTCATTCACATAGGAGTATGCGAGTTCTTGGGAGTTGTCATGTTGACAACACAAGAGTTTGCACTCTAATTATGCACGTGCTGTCAACAACACAAGGGTTAGCTCACAAATTAAGCACATGGTGTCTACAACCTTGTGACTCGTCTAGAAGGTTGGAAAAGACTCATGCTTAGTTGTCAACACCTTCTGGTTGTTTCTAGAGACATTCTAGGTGCTTCCTGAGAGTTCTTTATATTTAGGCACTCTTAGAAGCTTAGGGAGAGCATTTTGGAGAGCATGTTGGAGGACCTGAGGAACGTTGGAGAAGGAAGGAGCTTGCTTTGTGGATTCTAAGGAAGAGTGAATTAGCATCAGTGTCCAGGTAGACACTTGTGAATTTTTGCATGTGAAATCTCGCTTCTTGCACCTCCTGTCTTCTTCATGTCTTCTGAATGCTTTCTAAGGATTTTCATGTGTTGATTATCTTGGTTGTATGCATTCTTGTCAAGGGTAGTTAAATTCTATTTGAGAGAACCTTATATGCGTAGATCTGAGGAAATTATGGGACTAAGGTTTTCAGATGCTTATGGACAAACCTATTTATCAGAATTAATGGGTAGATCTAGAGAACATTTATTTTAAAGAGAAATTTTTAACTTATAAAATTGGGAAGCCTTTTTTGTTTAAAAACTATGTATATGTTATTTTTTAAAATACACAATTTGCATACACACACACACACACACACACACACACACACACACACACACACACACACACACACACACACACACACACACACACACACATATATGCTTATTATAAGAATGTTGTGATGCATAGTAAGAATTTGCATGTATATATATATATATATATATATACACACACACACACACACACACACACACACACACACACACACACACACATATATATATATATATAGATACTCATTAAATCACAATAGATAATCATTACATTTCGTATCACACATCGTAAGGAAACATTTTTTTATTTAAATGATAAATAATTTTTATTTTTTAAATCATATATGTGGTGGGAAAGGGGGGAATTTTACCCCTCATTCCCTTTTTATGAGAACCACCGCCAATCCATGCCTGCTCAGAGGCAGGCCACATGGCCCTTTTTTTTAAAAGGAGTCGCAGTGTTTAATACAACCATTATATATTATGCGCATTATGATACATTATAATGTTTATTTTTCTTTGTATTCATTAACAATTTTTAAATATTGATTTTTAAATTGTTATTTATAATAACGATTTTCAATTATTATATAATAACAATTTTTAAATATTCATTATTATATATTAATAATTTTTAATTATTATATATTAAAATTTCTTTTAATTAGTTTGTTAATGTTAGATAGCAAATAATAATGTAGTCTTTTTTCATAAAATTTAATCGTAGGAATTATTTAATATGTAATCAGTTTTTAATTTATAGGTTGATTGAGATTTGAATTTGATCAGATACTATATTATTATTAATAACAAAATTTAATTATTGTTATTAATAATTAACTAAATTATATTTAGTTAAATATAAATAATTTAATGACACAAGTATACACGATTTGTTTACTAGGGAATTTAGTATTGGTTGATAATTAATAATTATTAGATATTTATTTAGTTATTAATTTGGTAATGTAAATAGGGATTGAAACTAGTTTGAGTCAATGATAAATATCATTTAATAACGATTAATTATATTTGTCATTTAGAGACCCAATTTTTGATGAGTTCGGACTTATGTTTGGTTCAGTAATCAATTATTATTATTAGTGATATAATAAAATGATATGATTTTATAATGAGAAGGGGTTTATTTGCAAGGGTGAAAATTATGATTCCTACCTACATAGAAGCTTATACTAGAAATGTAAACTTGAAACTTTTAGAAAAGTTTAATTGAGATTAAATTAATGTACGAGAGTACCTAGTGGAATGTGGATTTACCTTAAAAATGATGATGTTGACCTTTATAAAATCAAAGTTATATTTGATGGAAGAACATTCATTATTATTATGATAATTGTTTATCCTTTGGTTATTCTTAGGAAATTGATTTAATATAAATGAGAGACACTTCTTAGAACTAAGGGAGTTTTTATTAATTTAATAAAATGATTTTTTATAAGAAGCCAAAAGGAACTAGTTTAATGATTTAGATAAGTAAGCAATTATCTTCTGAATCATCTTAGAAAATTGTTTTAAAACAATGGAGGGAAAATTCTATGTTGACTTGGAAATTAAACGTAGAATCATATACACTTGAAATATACTTGAAATGAAAAATGAGACCTCCACACTTAATTGAACTATGTGATTTTAGCAAACCAAAACATGTGCTTGCATTGTGTTTTCTCTATGCTTCTTGTTTTGGGTTTTTGGGTTGACTACTATTGACCAGTTATAGGACGTCTACCAGAGGCTCGAGGGTTTATGATTGTGACATCATGATGATGTCTATTGATTTTGATCTTTATAAACCCAACCATGGTTATGTGATGGTATGCTCTATGAGATGTTTGTATTTGCTGATTGTTATTGCTCATCAATCTTCTTGAGTGAAGCTAAGTTATATGTATCTGAGACACTTGACTTAACCATTTTTGAGTCATCAATCAGTTATTCTTGGATTACTTTCCTGTTTCCATGATGGGACTGAAGTGTTGATTTATTCTAGATGATGTCATGTTGTGACATGTTTTGACTCAACCATTCTGGAGTCTTCGATCAGTATTACTTTGAGATACTTTTTGTTTGCTTGTTGAGAACCAATGGATATTGTGATTATTAGTGATACTTTTAATTGCCAATAGAGAACTATTGTGGTCATGATTATTTATGGATGCTTTTCTTTTTCTCATGGAGATTTGATGCTCTTCTTATTGTAGATTATCTTTTGGTATTTTTCCAGTCACTTGTATAGGACTATGGTGATTTTGAGATTTATGATTCCATGAGTTTAGGGTAGGTTATCTACTTGTAGTGATGGGAAGTGGCTTGCAATGGGGGTCGGGGCCCTAAGTGGCTACCAGGGTAACTCATTGTAAGTTATTTTAATAAGTGAAAACATTTACACTAAATGGGATTAAATGAACCTAATAAGATAATTTGTATGTTCTCGCCCATGCCTCGAGTGCTAGTACAGACTAGGATGGGAGTAGAGAGAACGCTTGGTTACGACCTTGCATTCCATAGTATGCCTTGTCTATACGAGAGGATACTAGTGGCCACATAGCGATCACTAGGGGGCCAGAGTCTATTGAGAGATTTCCAGGGTAACTCTAGCATGATCCGTGCAATGACACTTTCCCACTTGCATAGTAGGTTTCCTATATGTCTTTGTGTGCCTCTGGGATTAGATGTCGATTTGTGATTGGAACCTTTGAGTTAGTATACTTTCAGGATTCCTGAACTTAAAGAGTATTTGTGCTATGTGATTTGATAACCTGTTTGGGACTTGAGATTATCTCCTCAACACGATGGGAGTGGACCCTTTAGGTTTCACGCAGTCGGGTGGTAGTGCTTTTTCACTCTTACCATTTGAGATCCATCTAAGACACCGTGGCTGATGCATTCTTTTGTTGGCATCTATCTTCATTATGTTCATGGATTATGATGGTGGACACGTATCCTTACATTGATGATAGCATATGTTAGATGATGTTGTCATATGCTTTACTTTGCATGTTAGATTTCTTTTCTGCATATGATGTAGTATGATTTAGGAGTGACATTCCTACTATGTTAATTCTAATGATCTCTTCGGTGATTTGGGATATTACACACGGAGGGATAGCTAGGGCCCACGATGGTCTAAGGATGCTATTTATGGTTGGGAGGAACCGTGCATTTAGTTAATTATGTTTGATGTTGTATGATGATGTATCATGTATGATATGCAGTTTCATTTATGTTATTGTATCATGGATTAGATTTAGGATGATGATGTATTTTATTTACACATATGTATATTCTTTTAAGCCTTTCATACCATGTGGCATGTACAGTGGATGATTGAGCATTCAAAAATGTAATGTATGAACGTTGGACTTACCATTATTATTTTATGTGGATGTAGTATTAGATGGATTCATTAATAATAGTTAATTTAGATGTGATTCAACGTTAAGGGATCCTTAAGGAATGTAACATGTTATGTATGTATGTTCATGTTTACTTTCAATTGGATATTGCTTTCGCTACTATGTTATGAATGATTTTACTTTCATGTGTTTAAAAAAAAAAAAAAATTGTTTACCAAACTTAGTGAAATTTTAGGTTAATTCTTTGGACCCCTTGGTGGGGTGTTACATCTATGGAGGTGGATTCCTTCAATATTATGGTGGGAAGAGAGTGTGTGGAAATGAGGAGGTGAATATGATGCCTTCTAGTGGGGAAAGATTAAGGGTAGCAGAGTCCATTGAGCTCTTAGAGAGGACCCTGGAGCTGAGAGAGTCTTCAAGAATGGTGGAGGAAGGTGAGATCATTGACATTGATGGGGAAGATCATTTCCCCTTTTTGTGAGGAATCAAGGATCTTCTAAAAACTCCCATGAGGAATATGGTGATTGAGGAGGTGTGTGGGGATCTGGAGGAAAAGTGTAAGGAGATATTGGAAGTCAAGGGAACTACAAAATTTGGGGTCAAATTACAATGAGAATTTGAGATGACAGTGTAGTTTGTGGTCATTTAAAAAAAAAAGTTTCCAATTGTCCCAACATAGTTGCAATACCAATGTCTATGTCATAATTGTGGAAGCCCTCGTGAGCATTAAAAAAAAGAAACACGACAATCATTTTCCATTTATTTTGATTTTGGAGAGAGTTGTACATGAAAGAAGTGGAGAGCTACAAGCGTTCTCATGGCCCTTGTGATCTATGTATTTGGTTGTTGTGCCCTCGTGATCTCTGCATTTTTTTGTCATGCCCTTGCTCTATGATTTCATTATTGTGGCATGCCCTTGCTCTATGATTTCATTGTTGTGTCATGCCCTTGCTCTATGATTTTATTATTGTGGCATGCCCTTATGATCTATGTGCCCTTGATCTATGATTTTCTTCAAGGGTGAGAAGAGGTACATATGTAAATATTTTGTTATTTTCCTTGTAAACCTGTATGTCTTTATATTTCCTTCTAAACATGTATCTCTTGATATATTCAGAGAGATATTTTTCAAGGTTCTCATTACATATATGATCTAGCTGCATACATATTGTAGAATCCAAATAATAAAACAATAAAACTCACTCAACCTATGCTAAGTGATTTACCTCAAGATCTTGCACACAAATGATGCAGACCATGAAAAATGGGTTAAGTTTGCAAGAAATTTTATTAAAACATATCATAGAAAATATTTTTAGAAAGAAAAAAGCCATAAATAGTTAAATGGGTCTAGTTGTTGATTAGTTGGGTTGATATATACATATATTTAACTAGGTTATGGCTTTTTCAAGGGAATGAGCCTCATGATTATGCATATGTGCTTGTTGTGCCCTTATGATCTCTGTGTTTCATTGTCATGCCCTTGCTATGTGATTTTGGTGTCATGCCCTAGCTCTACAGTTTTGTCACCATGTCATGCCCTTTCTCTATGATTTAGTTGTTATGTTGTGCCCTTCTTTTTTATTTTGTTGTCATGCCCTAGCTCTGCAATTTTCTTCAAGGGTATGTAAATGTTGGTTTCTTTTCCTTCTAAATAGGTATCTCTTTATCTCCTTTTGAACATGTATATTTAGAGATCTTTTTTAAGGTGCTTATTACATCTTAGCTACACAACAAAAAAATTGATCCAACTACATACACATTCTAGAATCTAAAAAAAAATCACTCAACCTGCGCTAAGTGACTTACCTCAAGATCCTCCACAAAAATAATGCAGACCAGGAAAAATGGGCAAAGTTCACAAGAAATTTTACAAAAACATGTCATATCATCTATATTTTCTAGAAAGAAACTAGCCATAACCAATTAAATGGATCTAGTTGCTAATTAGTTGGGTTGATTAAGAATTCCTATAGAATTTTCATCAAATTAGATATAATAAAATGACCAATCAATTGTTCCTAGCTAGCTGGATCAAATATAGTTTTCCAAGTGATAAAATTACGTATGAAAGGAATTGAAGATTAACTTTAGTGAAGAGTCGACTGTAAGGAGTTGAAGAAGAAAGTTCTACTTCCACATAAATGCCATCATCACAAGGCTCATTCTATTACAGAAGCCTCTTCCACAATGACATTACCTCTAAACCATGCAAAGGATGTTGAAGTGGTTCCCCACCTTGAAACACTCTTATAAGCATTTGATACTTGGGATCATCGCAGGGAGATTGTGCCAATACTTGAAACACTCTTATAAGAATTTTATATTTGGATTATAAATTCTCAAAGAAACTTGCAAGTGATTCCAATGTCATCGTACCTACCACAACACTTTCTTGGATTCTATCTAGTGGCTCCCATAATATTGTCCATGTCATCTAGCTATTTTTTTGCCATGCAATCTCTTTTTAAAGCTGCTCCTTATTCACTTTCTAAAGACACTCCTTCTTTTTCACTCTTATGCCTTAAATTTTGATTATCAAACTTCTAAATATCTGCCTCTACCTTATCTAAAATCAAATACACAATGTGTTTTAACTCTAGCATATGTGTTTGATCATTGATATCTTTCATTTCAGCATCCAAGTTTTCAAGATTGGTCAACACCCTCACTTGCAGACCTCTCATGTCAAGGACTTTTTGTACTATTTCAATAGCATGTTTTTGCATTTGAGCTAATAGTTTGTCATATGGATTTTCTTGTAAAACATTAGTATATTTGAAAAATTGTAAACTCTTAGAAAGTGCATTGTTGTTTTCATGTATGTATGTATGTAATATATGTATGTATGTATGTATGTATGTATGCATATATACATAGAGATCTTGTGGATTACGGATTATAAACAAAAAAGAAAAGAAAACATGACATTAATCATTTCTAATTTGTTTTGATTTATTGTGGAGAGTTGCATGCAAGTGAGGGTGGAAAGCTCCAAACAAGGGTGGAGAGCTCTAAATGTTAGTGGAGATTAGTGGAGATCTAGGATTTTATTTTCATTCCCTTGTGATCTTTGTGTCCTTGCTCTGTGATTTTCTTCAAAGGGAGAAGAGGTACCTATGTAAATGTTCTTTTATTTTTCTTCTAAACATGTATCTCTTGTTCACATGTAATAGCTTTGGTCAGATTCAAGGATAATTGATTATGATGATTGTATTCATATATGCATGTATGTATGTAAATCAATTCACTATGTGAACTTCTTTACATTCATACATACACACTTGCATACTACTTGTGCTAAATTAAATTAAGCATTCATGTCTTGAATTCACACAAGCAATTATCCTTACATTCAATTGAATTATTCATAACAAACTAAGTATGCAGAAATTTATACTTGTAGATTATATGGATGTGACTATTCTCTACTTAACAATGCCATCCAAATGCGGGGGGGGGGGGGGGTGTAGTTGAGCTTGCACCTTCTGCAATACTTCATTTCCATTATTTATTCTCTCTAAATCAAAGGTTTATAACTTTATAACTTGTAACTATAATTTTCAAAAAGTAGAAACCAGAATAGTTTCTTATAATTCTATGGTTCTCTTTGTAAGTTTATAAAATTGAAGTTTACAAATTAATTGTATTTATGTACATCTTTTTCAATTTTGATATTTTTCTTTTTCCTAACTCACATCCCAACAATAAATTTTCAAAACACATACTGACCAATTGGAGATTTAGCCAAAAAATTGTAAGAACGATTGTGCCAAAAGTTCTAAAAATCATAATTGGTGCATGATAATCATCTTTTTACGCTCTTTTCGGCACAATTGTTCTTACATTTTATGATTTTTGGTGAGAAAAAAATTCCAAACTAATTAGGTAGGTGACCCAAAACTAAATTATAATTGGTTGAGGCATGTTTGAATACCTTATTTCACATGTTATTGAACGTTATTTGTTTATGTGCTACTGTTAATGAATGTTAAAGGATGAACTATTGTTTGATGTTAGCTTTGGACATTATGATATTATTTTATGGATGCTCATAATTGTTTTTCACTTCATGTGATAGTAAATGAATTCTATATTTTATTAATTAATGAATGTGAGATACATCTCTTCTTAGATACTCTTTCTAGGATGTACCAATTCTTAAGCACAAAATAGATAAATCATGATTTGAAATGCAAATGTGGGTGCTTTACTTAATGAATGAGCACACCAAGTGAAAGACCTTGTATGATGAAGGATTATATGATTTTCCACATATTTCAACACATAGCAATGCATTGCAGGTTCACATACATTCTTATGTAGACATTTTTGACCACTAGCTGTGTGAAGGCTCCATGCAAAAACATGTAGAAGCAAAAAAGATCATTATGAACATTTTTGATAACATGTTTGCTAAGAGCATACACAAGTTCCACAAGGTGACTTCACATTATTAAATTTTAATGTTTTCCAACACCATTGCTCTTCCTCCATATCCTGCACAAATAAAAAATGTTCCCTCCAACATTGCAACCATATGATAAATGGGAATAACACATGCCCAAGCCATAGCCTAGTTAAAATGGTCTAGTTGTTGATTAGTTGGGTTAATTACAAATTCCTCTAGAACTATCATTAGATTAGGTACAATAAGATGAACAATCTAATGTTCCCAACTAGCAAGATCAAAAATAATTTTCCAAGGTGATAAAATTGCATATGTAGATGCATCACTTGAATTCTAGGCATGAAGTGCTTTCCCCAATTTATAATGAATGGCTAGATATAAAGGCTCCATACGCTGGCCCAAAAATGGAAACCAAGGATGTAACCATGCATGCATTGGCATGCTCTCCCTACAGGGATCCCAAGTATCTACTACTATTATTAATTTGGTCTAGTTATTAATTAGTTGGGTTGATTACAAATTCATGTAGAAATATCATCAGATTATATACAATAAAATGACCAATCTATTATTCCCGCTAGTAGGATCAAATACAGTTTTCCAAGGTGATAAAATTGCATATGCAGATGCATCACTTGAATGCCAAGCATGAAGCACATTCTAAAATCCCAAGTATCTACTACTGCTATTAATTTGGTCTAGTTATTGATTAGTTGGGTTGATTAAAAATTCTTGTAGAACTATCATTAGATTAGGTACAATAAAATGAACAACTAACTATTCTTAGCTAGCAGGATCAAATACAGTTTTCCAAGGTGATAAAATTGCATATACAAATGCATCACTTGAATGTCAGGCATGAAGCACATTCCCCAATTTATAAAGGCTTCATATGCTAGCCCAACAATGGAAGCCAAGGATGTAATGAAGTACTGAAGCCAGTAGTAACTTCTCCCATGTCTCCATAAAATGTAGCATAGGTTTAGGGTCCCTTGTCTCCTAGGAATTTGTAATAGCTATTCTCATTGCTAGAAGAATAACTTCAATTAAGAGTTGAGTGTAAAGAGTTGAAGAAGCAAGTTCTACTTCTGTGTACATAAATGTCATAATCATAAGACTTATTCCCTTGCAAAACCTATAACCCAGTTAAATATCCATATATATACAAGCCATAACCCAGTTAAATGGGTCTACTTGCTGATTACCACAATAAAAGGAACAATCAACATTTTTTTTTGCAGGATCTTGAGCTAAGTCACTAAGCATGGGTTGAATGAGTTTTATTATTTTATTATTTGGATTCTAGAATATGTATGTAGCTTGATCAATTTTTTTGTTGTGCTAAGATGTAATAAGCACCTTTAAAAATATCACTTTGTATACATACATACATGTATATGTATGTATGTATGTATGTATGTATGTATGTATGTATCATGTGGAGATCTAGGATTTTTTTGTCATGCCCTTGTGATCATTGCATTTCATTGTCATGCCCTTATGATCTTTGCATCTCATTTTCGTGCCCTTCTAATCTCTACATCGCATTTATTTTATTGTACCTAATATGATGACAATTCTATAAGAATTTGTTGACATGCCCTTGTGATCTTTGCATCCCAAGTATCTACTATTGTTGTTAATTTGTGCATCACTATATGATGCAGAATGTTATGAAGTACTAAAGCTAGTAGTAACTTCTCCCATGTCTCCATAAAACATAGCATAGGTTTAGGGTCACTTGGCCCCTAGGAACTTGTAGCAGTTATTTTCACTACTGGAAGAATAACTTCAGCGAAGAGTTGAGTGTAAGGAGTTGCAGAAGCAAGTTTTGCTTCTACGTGAATGCCATAATCATGAGGCTCATTCCCTTGCAAAAATCATAACCCAGTTAAATATATGTATATATGAACCGAACTAATCAAAAAATAGACCCATTTAACTAGGTTATGGCTTGTTTCTTTCTAAAACTATCTACTATGATTTATTTAGCTAATGTAAGATCCTCAAAAAAAAATTCACCATGTTTGTGATAGCCTACTATATTAATAAAAAACAATTATCAACAAACATTGAATTGCTATGGTGCAATCATAGATTAATATTGAGCTTCACTTGGTTTCTAGAATATTTTAATATTCTCTACTAATTAGGGCCAACCACGTGAAGGTGGAAGCTCATTTGGCCCCATTCTCACCCCAACATCTAAATTCCCCTTTAATATCTAAAATCTTTAAAAAATGATCAATGTTTAAAGTACAAAAAAGGTTCCAAACCTGCAATCGTGACATCATTTCCCCATCTTTGAAGTCATTTTTCAGTTGCATCCAAAATAAGATTCTACCACTCTAAATAAAGAATGCATGTACAAGTACATTCTGTATGCATGGACAATAGAAGGAACATAAAAAACCTAGCACATTTACCTTTATTTAATAGGTCTATGCAAACTTCTAACAAAAATGCAAACGTGTTAGGTTTTTTAGCTCCACCTAATGTCATATGCATATGAATTGAGATTGCATATTCAACTATGGTATCTTTCTGCATTACATGAAAACAATAGATTCACACAGTTAGTTGGCATACAATCATAGGTTAATGTTGAACTTGACTTGGTTTCAAGAATAGTTTAATATTCTCTACTAAGAAGGGCCAACCACATGAAGGTGGAAGCTCATTTCTCCCCCCCCTATGAGCATCTAAATTCCCATTGACATCTAAAATATTTAAGAAATGATCAATCTTTAAAGTACAAAAAAGGCCCCAGACAGGTATAAAAGTGACATCATTTTCCCATCTTCTAGTGCATGTCATTTTTCCATCTCATCCAAAATAAGATTTTGCCAATCTAAACCAATAATGCACGTGCGACTACATTCAAATGCATGGATAGTAGGCAAAGCTGATAAAACACAACATGATTACATTTATTTAATAGGTCTACTAAGTTTTTAAAATCATAGACCATCATCAAGAACAATGTTCATGATGGCTTATAACTTAAAATACCCAACTAAAGACCTCTAATAGAAATGCAAACCTATTGTATTTTTTAGCTCTGCTTGATGTCATATGCATATGAAACAAATCCAATATTAGAAAAACCCCCTTAAGAAATAATAGTTCAAGTGAAATAAACACATGAAAAATGAGAGAGAAAAAGAGGAATCTACTTAAAATAGGTGTTGCCATTGCATCTATGGCCATGCTATTGTTGAGTGAGTTTTATTATTTTTCTTTTGTGCCAATATCTCTTTGTTTATATACATACATGCATACATAAATACATACATACATATACATATACATATACATATACATATACATATATATGTACATACAGTTTTGACAGTTTTCCTTGGGGCCTATAGTATTTCTATCACACAGATGTCTCAATTACAATGGTGTCATTGATAGATTTCTACCACAATTGTTATGGTGAAAATGAACAGTTTGCTAGAATGATAGCCCAATTTATGACACCTGTGTTCATTGCAATTGCAATAATACCCCTTTTTGTCACAACCTATGATAGTAAAAGTCTGATGCATGTCTGACAAGAACCAATTTTGACTAATGTTAGTTGGTCAATGGGTTATTGTCATAATTGTGATGGTCTTCCATTGTAATTTGGGCCCAAATATAGTAGTGGGGGAATGATTTGGAAGACAAAGAGGTAGCCCATGTGCTTAGTCAAAGTGAAGAATTTCCCCCAATTGCCAAGATGATAGAAATATCACTACCTCTACTTCCTCTCTAGGGGAAGATGAGGAAAAATGACAAACTCAGAGAAGATAGACTAGAGTTTCAAAGAAACCAAAGGGTGGGAAGGAGATGAAGTCGGATGTGGGGAAGACAGTGAAGCAGAATAGAAGGATGAAGTAGATGGCAAGGGAGGTGGCTAGTGGTAGGAAACCTACCCTAGAGTCTATGGCCAAGGGTAAGAAATGATTATACTATTATGGAAAATGAGGGGGTCGAATAGCCCTTAGAAGAAATTTGTGCTTAAGTAGCAACTATCTAATACAAGGATTGATATCCTTCTAATTCAAGAAGTTAAAATGACCATGGTTAATCTACATAGTATTGTGGCTTATAGTTGGCTAGGGGCTAAATATTGTTATAGTAAAGCAGAGGGAGAGTTAGAAGGTGTGGCCACCTTTTGGAACCCTAGTGTTGGTGAAGAGAATTTCATCCATAATTCTAAATGCTACCTTATTATTGAGCACAAGAAAGATGAGGAGACCTAGAATGTCATTAACATATATGCCCCAAACTAGAGGCAAGAAAGATACCAGCTTTGGGAGGAGTTATCTAACTTCCTATCCCATCCTAGGAACTCCTTTTGTATGGACAATTTTAATTCCCCATTATACCCCGTAGAGAAGGCTAGAGAAGTGGTGGATTTTACTGATAGCATGAAGGATTTGGCTGAGTTTATAAACAAAAATCACTTGATGGATTTGGAGATGAGAGGTGTCAAGTTTACATGGTTAGATAATAGGAAGGGGGTTGACCTCATACAAATCAAACTAGATAGACTCCTTGTCCTAAATGGATGGAATGGGCTGACTTCCTCCATTCTCATGGGATTACTTAGGACAATCTCAAATCATGCCCCTATCATTTTTAATTAGAAAGAGGAGGTGCAAAGAGGCCAAAGACCTTTTAGATATGAAATTATGTGGTAGTCTCATCCATAATTTAGAACTCGTGTTGAGGAGTGGTAGAGAATAAATATTGAGGGAAGTCCAATGGTTAGGCTCTCAGCAAAATTGGACAATGTGAGAAGGAATTTTTGACCTTGGCATAAGAGATACTTTGGAGATATTTTTAAGACTAAGAAGGAGGTGGAACGAAAACTGGAGGAGCTCCAAAAGGCGATGGGGGAGGACTTGGCATCGAAAGACATGATTCTTGAAGAGGAAAATTATAGAAAGGTGTGGAAGGACACAATCAAAAAAGGGGAAACATTCTAGACACAAAGATTAAGAATACTCTGGCTAAAGTTGGGAGATAGAAATATGACATTCTTTCATAGGTTTACCTCTAACCATAAAAGGAGAAACACTATTGACTCTGTGATGAATGATCATAATATAAAATTTAACAAAGATGGAGGAGATTGGAAAATGGGCTAGTGGTTACTTCAAAAATTCTTATAGGAGGAGAAAAGGGCCTTCAGTAGAGAGCATAGGTAGTGGTTGATTGACTCCATGCCTAATGTGATCTCGGTGGAGGAGAATGATGAGCTTACACAACTTCTCACTAAGGAGGAATTGCACAGAGCTATTTTCTCCATGAAGTCCTAGAAATCTCCAAGCCTTGATGGTTTCCCCCTAGCCTTCTTCCAACACT
Source organism: Cupressus sempervirens (assembly GCA_028749045.1). Lineage (NCBI taxonomy): Eukaryota > Viridiplantae > Streptophyta > Pinopsida > Cupressales > Cupressaceae > Cupressus > Cupressus sempervirens. The sequence goes on from CM053790.1 coordinate 151,816,159, forward strand.
TCATGGATGTTATAAAGGTTGATTTGGTTAGTGTAGAACATGATTTTTTTAGGACTAGGAAGTTTGTTAGGAGAATTAACAAAATATCTATAGTTCTAGTCCCAAAAATTAAGGACCCAAGAGCTCTTTCTGACTTTAGACCCATCAACCTTTCTAACACTACCTATAATATCTTCTCTAAGATAATGGTGAACCACCTCAAGCCACTCCTCCATAGATTCATAGGGAAAAATTAAAGTAAGTTTTTCCTAGGCCACTAGAGCCTAGATGTTGCTATCACTACTTATGGGGTGCTACACTCGATGGATACGAGTGGTAATCCGAGTATGGCTTTAAAGCTAGATATTTTCAAAGCTTATGATAGGATTAGCTAGGCTTTCCTATATGAAGTCATGGGGAAAATTGGTTTCAGTCAGAGAGTTATTAAAATTATAAAAATGATGGTTGAGACTGTCAACTAATCTGTGCTAGTGAATGGTTCACCCTAGGTAAAATTCAATGGGGAAAGGGGCCTAAAGCAAGGGGACCCTATTTATTCTTACTTGTTCATCATGGTTGCTGAAGTGGCAGGAAAAAATTTCTTGAGAAAGGTGGAAGGGGGAGAGATCAAAGGCATTAAACTGGCTACCTCTCTCTTGGTAGAGGTTGTACAATAGTTTGTGGATGATACCTTCCTTAGTGGGGACTCTTCGATGTCAGAAGGTAGAGCCTAGAAACATAACCTAGAGATATACGTAGTTAATGTGGGCTAGAAAATTAACTTGGATAAATGCAAGGTGTTCTTCTTCAACACTAAGTTGGATATTCAAGGGTGAATGCACAAAGTTGGATTGCAATTCTGTAGAAGTCAATTTTTTGGAATGAGACCTCTTATGAAATAGGTACCCGATTTTTAAAAATGGGCACCCATTTTTGGCTTGGGTATTGGATCCTAAATTTGAAAAATAGGCACCCATTTTCAAAAAAATAAAAAAATAATTTTTTAGAAATGGGTACCTATTTTTTAAAAGTAAAAAATGAGTATCTGATTTTTAAAAACCCATTTTAGAAAAATTGAGTGCCCATTTTTTACTTTTAAAAAATGGATACCCATTTCTAAAAAAATTAATTTTTTTAATTTTTGAGGGGATTTTGAATGTTGCTTTTAATTTTTTCAAAATGGGTACCTTTTTTTTTAATTTCAAATGACGGGTGCCCATTTCTTACAACATGGATTGGGAAATTTTTTTCCTGCCTTGGATTTTGGATTGGGATAGGCTTGTGATACCAAGCCTATGCCTTGATCTCTCAAGATTTGGCTAAGGCATTCAACTGAAAAATTCATGCCTTGCCATAATTTTTAGAGGGTCTTCCTAATCAATTGTTTTTTACGAAACAAAAACCCATTAGAGCTTTCACTATCTTAATTTCAAAAATATAAATTTTATAGTGTTATGATTTTATTTACTATTTTTGTATTATTTTTTAATCAAAGGTGGTACCTAAATGTAAAATAGTGACATTCATTGAAACTTTAATAACTTTTTTATTTTATGATTTTTCTTAAATTAATTTATGTCATCAATCTAGATTTAATTCTTTTGAAGTTAGAAATTTTTGTTTGAAAAAAAGTGAAATTTTGATCAAATTATGGTGTCCGTACACGAGAGGTTTTAAAATTTACCTTTATAGCCAATTAATAATTAATAATAATAAAATTATTCAATAAAAAATTAAGGAAAAATATTATCATCAATCTTTGGTGTGTTAGGTAACTTTTTTTAAAAGGATTTACACAAAATAATTTATTTGTGTCAAATTATGGTGTCCATACATGAGTGTGGTATGGTCCTGAAACAATCATTTTGAAAAGGTGGTTTTTAAAGATCCATACAAAAAAAAAAATCTATCATATGGGTACACAAATAAATTACATGTTCAAAAACTAGATTCTAAATACTACAATTTTTATTTCTGAAGTTCTTTTATATTTAGTCTCTAAATGCGTCAAATTTTGACATCAATTGACAAGAAATTTCAAAAATAGGAAAACAGTTCCACTTTTTGCCCAAAAGTGAGACCCAACTTCTTGCACTTAAATATTGTGGGTTGTAATATTGCCTCCTTCCCTAACACATATTTGGGGCTCCCATTGACTGTTAAAGAGGTAATTAACCTCCTTTGGAATATTATTATGGAAAAGATGCAAAAGAGGTTATTAGGTGGAAAGGTAAAATTTTGAGTAGTATGGGTAAGCTTTAACTCCTAACATCTTCCCTCCAAGGTATCCATGTCTACTTCCTCTCCCTATTCAAAATCTCTTAGGCTATGGCTGAGAAACTAGAGAAAATCCAAAAAACTTCCATTGATGGGAGAAGAACCAGCTGAGTCTAATGAGTTGGGACACTGTGTGTAAACCAAAAAGAAAAGGGAGTTTAGGAATCATAAAGATTACTTACTTGATCAATGTTGTTCTCACTAAGATTGGTCAGAAACTAGTGAAGGATGAGGCTAGCTAATGTAAGATCCTCAAAGCTAAGTACCTAGGGAATTTGAAATATATTTACTACATTTGGAGGAATATTTACTGCATATGGAGGAATGACCTTCCTATGGGGTCCAAGATATGGGGAAACATCATAAAAAGTAGAAGTCTTCTTAGGGAAGGAGTGAGGTGGTTGGTGGGTGAGGGTAGTTAAGTAAGATTTTAGGAGGATACTTGGTTAATTGTCAAACCTTTGGTCTAAATGAAGTTTGGTATTCTTAGAGAGCATCTCTAGTTTTAGGTGGGAAGTAAGGTGATGGATTTGATTGGGTCAAGCAGGAGGTGGAAGAAGATACAACTACACTAGGGATATTTAGATGGGGAAGTTTTTTTGGAGGACCTTTAAGAGCTCCTTAAAGGTTACAGAGTTCTAGGGGTGGCTTAGGATGACACCTTCATTTGGAAGGCAACCTCATTAGAGGATTTCTTAGTTGGTTCTACTTATAGGATGATTTTTGAGAAAGATATGGAGCCTAATTGTTGGCAAAACATTTGGTTCAACCAATTGATTCCAAAGGTCAATATTTTCTAGTGGGTCACTATTAATGGGAAGATCCTAACCATAAATAACCTAAGAAAAAGGAGCTTCCAATTACCCAATAGATGCTATCTTTGTAAAGGGGATGAAGAAAGTATCCCCCATCTATTCTTGGAATGTAGCTTTTCTATTAACATCTAGGGAAGGTTGCTTCATAAGTTGGAGATAGTGTGGGTGTTCCATAAGGGGATAGATCAATTTTCAATGAATTAGAAGTGCTTGTTTCGCCACCTTCTCCTTATCCAAATGTGGAAAGTGATCCTCCCATGTCTGTTCAGGTATTTGGAAGGAGAGAAATAAAAGGCTATTCAAAAATGAAGAAAGAAGCGAGGAGATTATTATAGGTTTGATCTTCAAGCTAATTGTGGAGAATATGCAAAATTACAAGTGGTAGAAACTATTAGTTCCTCCCACTATGACTAAATAAATGATTTCCAGGTGTTAGAATCTTAAGGAAGGATTCATGGAGGTTGAAAACACCAAAAAACTTGCAAGAATAAGAACGAGATGGATTCCCCCCAAGGAGAGTTGGGTTAAACTTAACTTTGATGGCACAATGAGAAGGAAGGGTTCAAAAGGAGGGCGTATGGTTAGAGATAGCAAGTGCAAAATATAGTTGGCCTATGCTAGAAATATAGGGAAAGCCTTAAATAATGTTGTAGAGGTTGTGGTTCTCCTTTGGGGCTGGAAAATGGTAATAGGTGTAGGATGGGAGAATGTGGTGATTAAAGGAGACTCAAAGATAGTCATAAAAATAGTGAAACGAAACATGAAAGATGGTTGGGTGATCAAAAGGGTGATTGAAGAAATTTTGTATTTATTAACTATCCTGAAAAGATATTACCTACAACATATTTTCCAGGAGGGCAACGTGGTGGCAGACGCAATGGTGACACTAGGTTTGAGAGTGCATGGCTTACATTGCTAGAGAGAAATATGAGTGTTACCAAATTTGGTAAGACTTTTAGTGAATAAATACCATTACCCATGATTGGGTCTACTTGGATAGATCATATGGTTCTTAGTGACAACTTAGTGCTGACTTGACAAGGGTACTTCTGTAGACACCTAAAATTGTCCAAATCCCCTTTTCTTGACCCATTAAATAAATATTTATTATTTATTTAATTACCGTACCTTAAATTAAATAAATTTACATTTATTTAATTATGTTTGCCCTTCCTTGATTTAAATAAACTAAGGTTTAGTTAAATCCTAGCCTTTCCACTTGCATCTTAACCCCTTTCACTTTAATTAAGTACTTCGTTTACTTAATTAATCCCTTTCCTAATCCCACTTGGAATTAAATATTAAATTTAATCCTATTTGAGCACATGGCTCCTAACTTTAACCCTCACCTAACCTCACTTTCCTAACCTAACTCATCCTTTTAACCTAGGTCAATCCACTTACCCACTAATTAATCTTAGTTTTCCATCTAATCACATCCTTAATCATTTGTACAATCCTAATCAAAGGATTAGCAAACCCTAGTCACATGTGACATGTGACTCTTACACACTTACACACTTGTCCCCCTTCACATGTGAACCAAATGTGTCTCGCACATGTGTGAGGAAACATGATCTTCCACACATCTTACACCTATCATTGACCCATCACTTTCAAATGTGTCTCACACATGTGTGAGGAAACATGATCTTACACACCTCTTACACTTTTCATTGACCTATCACATCAAAGGTTGGTCACACATGTGTGAGCATCTTTCTCCCTTTGAATGGTCAAAAACCTTGATCCACATGGAGTCTACATGGCCTCCACCTTATGGACACTTCATTGATCTTGAGAGATCCTAGCCCTCCATCTTGCATTGAATCTCAGTCATTCATTGCATCCATTTTTCTATAAAAGGAGAGATCTCTCCTCATTTTCCACAAGCACTATCTACCCCATTGTTATGCTATAGGAATTGTAAGCAACTGCATCCCATGAGCAAGGAATTCATCAACCACTTGGTGATTTGTGAGGTTTGCATAGTACTAATTTGATGTTCATGTTATCTTTATTTTACATATTTATCTTCCATATTTTGAGGTTTGCATAATCATGTAGGAGTATGCATTAGTTGCTTAATGTTTCATGCAGCTAACCAACTCTGACCCCCTGCAGACTCTGCCTTCGCTCATCCCGTAGCCCCCCTACGACCTCCTATCCACCCTCGCCCCATGCCACCACTTCCCCTACAGCCACTACTAGCTTCTCAGCCCTCGGTTGTGGCTCCCTATCTACTCGCTGCATCTGTGCTGCTCCCTGCTCAAACCCTCCATTATGCCAAACCCCACCACCACTACCTCAACTTGATCCCCACCTGTGGCTCACCCTTCGCTATTAACCCTAGCCACCTCCACACCATTCATTATTTCAAAAAATTTAATAGTCTTTTTCATTTTAAAAACGTAAAGAAAAAAAAAAAAAACAATCATTGTCTTTTCATTTTCCTTTTTCCTTTTTTAAATTTTCATCTTTTTAATGCATCAACTAGATTTCTTTTCTCCAAAAACTTCAAAAAATAAAAATAAAATTTCTTTACATTCTCCTAACTATCAAATTTTTGCTCGCAGGTCACTGATATCAGCACTACATCAGCACTCCACATACCCTTCTAAGTCATAAGGAGCAGCCTTTGGTTTTTTGCTCATAACTTGAGCATACGAACTCCGTTTTTGAAAAATGAAATATCATCAGAAAGCTAATTCTGATCCCATCATCATGGTGCTAGTTTCATGAGATTTTGATGTTGTTTATAGCTCTCTCTTTTTCTATCAAAGATGGAACTTGGTCCTAACACTTTTATTGTAGGGTTTTCGTTGCCCTAACTTGTGTTTTTGCAGGTACATTTTCTCACTAACCATATTGCTTGTAGGTTTTTCTTTAATTTTTTTTTGGGAATGAACTTTTATAATTAAACACTTGTCTTTGCATGAATGGTTAAATGTTAAACACTCAATCTTGAATGCACGGTTAATTGAACACTTGTGCTTTGGAATGAATGATCACATAATCTTGAATGTCTAAGGATCAATGAACATTGCAATACACACTTCATTTTGGTGCATAAAATGAACAATCTTTCCTTATTTAATTTGCCTATGTGGATGATGGTTGCTTTACTTATGTTGGCAAACTCTCAATTTGTATGATGTTTCCAAATTGGAAAGAACATTGTATGCTTTAAACACGTGTGTCTTCAAGTAGATTAAAAAACCTAAAGTTTCATTGGGAATGAATGTGTGTCTTTTAAACCCCAAGGCCACTTATGTATTCTCTCCCCTTGTACCTTCGGGTGATCTTGGGTGCACAAGAAATAAGTGGTCTTGTTTTTCTTTTCTTTTTTAGGAGGCCTGCTTGGGGATTTCATCACCCCTTAGGATGACCTCAACTCTAGTGTCTTGGTGGAGTATAAATATTGGGAGGTGAATCTAAAGACACCTCTCTTGGAAGCATAATATTGTCACTCTTGGCTAAGCCCCAAAGAACTTTATACATTTGGGAAGTGAAGGAGGAGATTTGGGTTACCGTCTCCCGCTAGTTGTGTGGCAGTATTTTCTTTTATCTACAAATTTGGGCCTCACGTACCTTGCGTATATCAAGGATGCCCTCTAGTTGCTCCTTGTATATCCTAGTTGCAACCTTATAGGATTGTTGATGTGTTTGACATTCTTGACTGTTTGAAACACACTTGCCTTGTATATATTTCCTTCTTTGATTTTGCATCTCAAAATTGAAAAACCCAAAAACATTATAAAACACAAAAATCCAAAAAAATCATAAAACATAAAAATCCAAAAAATCATAAAAGTTCAAAAATTCAAAAAAATCAAAAAATTTCAAAAACAACAAAAAAAGTCTTGGTTTAAATCCTCTTAGTCAAGTTGTCCACATCATTCCACATCACTTCTTCTTTCCATCAAAGTCATCACCCTCATACATCTCTTGTCTTCATCATTCCAACCATTCCTTAATCATCGCTCTTCATCCACATCATTTCTTTGTCTTCATAATCAGTCAATCTACTTCCTAATCTTCATTCTACTCATGCTTCATTATCATCCAGCTTTAATTTCTTCCACCAATCTCATAATGCATTCTTAATTCAATCCTCCACATCATCATCCTTCTAATCCAATCCCTTGTCAAATCCAATCATTTCTAATCAATTCTTAATTTGATCCATTTACATATTCCTCCATAATCAATCTTTCTAATTTCATTCACATCTTCTAATTCAACTTTGCATCAAATCTTCTACTTTGGTCATTGGAGCATTTTCATCACCATTGGATTTTCATTCAAATCCCACATTCACTTGTTTGCTCATAGGGTTTTTTATCAAATCAAAATCAAACCCTCATCAATATCCATATCAAATCAAATCAAATTCAATCAAATCAAATCCAATTCAAATCAAATCAATACAAAAGTCCAAATTGCTCCTAGTTCTAAGTTCATCTTCCATCCATCATCGAATCTTTCATCCCTCTTCCTCTAGCATCTATGGATCCAAGTTGGCTTAATCAAATGGTTGACGATCTTCAAAGACAATATGGAGTTATACCTCCCTTTCAACCTGAATATCAAATTCATCCTCAACACTTCATATCCAACTCTCATCCATCTCATGTTCATCATTCTTCTATCTTTGACAAGGGAAATCCACCTCATTATCCTTCAACTACATACAATTCCATTCATAGCCCACACAATTCTTCAAACACAAATGACCTTGCTATGGAAATGGAGCAACTAAAGAATTATCTCTTAGCAAATCAACAAAAAGATTCCACCTTTCATGCCATGTGTCCTCTTCCCCCATGTTTCGAAGATCCTAGTCCTCATGTCCCATCCAACCCCAACCCTCCATGCAATCCCTTACCCATAGTTCCACCTTCACACACTCCTAATCCTCCAAAAACATCATCCCCACCTCGTAAGGGATTTTTCACATCACTCTTGGCTAAGCTTAAAGAACAAGATAAAGAAATCCAATCACCCAAAGTGACACCCCTAGTTCCATCTAAAGACCTTCCTCCAAAGCATAACATTGTAGATTCCCCTCTAGATCTAAGCATTTCTCCATCCCATTGTTCCCCTATCCCTCAAGATCCATTTATCCCCCCTAGTCCATCTCATGATTCCCTTCCTAACCAAGACCAAGACATTCCATGTACCACACACCTTACCACTTCCATTCCATCTCAAGAGTTAGCCTCCATAGATCCTCCACTTCATGAAGAGATTCCTTCCACTCCATCCACTAATACTCCTTCATGTCAAGATCAAATCACTCCATCTCATGATCTGCTTGTTCCACTACATGATCACCTTGTAAGTCAAGATCAATGTACCCCTTCATTTTCCTTTCATGATCCCTCGCCATCCCAAGATCCTATTATCCCTCATAATCCCCCTTGCGATCCTAATCCTCCACATGATCCTATCACACCTATCCAATCCACTCATGAACCCCATATACTTGGAATCACATCTTGTGTTACACATAATAAGTATCTCATTCAAGAAATAAGGTCTCAAGATGTTGGTGCACCTTCCACTCCTTCCAAACCTAAAATTCCTTCATCCAAACCCAAATCTTCCCATCCTCCATATTCCACATCCATTTTGGGACCTTATATCCATATTCCCATTCCTTCCTCACTTCCATCCATTCTAGGTCCCTATGTTCCCCGGCCAACCCCCCCCCCCCCCCCCCCCCCCTGCCCCCCCCCTCCTTCCTTCCATTTTGGGTCCTTACATACATCCATCCACCATATCCATGTTTTCCACTTCATCTCCTCATGCTCCTAAGCAAGATCAACAAAGGCACACATCCTTGAATTCCTTCCAATGTTTACCATCCATAAGCTCTCCATACCATTTATCTTCATGCACTCCTACCATGGCCAATGGAAGCAAATTGGATGCCAAAGATAAAGAGAATAAAGCCAAAAATCCACAAAAATCCAAGGATCAACATGTCCCCTCTAAAATACATGTCCAAGCAAAGAAAAATACAATCCAAAATAGAACTCAAAGGCCATAAAGGCTAAAAATAAAAAATGCAAAAATTTTGTGGATCCCAAAGCTACTTAATGTAGCAATGAATCTCAAAGAAAGATTCAAAATGACATCCAATTTTGCTAATCCACAGGCTTCCCTCATTCATATATCACCCAAGTTTCCATCTCCTTCATCCATTTTCGGTCCTTATGCCCCAAAATCTGCCATCCTACATCCATCATCTCCTTCATCCATTTTGGGTCCCTATATCCCAAAATTCAAACCTTCTCCTACATATCCTCCAACATTTCCTCCTTTCCATCACCATTCAAGGTGTGTGTTGATGATGATCTTTCCCCCTCCATCCACCCATTCACAAGTCTTCCAGCCTAGCATCCATCAACCATGTCTTCCTCCCCCCCACTCCACCCCCTTAATCCAACCTTTTTCATAAGCCATTGTCCTCCATTCACTACCCTCTCGACATCTATTTGCAAATAATCAAAATTCCTTGAAAATAAAAAATAAAAAAATAAAAATAAAAATCAAGGGATACCATCCATATAAATAGATGCTTGATTCCTCCCTTCATTTTCCTATCATGTATCCATTGCCTTCCAATCCCACTTATCCATCCATTCACTTTTCCTCTTCCACTTGCACTCTACACTGGGGGCAAGTTCCATCCATACATCTCTTCCATACTTCCATCTCTTGTTCATCATCCTCTTCCATCTTTGATCTTTACCTTCACTTTCCTTTCATCTATCCATATGCACTTTCCATGTCCCTTTCTCGTTATCCATACATTATCCTATATATGTTCGTAATTCTTCCATATATTTGATCTTGACATGTTATCCATATCTTGAATTCCATTGTCCCTATCATGTTCATTTCATCCCTTCTCCTTCCATATTCCTACATGCTTCCATCTTGCTTTCATATGTCCTTGATCTTGGTTATCCCTTCCATCCCATTCACTTCATATCACACATTGCATCCATACCCTCCATATCATTATCTCTTTTTATGCCCTCCCTCCCATATCCCATATTCATTCCCCTTTCACACCCATGCTCATGATCACTATTTGAGGCACAATAACAAAATGTTCATACATTCTTTCGAAGAGCACATGCCTTCTCTTCCTCCATATGCTAGCCTTCGCACCCTCTTGCCATTTTCACACATCCTTTCCCACCATATTTCCTTGCATTTTCCTATCCTTGTTATGGGGCATTTGGACTCCTTAGAAACATGGTCCTTGGCTCCACATTTTCAAACACCATATCATTTGGCCCCTCATATCCTTCCACCATTCCTTTCATCCACCACATCATATTGCTTCCCATCCATTTACCATGCCTTGGCTCTCCCTTGTCATTGGTCCCAATCCATTCTATGCCTCATTCATTCATATCACATTCAATCTAATTCTTCCAACTCCTCCAATCCAATTCATCTATCCTCTAATTCAATCAATTTTCAATTCTTCTAATTCTTTCACATCAAATCAATTTCTATTCTACTCTCATCATTTTTCATCCTATCAACATCATTCTTCCAATCTTATCCACATTTATTCTTCTATTCACATTCCAATATCATCTATTCATCCAATTCTCCATAAAATAAAAAATATCACTGTGCAATCAATACTAATCCAATCAATCCAATCTTGCAATCTTGTACATCAATCCTCAATCAATTCATCAATTTGACCCAATCAGCTGATAATCCATTGACCATATTCAAACCTTATCATGGGATGAATGCTTCCCAATCCCTGGATGTGCATTACACTTATCATTAGCTTTTCCATCCTTAATCAATCATCATTAATTAGTCCATTCATGGGTTTTCACCTTGACTAGGGGCAAAATGTTGGTTTGCTTTTGGTTTTTTGTGCATTATTTCTTGTTACTTGTATGCATTAATATTTTTTGTATTTATCATGGTCTTTGCATCCTATTTTCCAAAGAATCATGGTCTTCCATATCATGGTTTCATAAGGCATATGGTTGTATTAGACCCCTTTTATCATGTAGTTGACACATTGTCATCTTAGTTCCTCATACCTTGGTGCATAGTGTTGACTACAATATCAAACTTAGGTTGTTCACACCATTGTAGCATAACTCTTATCATTTTCCATCCTTCCATCCATTTCGAGACAACATCCGTGTTCTCCTAACCCGCATGTCCTCTTGAGCGGGCATACCCTTCCACCCTCGTCATCCTTCCTTATCCTTCCATGACTGGGACATTAGGCCACTAGTCTTATCCTTCCAGCCACTATATTTTATTTTTCTTTGATATAACATTACTAATGCTATATCAAAGAGGGGCAAAATGTAAACACCTAAAATTGTCCAAATCCCCTTGTGATTTTAAAATTTTCCTCTGATCTAGAGCTTTGAAAGGAGTAAGAATTGTGGTGAAGGTTTATGCAATGGGGGGAGATATGTTGTGTATTGAGCCTTCAATGATTAAGGACAATGCCTAAAAATTCCTAACATGGTACATGCTAAAGGAGGGGGGGTTGGTCCTATTCATGGAGGTGTTGAATGGTTTTGATGAGAGTTGTTTTCAGCAATTTTTGAATTCCTAGGATGACAGAAAGGTGATGGTTAATGGAATTATGTTTTAGGTGTCTAAGGAAATTATTTCTTTAGCGATGGGCCTTGCCATGAAGGGGAGAAAATGGTAGAAGGTGACTAGGATTGCAGACAAAGCCAACCTAAATTGCTTCTTTCAAGATGGTGAAGAACCCATTCACCATCGTGGTGGGTTTATGTGTGAAAAGCTTCCAGAGCCATGGAATGATGTTTGTTTGGTGTTGATGAAATATCTCACTCTAGAAGGGAGGTATGGGGTGTGCTACTATTACCATTTTCCCCTCCTAAATCATTTCCACCATCATAATAACATTTCTTCCTGTTACATAAATTAGTTGACACTATTTTGAATGTTAAGGAAAATATGAAAAAGGGGATTAATTATACCATCCTTCACCAAGGTTTGATCTTTTGCCTATACCAATTCCATCTAGCTTGTTACCCCCTAGAATTGTGGAGGTTGATATCTTGACTCTTAATAACCCTCACCCCCACCATATCCCTTTGAGAATTATGAGTTGTAGAGCCCCTACCCCCCAACCATCACCAAGTGGGTCCCCTGAGGAGAGAAAGAATACCCCTCCTAGAGAAAAAGTGAAAATAGAGGAAGGGAAGTAGAAGGATCTAGAGGAATTGGAAGAAGAGGTTAAAGGTGGAAGACAAAGGTCTAGAAGAATATCAAAAATGAATGCCAAAAGGAAAATGAGAACCGCTACTTTGCAGGAGGAGGATTTAGATTATGAAGAGATAGCCCACCCCAAACAAAGAGTGAAATAGAAGACACCTAACTATTGCATGGAGAGTGATGAGGATAAGGAGGTGGAAATTTCAAACTCTACTATGTCGTGCTTGGGCAGTGAGGATAAGGGGAGAAAAGAGGTGACCCATGTCTCTACTTCTCTTACCATAGATAGGGTGGACCTCATGTAAGATTAGTTTCTAGAAACGCTGGAAAGAGCCCCCTCCTCTATGACGACACCCTCCCTAGCTAGGGCAATACCTAAAGAAAAGATTATTTCTAACCCCCCGATTTTGCAAGATAATGACAAGGACATGGCATAGGGAAATTCGGGTAGTAAGATGGAGGATAACATGGAGACCCACAATTTGGAGGTTAAAAACCTGAGAGAGGATGTAGGCCCTAGAAAAGAGGGTTAGACTTTTGTCAAATTTCACCATCAAGGTGACACATGCAATGGCCACTACCTTGCACCTACTGAAGGAAAACTAGGAGGAGGACTTGACTCATGAGGACTCCAAGATGCTTTTTGATTTCCTAGAAAAAGATTGTGTGAACATCCTCCTCAAAGGGAAGGATGGGAAGAATCCCAATTAGGGTTTTCTCCTCTCTATTTTAAGTGTTTGTTAGTTTTCTAGTTTAAGGACTTAGTCTATTTAAATGTTGTTTTTGCCTTTGTTTAAAAACTCCTTTCTTTTAAGTAGTACTATTTCAGGTTATCTTAGTAGGATACCTGGTAGATTTTATTATTATGCTCCTTTCAATGATGTTTTTGTTTTGATAACCAATAGTAGGGGGTAATCTTTTGTTTGGATAGTAATTTACTAGTTGTAGGCCAATTTGTCTTATGTAACGTCCAACACCCTTGTTTTGGCTACTTTATTATGCAAAAACATTTAATTTTAAAACATAAATAATAAATCAATTAAATCTAAATAACTAACTAAAAATATTAAATGATTATCCTAAAATACATAGAGTGGCACATAATAAGTAAATTAAGGAAGAAGAGACATAACCATTTAAATTGGCTCTTTGGGAGCATATGCAATAAATTCCAATGGAACAAGAAAAAACCACGAAAAACATAATCCTTCAAAAGAGGAGTGAATATAGGGAGAAAAGATTAAAAAGTTCATTTGGATAGTGTAGAAAAATCATATTATAGAAATTAATAGAGAGCATGTCATGAAGTTAAAATATAATTTTGAAATCTTGGGGAAGAAAGCTACTTATACCAAATATTAGGAAAGAACACTTGTGTTTGCATGTATGGTAAGATAAAAAGAGGTATGTTTTTATAATTAAGTTGAATTATGTCATTTTCATTTTAAACATTAGATATAAATTATATATTAATTAATAAAAAAAATTATTATATTATGTTATTTTTCAAATGAAGAATTATCTTGTAACAAATTTAGAGTAGATTTTAGAATCTATAGGTATATACTTTAAATTTTTGTTATATAATATAATAATTTAATATGTCATTGAATATACAAGAATTATATAAATATAATTAAAATAAAATGAATCTATAATTAGTATCATCAAAGGAATTACTTATGGATGTAAAATAGAATAAATGATTAAATGGATATTATATTATGATCCAAGTAGAACTTGGTGGAGGGCATTCATTGTGAATTTCGTAGAATGATCCAAGAAAAAATTTGGTGGAGGACATTTGTTATGAGTGTCATATTATGATCCAAGTGCACTTGGTGGAGAATGATCTAAGTATAACTTGGTGGAGGGCATTCATTGTGAATGTCATGAAATGGTCTATGTCTAAAAAATATTAGGTGGACCAAACTTAAGAAGAATTGTTTGAGGAAAAGCAATCTCCAAGAGAGAAGACTATCATATCCCCTTAATTGAGCCTTAATGAAACCCAAAACAATATGCAATCATTATTTTTTAAATATATGCATATTATTAATACTTTTTTTTTGTTAAAATATTAAAAAGAATTGCTCCATAATATAAATAACAATACACAAATAATTTAGATATTTAATTGATATATTAAACATATATTTAAAATTAAAAATTAAAATATACTAGATGATTCATTCAAGGAAATGAATGAAAATGTTATGTTATACTTAACATTTGATTTTAAAACATAAATAATAAATCAATTAAATACAAATAACTAACAAAAAAATTAAAAGATTATTCTAAAATACATAAAGTGGCACATATTAAGTAAATTAAGGAAGAAGGGATGTAACCATCTAAAGCCGCTCTTTGGGAACATATTTAATAAATTCCAATGGGACAAGAAAAAACCATGAAAAACATAATCCTTCAAAAGAGGAGTGAACATAGGGAGAAAAATTAAAAAGTTCATTTGGATAGTGTAGAAAAATAATAACATAGAAATTAATAGAGCACACCATGAAGTTAAAATATTATTTTGAAATCTTGGGAAAGAAAGTTACCTTCTACCAAATATCACGTTATTTTCATTTTGAACATTAGATATAATCATATTAATAAATAAAAAATCATTATATTATTTTAATTTTCAAATGAAGAATTATCTTCTAACAAATTTATATTGGATTTTAGAATCTATAGATATTTACTTAAATTTTTTGTTATATTATATAATAATTTAATATATGTCATTGAATATATAAGAATTATATAAATATAATTAAAATACAATGAATCAATAATTAGTATAATCAAAAGAATTACTTATGGATGTATAATAGAATAAATGATTATTTGGATATTATATTATGATCCAAGTAGAACTTGGTGCAGGACATTCATTGTGAATGTCCTAGAATGATCCAAATAAATACTTGGTGGAGGAAATTCATTATGAGTGTCATATTATGATCCAAGTGCACTTGGTGGAGGGCATTCATTGTGAATGTCATGAAATGATCCAAGTATAACTTGGTGGAAGGCATTCAACGTGAATGTCATAGTAAAAATTATTATAGATATGAAATATTTTTAATGAACTTACCAAATTATGTTGTAGTCATTATGACTCCAAAATAACCCTAATAGTGGGGACACAAAAATTCGTAGAAGTTGATGAAAGCCAACTTCATAGTGCACCAAGATCACCTGCATGCAAATAACCTGCTAAAGAGAAATCAAAGAAGGAAGGAACAAGAGCTTGGAGCAACTCAACAAAGTAGAAAGTATATTGCAACAATGAAAAATGAAATTGATTTACAATATGAGATATTATAATATACTTGGAGAGCCTATTTTTAAAGGCCTCTAGGAAGCTTGTAGAACAAGCTAGAAAGTGCTACGAGATAAGTGTGACAACTAAGCATATGTCCACAAAAGGTGGATTATCCTCCATGTAGATGAGAAGATAAGTATTATTTGGTAGGAAAAAACTCCCATGTTGTCAACAACTCCTAGATGACAAACTAATAAATAAATGCATTTACCTAAGTAAACTTAAGTAAAGCGTAAATAATAATTATTTACTCTAACACCTCCCCTTAAGTGCAACTTAGGGGAATGCACTTAAGCTTACAAAAGCTAAGATGAAATGCAAAATGGGTCCTGGCAACTAGGCCATGTTAGGTACCCATGTACAAATACAAAGAAATGCAATGCAATCTCTGTAAATCAAAGAAAAAGGAGAAAACCCAGTGGGAAAATCCCCTCTCCAAAAAGAGATAGCAGAAAACCTAGTGAAGGAATGAAGAAGACTCCAACTAGAGGAATGTCCTAGAAAATAGGAACAAAGAGAAGATCATAAAGAACATTACCAAAGCATGAAGAAGCCACACAATTTGTCAGAAAGAAATTGTTGATTTAAAGAACCTCCATAGAAAATAGAAGACTGCGAACCGAGAGTGTTCATATGGTAGATGATCCATCTTGCCAAAATGCATAGGTAGCTAGCCATTGCAATTGCCTAGTATATAGGATCAAATACTAAATACATAGCTCACTCCATTGAACCATCAAACCAAGGAAGCATTAGAAACAAAAGAAGAAACCCCCCTTAATACAAACAAGGTGAGGTGGCAAGCGACTAAGAAAGTGGGCCAAAACTCTTCTATAGAAATAACCAAGAACAATGAGAGAGAGGAAGAGGTACAAACACCTATAAAGGCATGTGTCACCAACACATCATGGGGCTAATCTCATGGGAGGGACAATCACTTGACAAAGGAAGAGGACACAAAATGGCATACAACTAACCCCCCATGGCACTTTATAATATAGTGTGAGTACAACTATCTTAAAGCAACATTTAGGATCCTAAAATGTAAGAGTGGCACTTTATCTTAGTGCATTTGCATAAAGATGCTTAAAAATGATATCAACAATGATCAAAAAGGAAAAAAAACTGATACAATAGATAGTATAGGTCAAAAGAAAAGAACCCATGCCATGAAAATGATCCTCGGACCTAGAATACCCAAGATATCTACCATAATGCATAAAATAAAAAAAACATGATAAAAAGAGCATGGGGTAGAATCTTAAAAAAATTACAGCATTTCTAAAAAGTAGACAAAGCTAGCTTTCTAAAAAATAACATTTTCAAAAAATGGAGATGGAATGCACAAGATATGCTTACCAGAGTGAAAATAGAACATATGAATTTGACTACAAAAATAGGCAACTAAACTGCATCAAAACTTAAAAAACCTACACCAATGTCTGCATCTCAGAACTAGCTTTCTTGTGCTTGTTTCAGATCAAAAAAAGACCTTTGTATGCTCAAGTTATGGCCAAAAAATTGTGAGTAGATCAAAAAGGGACCTGAAGAGGATGTAGGAATGCCAATGCAGTGCTGATGTCATGCTAATGTCAACATGTCACTATGCTAAATTTGACAGCTTGGAGGCTGTCAAGGAAAAAAGACTGCCATGTGGCTACCACATGGCAGTGCCATGTGGCATCCACATGGTAGTATTGTGCTGACATGGCGCAGCTATGTGGTAGGTACCAACATGGCACCCATTCCACATGGCATGCACAGATTGCTCCATGTGTTTGGCATAGCTGGGCAGATGGTGGGTAGTTGTAGAGCAGAGGAAGGGAGGCCATAGCCAGTGGTAGTGGCCATAGGGGCAACAAGCTCTGGTGGTGCCGCTAGGAGGGTGGTGGACTAGCAGCATGGCAGGGGCTACAAAGTGGCAGTTGCAGTTGCACTATTGGTGGCAGTGGCACCTGAGCCATAAGCTAGCTACGTGGTGGTGGTGCCATAGTGGTGTACGGTGCTATGACAAATTTTAATTTTTTTTGCCACAAATGTGTCCGTACGGCCTCTCGAGGGAAAAATTTTTTTCCTAAAGCTACAGTCACCAAAAATGAAAGTTTTAGATGGATCTTGATTGTAACGAGCCTTCTAAACTCAATGGCAGCATCCATTTAAGTGCAAAGTGCTGCAAAAAAAATGCTCTTCCTCCCAATTGAAGAAATAATCACAAACAAACTATGGGTTGTGTCTCTGAATCGTGGGTTCAAAAATCCTTCGAACCAAGAAGCAGTAGGGAGGCTCTGATACCATGTAAAAGTTGATGAAAGCCAACTTCACAATGTGTTAAGATCACCTGCATGCAAATAACCTACTGAAGAGAAATCAAAGAAGAAAGGAGCAAGAGCTTGGAGAAACTCAACAAAGTGAGAAAATATATTGCAACAATGAAAAATGAAATTGTTGTACAATATGAGATATTATAATACACTAGGATAGCCTATTTATAAAGGCCTCTAGGAAGCTTGTAGAACAAGCTAGAAAGTGCTACGAGATAAGTGTGACAACTAAGTATATGTCCACAAAAGGTGGATTATCCTCCATATAGGTGGGAAGATAAGTATGACTTAGTAGGAACAAACTCCCATGTTGTCAACAACTCCTAGATGACAAACTAATAAATAAATGCATTTACTTAAGTAAACATAAGTAAAGCATAAATAATAATTATTTACTCTAACACAATTTAGTAGATTCATGCCAAGTCAAAAACAAATTAATTAATCCTTTCCACATTTTGCTGTGTGCACTAAAACAATTGTTTTAGGGGAAACCCAATATATATCAACTTGGAACTATTGAATCAATTTTATTAAGAATTGTTACTTGCCAAAAGAACATATATATAACAGTAAACCAAAACTCTATATGTATGACATGTTTATAACCATCTCCATGTAGTTATTCATTCGATTCCAAGCAGCTTATAAGAAAAAAGGAACAAATAAAATGGCAAAATAATTTTAGAATGATGAATAACTTCCCCCATTCTCCCTCAAAGACAAACAACTTATTGCCTTTAATACAACTATCATAAAAATGATAACAGTACAAAAAAAAATGGTTATTATGAACAATCTGACCATTTGATGTTAATATGGGGATTTTTTAATTTGAAAAGGGGTTGGTTAGTTATGGACTTGTCTGTTAATTATTTATTTTTTAGCATTTGCAATCAAATAAATCATTTTACTAAATCAGGCATTAATAGCTAATTGACACAATATTATTATTATTTAATCATAGTAACTATTATACAAATAATCATTAATCAACATTTCAATACAAATAATCATTAATCAACATTGTAACCAATTTAAGGACCAAGATCCCAAATCTATCTCTAAAAAAAACAAAAGACTAGTTACTATTAAACCAACATATAACATGTGTTGCAGAAGGCAAAATCAAGAAGAGTTAACCTTAGCATAAAAACTATAGAGTACAGTATTAAAATTAAGGTCCTAAAGGCCAACCTTAAGACGTCACTTGACAAGTGGGTGTCACTAATTTTATTAAAAAGTAACACTTTGTTTTTCATTTATGCCACTTTTGTTTACTATAAAAATATGTTTTAATGATTTATCTTTTAAGCAGTATTAATTTTTTTTTTAATGAATAATATGTTCAAGCTCACAAATTAGTGTTGGAGACTCTTGCTAATGTTAAATTAATTATAAATGTTAATGTATATTTGAAATAAAAAGTTTTGAATTTCATATTGAAACATTATTATTAAAAATAAAATTTATTGAATTTCATTTTTATAAAAGAAATAAAGAAATTTAGAACTTTAATAATTATTATTTTAAAATATTTTTGAATCAATTTATAATTTTGTCACAAATATTTTAAAATAACATATATTTATATTTATATTGGCTTGTTTCAAGACAATCAAAATGAACTAATTACTCTCACTTCCCATAAAATTTCATTCCATCTGACATGTCTATAGTTACAAACTTTGAAGTCAAAAGTTAGGGTTCAATTTCAATTAAAAACATATTTGAAAAGATATTATTTCAAAAGATAGGAATAATCATAAAAATGTTATTGAAAGATAAGGTTTGAAACTAAGCAGTGATAAATTATCATTTATATTGTTAGTTGGATATTTTAAATTAAAATATTTTTAATTGACAATTAATTGATTAAGATAAGATTTTTATCTAATCAAATATATGATAGTAGAGAGCAAATTTTCACAATCTATAGAATTCTTAGAATGTTTCTAGATTCAATTGTGTTACTATTTTTGCATTGATGTTTTAGATCACACTCTATGATCCATCATCGGGATGAAGAGAGACATTATCTTTCTTCATCTTGATGATGGATCACAGGGTGTGATCATTGATGTTTCGGATCACACTTTGTGATCCATCATCAAGATGAAGAAATTCGAAAAGTTGATGAAAAAACAACACAATTGAAACCAGAAACATTCTAACAAATACATGATGACATAATAAATATATAATTTTGAAAAAAATATTTTGTATTATTTATAATATTTATAGTTATGTTTTTAGTGAAAGAAAATAATTTTAATAAAATAACCATAATCTTAGGACAAAAAAAGAATTGCACTATATATATATATATATATATATATATATATATATATATATATATATATATATATATATATATATATATATATATATATAACACAATAATAATTGTACCTCATTGAAGAATATTTTATAAAATTATTTTCAAAATTTAATATTTATTAATTTATAAATTAATAATAATTTATAAAATATAAAATCATTCATTTTTCCCATTAATTTCTCCCTTTTTCAAAATCCTCTATTTCCCCCCCTTGTTTCTTCCTATTTCTAAATCCTTCCTACCAGGCCTGGAATTTGATGGCCGTATTAGTCATTTTCTCACTTTTGAGCCATATATGATAGGCTGAAAATTTGTTAGACTATATTGATTGACAAGTGAAATTCTTATAAAGCCGTCAATACGATACTTAAATTTACAAATAAACTGTCTAAATTCATCATATACGATATTTTTAAAACATATTATATAAATTTGTTTTGCCAATTTAAAATAATTTTACACAAAATATAAACTTAGAAATTTTCTTTAGTTGACATATATTGCTAATTTATAAATTATTTTCTAAAATTTTATATTAATGTATAAATCATATGAATTTAGAAACATCAAGATATGAGATTATATATATATATATATATATATATATATATATATATATATATATATATATATATATATATATATATTTGACAACCAATATTTATCTAAAAAACGTAAAATAAAAGATGTTAACATGATTGAATCATCATAAAAAATACATACGACAAGCAGGGGTGATCGTCAAATTCTAGACATGCTTCCCACAATGCACTAAACACAACAATTATGAGTTACCCTCTCTTGTCTCAATAATTCTATATAGAGATACATTTGTGGGAAATGATCTAATACTAAAAATAATAATGAAACAAGAAATTTAATTATTTTTCTTTTGATGTTCTTTTATCTTCTTTTTATAAACCTTTATCCAAAAAGACAAATAAACTTAAACCTATCTTGTTTATGC
This sequence comes from Cupressus sempervirens, assembly GCA_028749045.1. NCBI lineage: Eukaryota > Viridiplantae > Streptophyta > Pinopsida > Cupressales > Cupressaceae > Cupressus > Cupressus sempervirens. The sequence continues at coordinate 151,837,454 of CM053790.1, forward strand.
TCAACATTGTCCACACGTCTATCTAACGATGGCCATGAGATACTCTACACTAAAAGGAAAACTTCTACGGCATGCTATTTTTTATTTTATTTTAATTGTTCCCTCGGAATATCCATCTACATAGGTTCAGTTTTTACTACGGCTTGTCTTATTTGGCGGAATATAATTGGGCACACATATATATCAACCAAACAAAAGAAACGGGTCCCTTTACTACTAATATTCATCAAATTTGTTATTATGCATCTGCCAAGAGGGGCTTAATTTGAAAGGAAAGGATCAAATGGGAATCTTTCATTTAAAAATTAATTTGCTCATATAAATACTCACCCAATGGTAGGTCCCTTTCAAGGCTTATGGTAGAATAAATCTATTAAAAAAAAACATTGTTTGAAGAAGAGTATGGATAATTTAGTGTACTTCAATTTTTTAACCATAAGTCAATTTTTTATTTTTTTTTGGGTATTTTTTAGGTGAGTAAAGAGTTTAAAGTTTTTTCTTGTAGATATTCACAAATCTTTATGTGGATCGTGGATTGCAAAGTGCACAAAAAGTACAACTTCAAAATGCTCCCCTGATACTCATTCATGCACTAATAGTTGACTACTAAAAAACACATGTACTTGTGATTAAATGTCCTCTAGTCTTTTATGAAATATCCCAAAAATGATACCACATGTACTAATAGTCGATCACACATTTACTAATAATTGAACATGTTTTATCTTTCTTGGTTGTTGATTGGTACATTTGTGCAAAACGTACATTTTTTTTGTGAGCGCTATAGGGGGTGTAGATAACAAGTTATGGGTGAATGTTTTAAAATGACACTTTTAGACCACCTCAACTCTACAAGTTATACACAGAGCTCCACAAATACAGAAAAGTCGAGAGGTTAGCTTTAAGCTCTCCACTCACCTATGTAGGCTCACCGAAAAAAATAGCAAATTTTGACGTATGGAGTAGGAGTTGTAGGTACATGAAAGTTAGCCCGAGCAGCTACTTGGTCGTCTCTTCTAATGGTGCACAAATTGAGCAATCAGTAAAAAGGAAAAAAAAAACTAAAAAAATCTAAAAATGATTTACCATTAATACACGGATAATCAGCTATTAGAAAGATAATTCAAAATATCTAGAACAAAACTATCACAATTATTAAACCCCCTCAATGCCTGTGTATCTATGGTCTAAAAGTGTTGAACATATGATATGCACCTGAATACTTCCAAACAGAATGCATCTCTGGAAAGTGTTGAACATATGATACGTACCTGAATACTTCCAAACTGAATCGACTCGTTGTTGTCATCCTCCCCCACCCAAAAAAATTAAACAAAAATAGAATGGTCATAATTTCAACCCAATCAGAAATGCGTAGTGCTGACCAGGTGGTGCTTGTTCTTATTTTTAAAAGAAAACCAACCAAACTCTCTATATTTATATGTCCAATCTTCCTAATGAGTCCTCCACCAACCATCTAAGCTCTGCAAGCATTTACTCATGGAGACAATGCAAGATATTCTAAGATATCTTCCCCACTTCCATTTCCTTCACAATAGTCCCACACTACAAATGACTCTCATTCTCCTAGTCCTACTTTCAATCCTTGCTATTCTTCTTTCCCTGATCTCTACACCCACAAAGAAAAAAGTAGCATCATGGCCTCCATCTCCACCAAAGCTCCCATTGTTGGGCAACTTACATCAGCTCAACAAGGGTGGAAATCTCCTTTCAGCATTGACATCCATGGCCAAAACATATGGCCCCGTCATGACAATCTGGATGGGTCCATCACCCATTGTATGTAATGTCCCCATTTTAGCAGTTGACCAAGTGTGTGTGCGTTAGCCTTGTTCTACATGGTCCCGAGGGCTAACGAAGGGTTTAATGGGATCCTGGAGTGTTTTGGCCTAGTCATTTCCAGTTTGGGCCAAAACGAAGTTGATTTACTCAATTTCAGGCATACTTACTATTTTTAGTAAGTCGGCAGGACACAGTGCAGGTCAATTTTGGTGATTGGATTCAATACTCCTCGGTGAGAGCTTTTCGATGACCTATCACTCGCATTATTCGGAGTCCGATTGCTAATACATTTTAATGCTTGAAGTTTTATTAAAGTAACGTCTAATTTAATTGTAAAATATTAAAGTGTTACTTTAATATTTATTTTATGGTGATGTGTACCCAAGGGAGACATAAGGGGTATTTTAATATATGTTTTATATATTACACATCTTTTATCCCACATTACCCATATGAGTTGAGCGGACCCTTGGAAATAGAATAAAAGGAAGCATTTGTGGCTTCATTAGGCAGGTTGAATATGAGAAGAAATTGGTGTGTGAGTTGCAGCTCCGTTCTTGGCATTTGAGGACGTTTATCATCTTTTGTAACATTCTAAACATCATTCCCTTGGGGTTTGGCCTTTGGAATTCTTTGTTATCGGCTTCATTATCAGGCAGTTTAGTTGCATTTCCGGCTACAGGCAGATTTGGTATTTTGCTCATATCTTCTTCACTATTTGTTCGACGCTTATGCCGCTTTGAGGGAATGATATTACGAAGGTAGTGGACTGTTTGAAGGACAAAGTACTATAGCAGCAAGTTCGAAAGCATGGGCTAAAGTATTATGTCAATAATGTTGAAGTAATTAGTGAGTTGATAAATCTGCCATGTATTTAGTTTTATGAATTTTGAAAATAACATTTTATTGGCTATAGTTCATTTCCACTTTGCATATTATTGTAGTTTCTTTCTTGTTTATGTTGTATGATACCAATTCCATGCACAAAATAGAACAAACAAATAAACGTTTGATTTCTGGAGTTATAAGGGGTTTAAAACATTAAACGGAGAAATAAGAGGTTGAATGCAAACTGTTTGACATAATTCCTTTCAGTGGTTTGGTTTAGTTTTTGGGACATTCAGGGGTGCCCATTATATTGTAATCCTCACTGGTCAAACCCCAATATGGGAGGCCTTGGTTAACCAAGCCTCCAACTTCTCTAGCCGCCCTCCTCTTTATTCAAGGCAGTTTACAAGTGCCTCTTTTAGGACCATGATTAGTTCTCCCTACAACCACCACTGGACTAGGCTTAGAAAACTCCTCCACAGCAATGTTCTTAGCCCTTCCCATCTCTCCCTTCAATGCTCCTCTCACAAGGCAAGTTTGAAGAAACTCATCACCAAGTTAGAAAATGAGATGATAGAGAATGATAATGGTGTGGTGAAGCCATTTCATGCATTGAAGATGATGGCAATGAGTTTCATTGCCCCCTTGTGCTTTGGCCCTGACTTTGAAGATGATGTTTTCTTGTCCCGTCTTGAAGAATATGTTGCCCAAGATATTTTCTTGAGTAGCAGAGGAGACATGCTTCTTGATCAATTTCCTGTTGCCCGCTTCTTTGTTCCTTGGTCGATGAGGACTGAGAGGAATTGGAAGTCTCTACGAGATGATGTTCTCCGTCTCATGTTGCCCTTCATAAGATTCTCTCGCAGTTATAGAGAGTTATTGAGGAGAACTGCTCCTTGCTGTTTCTTGAATTGTTTGTTGTCCGTTGGGGAAGAGGAGGAATTAGAAATGGGGGAGCCAAGGGATTCTTCAAAGTTGTTAGATGAAGAAATAGCATTCAACTTGTATGAAATCTTCCTTCTTGTAGTAGACAACACTTCTACTGCCATAGAATGGGCTCTCGCTTACCTCATAACGAATCCTCATATCCAAGAGAAGGCTCATGAAGAGATTGTGAGGGAAGGTAAAAGTGGGTTTTTTAGTTTAAATGATTTGAAGAAGTTGCCGTACATACAAAGTGTGGTGAAGGAGACGCCGAGAAAAGAATCCATTGCACCGCTTGGGATGATTCACCAGACGGAGGAGGAGTGTAAGGTGATGGGCATCACCATTCCTGCAAAATCAGCAGTGTTGTTCAATCTACACAGCGTGGCCAATGATCCGGAGGTGTGGAAGGATCCCGATGAGTTCAAGACGGAGAGATTCATGGAGAAGAATAATGTAAGGATGGCATATCTTCCATTTGGAGCAGGAAGGAGAGTGTGTGCGGGAATGGATGTGGCAAGCGTGCATGTTCCCATTACTCTCGCCAATCTACTCATGACGTTCAAGTGGGATTCTGCTAAAGAAGATGTTCTTCCGGATCTCACTCGGGATATTCCAAGCATGCTTATGTCCATGAAGTATCCCTTGGAAGCTCGAAGCACCCCTTGGAAGCTCGAATTAAGCCTTGTCTAGGTTAGTCTAGGAATCAAGCTTTAGTGTGTGATGTTTATGTCATCCATCATATCTTTAATAAGACACAATGTAAGGGGTATTTGACTAATACGTTAGTCGTTTGGTTTGTGGAATTGTAGAAATCAAGATTTCTACAAATCTTAGTTTTGCCAAATCAAGGTTTTGCAAATCTTCATTCCTATTTTTGGGATTTTACTTGAATTGTTTGTTTCACTTATAAGATGCATGTGAAGACACATTTTGATGCATAAACTTGGAGTTGAAGGAAAACTTCAAAAATGAGTCCAATCTAGTGTTTTTACGCTCCTCAAAAAATATAACTAGGTTTTGATTTTCAATTCCTACTTTCTAGTAGGAAGTCAGAAAACCTAGTTTTGAGACAAAATTGGAAGTCTGGTATTCTAATTCCATTTTGCCAATTTTGAAACAAATGCAAAAAATTTCAAATCCGAATTTTGAAAAAGCCAATCCCTGTCATCTTCCAAGAACCAAATGGACCTAGAATGATATTTGTTTATATAAGTCAACCAGCTTTGACTATTTTGAATATTTTTATTCTGGTAATCGAGCTTTAATAGGTGATATATTCATCTGCTTCCATGCACCATAATTCAAATAATAAGACAGTACTCAATTACAAATAACACAATCAATTATTTAGACACATAGCAGAAGTTATCTTTACACTTCCCCCTATCTTTCCACACTTTCTCTTATATAATAAGAAAGCATATATTAGTATTCTTACTATTAGAGTGGCATGTTTTATATAAAGGTGGTTCTTGTGAAAGCATGGTCTACTTTATATTTAAGTTTGGCTTTCTAGTGCCATGCCTATGATAATGATAATGAATGATTCTTTTTATAATACTTTAATCTATTCAATATATTTGTTATTTTAGTACCCATTTTTTTAATATTTAACACTATATTACTATCCATCATATTTTTAAAAAAGAATAGTTCTTTAGAAAATAATAATTGTGTAACTTTAATATTTGATAGATACAAGTTTATATTAAATAATATGTATGAAATTACTACTTTTATATTTGATTTTATAAATATTGAGATCCCATTCAAGATGAGAAAATACATTAGACAAATTCATTTGAGTTAAAATATTATATATATTTTTCTTATTCATAAATTGTAAAAATATGTTTGACAAAATATAAAGTCTTCTAAAAATAGTCAGATTTGAAGATATATTATTCATAAGGAACAACACTTGGTGAAGGTTTTACAAATGGGGTTGCAAGTAGAGTGGGTTTAACCATGGATGAAACTTTGTACATAAGTGTGCTTGAGATGGAGTAGCACTGGGATGGGTGACCTCCTGAAAAGTCCCAATATGTCACCTCTATGAGCATCACCTACATCCAATGAGTGTCAAGTGTTTACTAATTGTCATGAGTGATTACTTTCTAACAATAACATTGCCCAAAATTGTAGTGGAAGTTTTTAAACATAGAGATAGTGTCCTTTTCTTGACTATGGTAGCATTGACGATTGCTTACACATGGTGCTAACTAAATCTAAAATATAGAAATTAATTTAATAATAAAAAATAAAATGGATCGCTTCAATAAAAATGTAGAAAGAGGATTCAACTTGCCTTTATTTCTAGTTTTAAAAAATAATATGAGCACCTAATAATAAATAATATTTCGGATTGTGGCTCTTTTCCATGTATTCTTTCTTTAAACTGAAGTAGGGCAAGTTAGTCTTAATTATAGAGATTAACAATAGTTGAAAAAATATAAAAAATGATATTATAATCATATTTCTATTGATTAAATTAAAAGTGCGATCATAGCCTTTTTGTAGGGTTCTAATTGTATTTTTTCAATTCTTTTATTACTATCCTTATAACTATAAATATATAAGTCGTATTAAGAAAATTTAATTACGCTTTCATAGTCCACTATTTTATTATTCAATCTAATAATTTTGGGTTAATACTTTTGATACCATTAGCAATATCTATATGTCTTTGCTAAAGTATGTTTAATATTCTAGTAATCTAAATTTTGTAGTGATTGATGTTATTCTAGATGCTTATTTAATTTAGGTATCATTTTAGTATTTATAGTTGTAATAATTATATTATGAATTAATTTTTTTGATAGTTGATCAAGTATGTGGTTATTACTTTCAATAAATATCTAATATTAGCATATGGTTGGTTATAAGGTCTCAGAATTGAAAATATTATATACATAGCATGTTTAGAAATAAGGACAATTAAAAATCATACCTATAAAATTTCAAATGCAACACATTATTGTGTAAACGTAATCAAATGATTAATGAAAGTTTGTTCATAACATTGGTTACAAAACCCATACATTCTAGAACACAATATCAAATTCCAATGATGAGAGAAATTTTTTAATGAATCCAAAACATTGTTCAAACAAGATTTAAACATGATCCTTGTTGATGGATATGGGAAATGAGTCAAAATTATGTTCATACATAATATGCAACCAATTGGTCCAACACAAGCCTTGATTCTTTTGTCAATCCTCATGTTTTCTATTAATTGAATATATAATATCAATTTATTCCTATAACCTATATCCACATACATTGTTGTGATATGGAATGTCACTATGATCAATTAATTGGTGACATATTTTTTTCTCCTATTTATGCCCTCCTAGCAGTATTTAGTGACTCACAAAATTTTTCTTTGAGAGAAACATTGAGAGATCTATAAAATAGATACTCCTGCACCTTGATCTCTAATAAACAACACGTGTCTTATGTAGGAGAGGTCTCATAGAAGAACCTCAAAGTTATGGAGAAAACAATGGCTCTTGTTAATTATATTCTTCTATTTCATTTCTTTCTTACTCCCACTCTACAAGTGACTCTAGTTTTCCTTATTGAAACTTCGCCTCTCACCCACAAAGAAGGAGGAAACATGGCCTCCATCTCCATGAAGGTTGTCATTCACACAAAAGGCATGCTATTTAGTTTAGAGGATTTGAAGAACCTCCCACACATACAAAGTAACCATTCCTACAATGTTGGCAGTGTTGATCAATTACACAACATGTCAATTTGAAGGCGGGTGTGTATAGGAATGGATGTCTATGTTTCCACTTTTGAGAGAGGAAGAAGAAGCAATCAAGCTGCAATAAGGAAAACAAGAGTCACTTGTAGAGTGAGATCAAGAAAGAAGAAAATCGAAGGGCATGATATAATTAGGAAGAGTCAATGTTTGCTCCATGACAAATGGATGGGTTATTTGCAAAGCTTAGATGGTTGTTACAATTCTCATATTGATTGCACTTATAAACACACGGCTTGACACCAAACAATTATACTAAAAAGCTATGATTTTAATATTTATACATTATTATGTACATATTATTAATATTATATTGTTGTGGAATATCTACAAAATACAATTTCTAGACATCGTATCTATCTTTTGAAGACATCAATAACTTGATAAAATACTCATATGTCCAACAACCACCACTATATTTGATCATCATGTTGTATCAATGCATAAATGTGCACTTATGTAATTTTGACACATAATCACCACCAACCTTTTATGTACACTCAAATGTCACCCACACAACTCTAAATCTCAAATCATATTAACCTAGTCCTCAAAATCAAAGACACCTTTGAACTAATTATCACTAACAAATTCCAACTCTAAAATACACCTTGAAGTTGTAGTTAATGTGTTAGATGACATTCCTCAATGACATTGATGCCTCATAAAATATTTGAGTGAGATTATATATGATGTGTCTATTTTCATCAAGGAACTTATGAGCTTGAGGAGAGAATGATCTCTTTCAAGCCTTGAACTTATTCTCTCATCCTTATTACCAAACCTCATAAGGTATGTCTAGTACGGGTGCAAATTTTGAATCCCCCTTAATTGTGGGAGAACATTTCTTATGTTCAACAATTAAAAATTCTATTTGATGGGTTTTTAATGAAATTACATCAAATTTTAGTTAGGAGAGTAAATTACACAATTAAGAAATATTACCAAAACTCAAATAGTACTTACACACTCAAGTTAGAGAAAGAATCAAAGTATAATAAAAATACATATAATACAAGACAAGGGTGTTATACTTCCACTGGGTCATTGTAATGAAATCCAATGGTTGAAGTATTGGGATGCATATTCTCTTTACTTCGATGTTGCTAAATCTTAAATCATTTAAGTATGATGAGTGATGGATCCCCATGTAGTTTTGATAAGCTTTCTTAAATCTAGGACTAGAGGATAAAATCAATGACTAGGATTGGTTTGCATGACATGTACATTGCAGTCTTCTTGACAAGTGGTAGAAGGAGGTGAGAGATTATTGATCAATGAATGATATTTCCTTATGAATTTGATATGACACAAAGACATAGGATATTAAAGATTTCAAAATCATCACAATGACAAAAAAATTGAACGAAATTCATGCACAAACTATTTGAACTTTTCTATCTTTTTTACTTACCTCAAGGAAATGTATGTGGCTAAGTATCATGAAGAATAAAATGCTCCAAACATTTGGCATTCAATCCAAGCCTATCTAAATTGTACATGGTACATACTCCACTTGTGTAGCCCCACATTGTTGTTTATGAATGGCTTTTCTCATAATACTCTTACAATAATAGAGGTTTTGTAGTTTTGGATCTCTTGTAATCATTGAGTTGCCTTGATCCTTGCTCCTTTGGTCCACCCAATGTTGATACAAGTTTATCTTATAAAAAATCAGTTCTATTTTGAATACAAGATGCATTATTTATATTTTTAACAATTTCACATTTCTTTTGTCTCTTCACTTCTACATTTCTATATTAAAAAGAGAAGGCACAACTATTTGATCGCTATGATTTTTTTTCATAGCACAACTATTTCAAATGAGTATGCTTCTCAACAAACAAAACTCTTTGACTAAAAGATCCTACAAAATACTTATTCATAATATAAAATTCCTCTCGCTTAAGAATTTACAAAAACTGCCGCACCAAACGAATGCCATGAGCTATAAACCATTAAAGAATCTTTGCATATAGGAAAGGACATCAACATGATGGTTGTATGGCCAACTATAAGTTCAACCCCCATTGACAAGTACACTATTGAGGGTTTGTTTAACATGACATTTACCACTCTCTTCCCAAATAGAATCGCACTACCCATGCAATTTTGAGCTAGATGAGTACAACTTCATGAATATGCATCACATCTTATGCATTTCCATGACAACAAATTTGGCAAACATCTATGATTTAGATACTTTATTTTGAACCTTATGATGAGTCAGCATAGCTATTCACTTGCATCCACTTTTTTTAAACAAAAATTTGAAGGCAATACACCAACCACTGTTGAAGAAATACACTCTCACTTAACTCACCTCCCATATATTCAACTAGCAAAGATGTCAAACATAAAATACAATATTCTACTATTGTAATTTAAGGTCCTCCTTAAAGGATGCTACTATGTACATGTTGTAATTCTACAATTCAATATATTCATAAAATGATGCTTCTATATGATTTCTTATATTATATAAATCTTTAATTATACTTCCAAATAAAAAATCTATCAGCTACACCTTGCACCTTTTTTGGATAAAAAACCTATCGGCTACACCTTGCACCTTTTTTGGTGCAAGTACTAGTATTTATTCAATATTACATATAATTACAGTTACACGCATATTGTTAGGAAACACATTAAAATACAAACAATACATTATAATTTGCTTTAATTGCATCATCTGTTCAAGTGGTTATGGTTGTCTCTATCATAATGAGACTCTCTCGTCAACTAAGAAATTTCTAATTACTGCAATAGGGGGAGTGAAAGCACGGTGGAAAAAATCAGAGCCCGAGAGTATGTCACTTGGACGGTATGTAGATGGCCAGATTAAATGGCATTGAATGAAGGACAGAGATTAGCATCTACCACCAATGACTTTGTACACTCCTCATCACTGCAACATGGGTATCTTCACATTGAAATTTGTTGAGGATCAGATTCGTCAGAGAAATATATCGATTCAGGGTTTTCTGATATGAAATGGTAATTCGAGCAAGAAAAATAAATAAATACATGCAAATAAAATAAAATAATGATAGAAAAACTCGTAAGTTTTTGGTCTCATGTTTAACCTGAGGCATGCTAATGTTATCATTGATGTAAGTGATATATAGAGAGAGGGGGAGAGTTAAGAGGAAGAGAGTGGGGATGGATGATATAAATATCTATGAAATAAATGGAGATATATAAACATTATGATAGAGGAAGAAAGTGATATAGAGAGGTAGAGAGGATATACGCAGGGATAGAGAGGGATAGAGAGATGAAGTGAGAGATAGATAGAGGGATAGATGGGAGAATAAATATGAAGATGTAGAGATTTAAAAGTATAGAAAGGAGGTGGTGGAGAAAGATGGATGGTTAGAGAGAGGGAGATGTATCTACACATAGATGAGGGAGAGGAAGATAGTGATACATATGAATATAGAGTGAGAGGGTGGAAGAAAAATAAATAGAGAGATAGAGAAAGATCAAGAGGTAAAGATAGAAAGAGAACTAGGGAGATCGAAAAGTGAGACATAGAGAGGGAGCTATATAGAAATGAAAAGGTATGGAGATATAGATGGTGAGATATATTGATAAAGAGATAATGATATATAGAAAAGATAGAGAGATGGAAAAGCAAAGGAAAAATACTTAATTAATCTTTCATACTACTACAACGTACCCATTGCACATTAAGGTGCGATTGCTAGTCTATTTTATTTTAATTGTTCTCAAGGAATCTCTAGTCACAAAAGCTCATTTTTTACTTCAGGTAGTCTTAGTTGGTTGAATATAATTTCTAGGAGGAAGGTATTCATATTAACAAAACAAAAGAAGAGTATCCCTTTACTGCTACTCAAGATCAATCCAATTTAGGTGACCGATCAAAATTGTTATCCATTGACAGGAAGGGCTTCATTTGGGCAGATGTTGTTCAGCCATAAAAAAAGTTACTCTTGCTGAGAAAAAATACAGTTTTAAAAAAACAAAAAAGTTGTAAAAAGTTTATATAAGAAAATTAATTTTATGATTGAATAGTCACTCGTCCCCTTAATTTGAAGCCTGGTGTACTCTAATGACAATTTTTAAGTGAATGACAATTTTTAAGTGATTCAATTTACAATTTATTGTAGAAAGGCACAAATGGGCATCTTTCGAGTAAAATTTAATTTGCTAATATAAATATTCAACCAATGATTGATTATTTTCAAGGGACAAAAAATTAAAATTAAAAATAAAAAATGTTTGCAAAATGAATATTTGTTGTTAGGGGAAGAGATCTAGAAATTGACATGGGTCCACTTATCATGATAGTCCTCTCATAGACATTTCCAATCACTCAAAAAAATGAAAACACATGTACTAATATAGCAAATTACACATGTATTAATAGTCAATCATTTTTTAGCTTTTGTAGTTGGCGATTGATCAATTTATTCACCATTCTTAGGACATATCATAAAGACCACTAAGACATTTACCCACAAGCCCTGGTACTTTTTGAGTGAGTTAGTATTGGTGCATGAACATCATGCACATAATGAATGACTATAGAAGAGTCATTTGAAATGTCACTTTTTGACCACTTTGTGCTTCGTGATGAAGAAATTTGTCAATATGCAAAAACATAAACCTTAACTTTAAGCTCTTCACTCACCTACTAAAGAACACCCAAAAAAATGATGAAATCTGACTTACAACTTAAAAGTTTAATACACAAATTAGCCTAAACAACTACCAAATATTTTCCCATGTATCTATTAAGATTCAAAAAGTGTTGAACATGTGATATGCATTTGTCTAATTCCAAATAGAATGAAGTCAATGTTGTCATCCCCCCCACAAAAAAAAATCAAGAATAGAATGACAACCCTTAAACATCACACACTAAGGGAGAAATTAAGCTTAGAATGGTCATAATTTCAACCAAAGCAGAAACACGTTGTGCTGATCAGGGAGTGCTCGTTCTTGTGTTGAAAAGAAAACCAAAAAAATCAGCAAATTTTGATGTATAGATTAGGAGTTCTAAGTGTAAGAACGACTACTAGGTTGTCTCCCCTAGTGGTACACAAATCAATTGATCACCAATAACAAAAACTAATTTTTTTTTAAAATGATCAACTATTAACACATGTATAATAGCTAATAGAACAATTAAAGATATCTATGACAAAATTTATCACAATTATTAAACGTGTATATATACGTGTTTGGAAAGTGTTACTTGCAAAGAATCAACTCGATGTTGTCATCTTACCCCACCAACCAACTAAAAACAAGAATAGAATGGTTATCATTTCAACCCAAGCAGAAACACGTTGTGCTGACCAGCTGAAACACGTTGTGCTGACCAGCAAGTGCTCGTTCTTGTTTTTAAAAGAAACCAACCAACGTACGTAACTTGTTGCCAAACTTTCTATATTTATATCTCCAATCTTCCTAACAAATCCTCCACCACCCATCTCAGCTCTGCAAACACTTACTCATGGAGACAATGCAAGATATTCTTAGATATCTTCGCCACTTCCATTTCCTTCACAATAGTCCCACATTACAAATGACTCTCATTCTCCTAGTCCTACTTTCAATTCTTGCTCTTCTTCTTTCCCTGATCTCTACACCCACAAAGCAAAAAGTAGCATCATGGCCTCCATCTCCACCAAAACTACCATTATTGGGCAACTTACATCAGCTCAACAAGGGTGGAAATCTCCTTTCAGCATTGACATCCATGGCCAAATCATATGGCCCCGTCATGACAATCTGGATGGGTCCATCACCCATTGTAATCCTCACTGGTCAGACCCCAATATGGGAGGCCTTGGTTAATCAAGCCTCCAATTTCTCTGGACGGCCCCCTCTCTATTCAAGGCAGTTTACAAGTGCCTCTTTTAGGACCATGATTAGTTCTCCTTATAACCACCACTGGACTAGGCTTAGAAAACTCCTCCACAACAACGTTCTCAGCCCTTCCCATCTCTCCCTTCAAAGCTACTCTCACAAGGCCAGTCTCAAGAAACTCATTACCAAGCTAGAAAATGAGATGAGAGGGAATGATAATGGTGTGGTGAAGCCATTTTATGCATTGAAGATGATGGCAATGAACTTTATTGCCCCCTTGTGCTTTGGCCCTGACTTTGAAGATGATGTTTTCTTGTCCCATCTTGAAGAATGTGTTGCCCAAGATATTTTCTTGAGTAAAAGAGGAGACATGCTTCTTGATCAATTTCCTGCCGCTCGCTTCTTTGTTCCTTGGTCGAGAAGGACTGAAAGGAATTGGAAGTCTCTAAGAGCTGATGTTCTCCGCCTCATGTTGCCCTTCATAAGATTCTCTCGCAGTTATAGAGAGTTCTTGAGGAGAACTGCTCCTTGCTGTTTCTTGAACTGTTTGTTGTCCATTGGTGAAGAGGAGGAATTAGAAATGGGGGAGTCAAAGGATTCTTCAAAGTTGTCAGATGAAGAAATAGCATTCAACTTGTATGAACTGTTTCTTCTTGCAGTAGACAGCACTTCTACTGCCATAGAATGGGCTCTCGCTTACCTCATAACAAATCCTCATGTCCAAGAGAAGGCCTATGAAGAGATTGTGAGGGAAGGTAAAAGTGGGTTTTTTAGTTTAGAGGATTTGAAGAAGTTGCCATACATACAAAGTGTAGTAAAGGAGACGCTGAGAAAAGAGTCGATTGCACCGCTTGGGATGATTCATCAGACGGAGGAGGAGTGTAAGGTGATGGGCATCACCATTCCTGCAAAATCAGCAGTGCTTTTCAATCTACACAGCGTGTCGAATGATGCAGAGGTGTGGAAGGATCCCGATGAGTTCAGGCCGGAGAGATTCATGGAGAAGAATGAGATGGACAAAAATAATGTGAGGATGGCGTATCTTCCATTTGGAGCAGGAAGGAGGGTGTGTGCGGGAATGGATGTGGCAAGCGTGCATGTTCCCGTTACTCTCGCCAATCTACTCAAGACATTCAAGTGGGATTCTGCTAAAGAAGGTGTTCTTCCTGATCTCACTAGGGACATTCCAACTGTGCTCATGTCCATGAAGTATCACTTGGAAGCTCGAATTAGGCCTGGTGTAGGTTAGTCTAGGAATCAAGTCTTAGAGTGTGATGTTTATGTCATCCATCATATCTTAAATAAGACACAAGGGGTGTTTGGCTAAGATAGAATGGTATGCTTATATAAGTAAGTCAGCTTTGACTATATGATATTTTTAGTCTAGGAGTCAAGCTTTAATAAGTGATGTATACATCATAATTCAAATAATAAGGTAGTACTCAATTATGAGTAATCTAGACTCACAAATGTTAGTAATTATCTTTACAGTTCTCCATCTCTCTCCTCTCTATATAAAGGAATGCAGCTATCCTCCCTACAAAATGTATAGTTGACCAATTTTCAAAAAATTGAAAACATCATATGGATTTTTCTGAAAATTTCAGCATTTGATCTTCATGATCTCCATAGTTTGTAGTAAAAAACAACATAAAAATTTAGAAAAAAATCACTATGTTTTCGTGAATCTAGAAAAATAAAAGTTTGACTTTGTTTTGTCTTTAGTGCATTTTGTCTGGAGATTAGCCTGTCCCTATATAAAGTAAGAAAGCATTTATTAGTATTGTTACTATTATAATAGTATGTTTTATATAAAGGTTGTTCTTGTGAAAGGCACGGTATGCTTTATATAAAAGTGGCTCTTTCTAGTGACATTGCTATGATAATGAAAATGAAATGTTCTTTTTTATTATGTTTTAATCTATTCAATCTATTTTTTTATTTTAGTACATTAAAATATATGTATTTATCTATTTCAGAATTTCTAAATTATTATCCATCATTTTTTTTTTAAAAACTCTAGAAAATAATAATAATGTAAATTTAATATTCAATAAATACAAGTTTATTATTAAATAATATGTATGAAATTTCTAGTTCTATGTTTAATTTTATAAATATTTAGATCCCATTCAATATGTGAAAACACATTAGACAAATTTACTTGAATAAAAAATGATATATATTGTTTCTTCAAAAATTGTAAAAATATATTTGACAAAATATAAAGTCCCCTAAAAAAATTATATTTGAAGATATATTATTTATAAGTCATGATACGTGAAGATTTTGCAAGTGGGGTTGTAAGCTTTGAAATTAAGTGTGCTCGAGTTGGACGAAATTCAAATGCTTCACTTGCATCACCTAAATTCAATGAGTGCTAAGTTTTCCATTTATCGTCACATGAGATGGATTTGTGTGAGTTATTATTGATGAAACATGAATCAATAAATTTGACTCAAAAACTACACAGTTAAATACTGATAGCAATATCACAATTTGACTTACTATAAACTGATATCACCTGCTTATTGATATAAATATAGATTTTTTTTTTCAAGTATAACATTCAGCAATCTCTAAGTTTTTAAATGTAGAGATACTGTTATTTTCTTGACTATGATAGCATTGATGGTTGCATGCATGTGGTCCTGATTAAACATAGAATGTAGCACGATTTAATTTAATAATAAAAAATAAAATGGACCACTTCAATAAAAATATAGAAAGAGGATTCAACTTGCCCATCTTTTTAGTTTTAGAAAAGTTTGTGTGCTTAAAGGGGATAATACTAGACGATCAGTATTTGATGGTCACCCCTACATGGCATTTGATTTTTTTAATGATGGTTTAGTCATTTTATTGCCTTTCATTTTACATTATAAGATTAATATTAGTTGTAATTTTTTGCTAATTTATGAATAATTAAGTAATACTTTTAAATTAAGATATTTTATCAATACAATATAAGTAATAATTAGTAGTATTTACAAAATAATAATGTTTCTAAATACATCTATTTAATAAAACAATTATGAATTACTTATATATCTCAAATTAAGAAAGTTTTCAAGTTTATGTACTACATACTAATATTTTTAATTGCTAAAACAAATTTACATTATGCTTTAAAATATTACATATATTAATTATGATAAAATTTATCAGTAAACTAACAAATTTAAGTGTAGTATTGACGATTTTATGAAAAATTAACTTATCAATTCATACGGCCAAAGATATTTTATGTCTGTCATATAGTGCTTAAAACTAGAAAAATGGCCAATACAACCATCAAATTCGAGCCTGACTTGACTACAATTGAATACTTTTTAACAAGTGCATTTTAAATACAATAAATTTGTAAACATTGGTAAAAATTAGTCAATGTAAGTGGCTTTTCAAGCTCTAGGAAAAAATGTCGTATGTAAGTATTTTTCATTAACTTTATTTAAAAAACACAGAGGTTATTTGAATTTTCCATGTCTTCTTCCTTTAAATTGAAGTAGGACAAGTAAAAAAATATTAAAATGATATTATAATCTTAATTCTTTTTATTTTTTAAACTAAAATTGCATGCAAATATATAAGTGGTATTAAGAAAAATAAATTATGCTTTCATATTTCACTATTTTATTATTTAATTTAATAATTTTGAGGTTAATACTTTTGATACCATTATCAATATTCATATGGCTTTGCTAAAGTAAGAACTTAATGTTCTAGTTATTGTGTAATTTAATTTAATAATTTTGAGGTTAATACTTTTGATACCATTATCAATATTCATATGGCTTTGCTAAAGTAAGAACTTAATATTCTAGTTATTGTGTAAATTTAGTAGTGAATAGTGTTATTCTAGTTGTTTTCTTTTTTTAGATATCATTTTTATTTTTATAGTTATAATAGTTATATTGTTTATTAATTTTTATTATAGTTGATCAAAGTAGGTGGTTAGTATTTTCAATAAATATCTAATATTAATGTATAGTTGGTTATAGGGTTTCAAAATTGAGAATTGAGAATATTATATACATATCATTGCTAGAAATAAAGATAATAAAAATCATACTTGTAAAATTTGAAATGCAACACATTATTATATGAATCTAATCAAATGATTAATGCAAGTTGTTGATAGCTTTGGTTACAAATATCATATATTCTAACATAATGTCAAATTCTAATGAGGAGAGACAATTTTCAATGAACCCAAAACATTATTCAAACAAAATTGAAACATGACCCTTATTGACAAACATGAGAAAGGACACAAAATGATACTCAAATGTAATAGATGACCAAGTAGTCCATTACAAGCATTTACTTTTTTTTGCTAATACCCTATATCATTTTTATATGAATCATATATAATGTCAATCTATTCCAATAACCTATATCCACACATTTTTTTTAGATAGGAATGTTAGTATGATTTGTTGGTGACATATTGATTTTCTTCAATTCATGTCATCCTAGTAGTATTCAGTGACTCACAAAGTTTTTTCTTTGAGAGATCTATAAAATAGATACTCTCATCTCCTTTATCTCTGAGAAATTACATATGTTTTATGTAGGTGAGTTCTCATAGAAGAACCTCAAATTTATCTAAGGACCCTAAAAATAAACTAAACCACCATGAAACCTAACCTTGTTGTATCAATGGATGAATGTATTTGTATAGTCTTCACATGTAATCACCACCAATTTTTGTGCCTACACTCAACTATCACAAGGACCATTCAAAGTATTAAATCGTGTAAACTCAAGCCCTCAAAATAGAAGACAACATTGAAGTACTTATCACTATCAAATTCCAACTCTAAAAAATACCTTCATATGTTGAAGTAGAAAATCTAGAAAATGAGATCTCATGGCAAAACACTGGACTACATTGTTCATCCCAAATGGTGTTAGTGGATTTCATAAGATATTATATTGAGACCATACAATTTTTCTACTTGTGTTGGAAATTTTTAGCGGTGAAAATGACATCAATAAAATTAACAATGGAAACTAGATTACGTAAATTCATTAACAATACACTTTAACACTAAGTCATTCAATACAAAAGAAAGATGGGCTTCCAAACATAATTTTAAATATAATATGAAGTGACATCAGTACCAAATCCAAATTATACTAAGGAAGTATGCAAGATGTCCTCTTTCATGTACAATGTTAACTAATTTTAAATGTGCAATGTGCAGATAAAGTGAACCAATTGACTAAATGAAAAGGATAAAGTAGATCTAGGAGAAATATGTATGCAATCATCCCAATTAAAATATGAAAATAGCCCTACCATAAGAGGTAAAAATAAGGGTAGAAATATGACCTTAAAATGTGCAAAGGAGAGTGTTTTTTCACTTCAAAAACTATGGATTTGCAACCACTACAAAAATTATGAATATATATACGAGATTAAAAAAGAAAAACCTTTAAAATATTAGATCTCCAAGTATAGATTTATTTGGGTGGCATCTACCAATAGGTTTATAGTATGGAAGAAATTCTCTTAGAGCATTAGAACAAAGTCACATTAGATTTTTTTGAAAGCTAGTGAATAATAGTCTCTAGATCTGAATTTTCAATTTTGATACCATGTTCCTAAACACAAGAAAATTTGATTCTTGTTGGGGTAGGGGATTTCATTAGTCAAGCACTTGTTTGGTAATTAAGCTTGAAAGGGAATGAAATGTAAGGAAACAAGACAAATATAAATATTCACCTTGCTAGGTGAAACCCTTGTCATTAAGAATTTTGCAATTTTTGAATCTAGTTGATGTTGTATCTTCAATGAAGGATGTATAGAATCTCCACAAACACAATGTATCTAAAACCAAATCATGGAGCCATGGATGCAAATGTCCATAAAGGAACAAGGTGATAAATTCCACAATGTAGATCTCCTCTCTTATGCCCAAAAAAGGGCTAGATATTGAAGAGGAAATGCTCACAAAGGATCATTGAATCTTGAGAAGAGCTTGAGGATTGCCTTGTAAACTTGATGAATACCTTGAAAAATATTTCTTGACTTTCCTTCATATGTGTATAGATGTCTTATGATTTCTAATGATGTGTAAATGAGGTTCCTACACTTCTTGTTATACTAGTTTTTAGGCAAAAAAATAAAGCAACTCGACAGGGTTAGCCAATTTTAAAAATTAACTACCCAAGACAAAATTGTTCTTGGGAGGTCATAAATGTTTGGATTATAGGTCAACATGGCCAACCTATACTAGTATAGGTCAAGGTTATCTTAAAGAGGGGCGATTTTGTAGTCTTAGAAACCATAGTAAAGAATTGAAAAAGAGGAAACATAGTGGGAAATAGAGTTGATTAATCACAAATGCATCCATGGTCTGTGAGATCAGTAAAGGGTGGGAGATTAAATATTTTAAATGATGGGTGCTTTCATTCTAAGATAGTACATGAACTAAATGAGTAGGTAAGGCAATATCATCATCAAGGCAAAGTCATTTCATTTCATCAATTTGATTATGAATACAATATGTTGTTGTATGGCTATTCTTTCTATGATTTATAGACTTTTTTTTTTAATCTTTTATGAGAATCATCAATACTACTTAAATGGAGTGGATTTTAATATGAAGATATGATCACAAGAATAGGGAAAAAAGTAAATGTTAACTAGGACCATGGATAAATTTAAGAGCCTTCCTCAACTCCCTCCCCCAATAAATGTGTAAAAATAAAGTGAATATTTCAGTATTTGGGTGAAAATATCGATTTGGTTGGTAAGTTTTCAAAATTCTATAGGAAAAAAATTAATTTATATTGCTTATTTTTTCAATCGTAAGAAAATTCTAGAAAATATTGGCGAATCTAAGTTGATTGTGAGGGATGGGGTGGGAAGTAATAATGTACTTGGAAAATTTCTAAATTTTAAAGGGGAGAAATTATTTGTATTGGAAATTATTTATTTTGTATGAAAGTTGTCATGCGCAAAAAATATCAGGGCAAAACACACAATTTTTTATATTTAAAAAATACAATAATAATTAATTCAACTTTTACTAGTTATCTATACTACTAAGTTCAATGCGTTTATTTGATCATGTTAATGTATAATCATAATAAGAAACATGTACGTGATCTCCTAACGATGCCCTATCTTTCCCAAAAAAAAGTTTATAACAATGAGAAGAAGAGTTCACTAAAACTGAACAACCATTGTTACATTGATCCTAACATTAGTTTCGTTATTACTCTAATTTTAAAGAAATCCATTATAAAAGAAAAAAAAACATTTTAAGATACAATAATACTCACTTTCTATTTAAGAACAATACAATTACTTATAATAAGTCTCAATTAATTTTAAGATGAATTAAAGATGTTAGCTACCTATCTTAGACAATATATGTTAACCAAAATGATACTAACCTTTCTAAAACATAGATCTTACTAAATACTAAAATAGCTTAATAACCTTTCTCCACAAACTTAATATCAAATGTGAGGTCCGCTTAATAGATTTAAACATTTATTGTTGTCCACTATAATGTTAACAATCCAAATATTAATAATGATATAATTGAATTCTTCTAATAACATTTTAGGTAAACATAACTCTAATTATTTAGAAATTACAATCGTAGGACTATCCATCTAAAATTAGCACCTAGAAAATCATTAACTAAACTTTACTAAACATAAACATAGACAATTCCTCTAACCTTGAACACCACATTGATATTCTACACCCAAATAATAACATAATTTATGATTCTCTAACATTGATATAATCACCACTACCCTAATCACGTTCTGCTACCAATAAAATCTTAACACCCTAAACATACTAACAACTCTAATACATACTAATTTAGCTACTTAACCAACACCTATCTACACTTTAAATAATACAAGCTCTAAAATGATAATACTTAAAATGTATTCTAATACTTACCAAGTTCCAAAAACTAAGATATCACAATGACTTTAACCACACATTAATAACACTAATCCCTAATAAGACTAATTAAATTTTAAACTATATTTTAAATAACCATACTAGCCTAGAAGTTACTTACTAATTCAATCCATTAACATCATAATAAAATGCTAACCTAAACTGATTTAAAAAAATCTGACATAAAAATCACAAGGATCAATTACTAAACTTTACCCTAAACTAACTCTTACTAACATACGGTTCCTACTTAATTACTAACATACATTAACACTTAAAATAAATTAACTAATAATTTAAAACATTAACTACAAAATTTACCCTAACTTATTTAAACAAAACAACTAAAAAAACAAAAAAAAAAAAAAAAAAAATAAAGCTAATACTAACACTAACCTCTAACTACCTACTAACACTAACCCCTAACTACCTACTAACACTATCCTATGCCATTACACATGCAACCCAAGCTGTCATCACACAGTCCCATATTGCCAACTCGCAGACCCTTCTCCCTTACCATTCACGTACCATATATGGAGCACTTCATTAACATGGGATAAAGGTAAGAATTAAACAGGATGACAATTCCTATGCATTGACACCACTATGCATGATTTCAAACTACCCCCAAATCAAGTGGAGGGTATGTGCAAGATCATGGTGTACCAAACTATGGCCTTAAGTGGCAGTGAAAAATTAGCAAATCAGGTTTATGTCAACTTGACACATAATTTTGAAGTGGTTATGGACTTTATATCAAAAAGTTGTAAGAAAATAATTTGTAGAAAATTGAATTTAGTTTCTAAACTACTAGGCCTTATTAGGAGAAAAAAAATTTGATTGGTCAAAAGTTTGAATTTTAATGCAGTACTAAGAAAATTTTAGGGCGAAAATAAAAAGTAGGTGTATGTCTGACCACCTTAATCAAAATCAAATCATAATTTTTTTTAATATAATTATAGATATGAAAACTAGACTCATGCCCGGATGTGACGCATATTTTTTGATATTTTTATTCCAAATAAATAATTAAATATTAATTTTCTACCAAAACTTTTTCGGATTAAAAAAAGTCTCGTGTCTGACCACCCTAACTAATAGAAAATTTGATCAAATTTTTCTTTTTTTATTTTTTTCTTATACTAGGCGAAGTATAGAATGTGACGCAACTTTTAGATTTAAAAAATGTTATACCGTTTGAAAGTTATAGCTATTTTTCATTCAGTATGTCAATCAGCACTTTACAATAATCTTCATTGATAATTAACTAATAAATACTTATCGAACTCAGAATTTGATAAAAATTATATTGATGAAATCTAGAGAGCGATATTAAAAAACCCATTTCGTTTCATTCAATTTCGATCAAAATAACATTGTCAGACGGCTACCCGAAGTCTGAGTATCACTAAAACTCTCTATAAATACGTCTTTGGGGTTGACCAGGTAGGCTTGGTAAATACCAAGCCTGATCGGATATCCGATTCAAAATCGGATATCCGATTTGACATCGGATATCCGATGTGGCTCGGTAGTCAAATTCCAAAAATTTTCAAATTTTGGAGGGAAATTCGATTTAAACGTTCTAGTTTTTATTTTTAAATTATTTCACTTATATTAATATGTAAAGGCATATTTTAATATAATATATATATAATAACGTAATGTAAACATACAAGATATAATCTAGTAATATATAATAATATCTTATGTTAATCTTATTACAATCTATAAATATAATATATATTATTATTATTTTTACTAAATATAATAACGTAATTTATATATATATAAAATACGTATTATATATTATTATATTAATATGTATGTTATTAATATATACAATAACGTAATATTTTCATTAAATGTAATATGTATTATAAATTATTATAGTAATATGTATAATAATATAATATTTATATAACAACGTAATATTTTTATTAAATATAATATATATTATAAATATTATTATATTAATATGTATGTTATTAATATATTTATATATAATAACGTAATATTTTCATTAAATATAATAATGTAATATGTATATGTATATATATATATTATTATATTGATATGTATATTATTAATATATAAGAGTCAAAGGGGGTCATAGGGTGACCTATAACCCTCTTTGACCCATTAAACGACGATATATGTCTCTAGGGGTCCTAGGACCCCTAGGGACATATGTCGTCTTTTAATGGGTCAAAAGGGGTCCCTTTGACCCATTAAATGACGAAATATGTCCCTAAGACCCCCAGGGACATAGCCGAATCGTTCATACCAGTCAAAGGGGGTCATAGGGTGACCTATGACCCCCTTTGACCCATTAAACGACGACATATGTCTCTAGGGGTCCTAGGACCCCTAGGGACATATTCGAATGGGTATTACGGGTCAAAGGGGGTCATAGGGTGACCTATGACCCTCTTTGACCCATTAAACGATGACATATGTCCCTAGGGGTCCTAGGACCCCTAGGGACATAGTCGAATTGTTCATATGGGTCAAAGGGGGTCATAGGGTGACCTATGACCCCCTTTGACCCTTTAAATGACGACATATGTCCCTAGGGGTCCTAGGACCCCCAGGGACATAGTCGAATCATTCATATGGGTCAAAGGGGGTCATAGGGTGACCTATGACCCCCTTTGACCCATTAAACATCGACATATGTCCCTAGGGGTCCTAGGACCTCTAGGGACATATTCGAATGGGTAATATGGGTCAAAAGGGGTCATAGGGTGACCTATGACCCTCTTTGACCCATTAAACGACGACATATGTCCCTAGGGGTCCTCAGACCCCAAGGGACATATTCGAATGGGTAATATGGGTCAAAGGGGGTCATAGGGTGACCTTTGACCCTCTTTGACCCATTAAATGATGACATATGTCCCTAGGGGTCCTAGGACCCTAGGGACATATTCGAATCGTTCATATGGGTCAAAGGGGGTCATAGGTCAAAGGGGGTCATAGGGTGACCTATGACCCCCTTTGACTCATTAAATGATGACATATGTCCCTAGGGGTCCTAGGACCCCTAAAGACATATTTGAATCGTTCATATGAGTCAAAGGGGGTCGTAGGGTGACCTATGACCCCCTTTGACCCATTAAACGACGACATATGTCCCTAGAGGTCCTAGGACCCCTAGGGACATATTCGAATGAGTAATATGGGTCAAATGGGGTCATAGGGTAACCTATGACCCTCTTTGACCCATTAAATGATGACATATGTCTCTAGGGGTCCTAGGACCCCTAGGGACATATTCAAATGGGTAATATGGGTCAAAGGGGGTCATAGGGTGACCTATGACCCTCTTTGACCCATTAAACGACGACATATGTACCTAGGGGTCCTAGGACCCCTAGGGACATATTCGAATGGGTAATATGGGTCAAAGGGGGTCATAGGGTGACTTATGACCCTCTTTGACCCATTAAATGAAGACATATGTCCCTAGGGGTCCTAGGACCCTAGGGACATATTCGAATGGTTCATATGGGTCAAAGGGGGTCATAGGGTGACCTATGACCCCCTTTGACCCATTAAATGAAGACATATGTCCCTAGGGGTCCTAGGACCCCTAGGGACATATTTGAATCGTTCATATGAGTCAAAGGGGGTCATAGGGTGACCTATGACCCCCTTTGACCCATTAAATGACAACATATGTCCCTAGGGGTCCTAGGACCCCTAGGGACATATTCGAATGGGTAATATGGGTCAAATGGGGTCATAGGGTAACCTATGACCCTCTTTGACCCATTAAACGACGACATATGTCTCTAGGGGTCTTAGGACCCCTAGGAAGATATTCGAATCGTTCATATGGGTCAAAGGGGGTCATAGGGTGACCTATGACCCTCTTGACCCATTAAACGATGATATATGTCTCTAGGGGTCCTCGGACCCCTAGGGACATATTCGAATGGGTAATATGGGTCAAAGGGGGTCATAGGGTGACCTATGACCCTCTTTGACCCATTAAATGACGACATATGTCCCTAAGGGTCCTAGGACCCCTAGGGACATATTCGAATGGGTAATATGGGTCAAATGGGGTCATAGGGTAACCTATGACCCTCTTTGACCCATAAAACGATGACATATGTCTCTAGGGGTCCTAGGACCCCTAGGGACATATTCGAATCGTTCATATGGGTCAAAGGGGGTCATAGGGTGACCTATGACCCTCTTGACGCATTAAACGACGATATATGTCGCTAGGGGTCCTAAGACCCCTAGGGACATATTCAAATGGGTAATATGGGTCAAAGGGGGTCATAGGGTGACCTATGACCCTCTTTGACCCATTAAACGACGACATATGTCCCTAGGGGTCCTCGAACTCCAAGGGACATATTCAAATGGGTAATATGGGTCAAATGGGGTCATAGGGTGACCTATGACCCTCTTTGACCCATTAAACAACGACATATGTCCCTAGGGGTCCTAGGACCCTAGGGACATATTCCAATCGTTCATATGGGTCAAAGGGGTCATAGGGTGACCTATGACCCCCTTTGACCCATTAAACGACAACATATGTCCCTAGGGGTCCTAGGACCCCTAGGGACATATTTGAATTGTTCATATGAGTCAAAGGGGGTCATAGGGTGACCTATGACCCCTTTTGATGCATTAAACGACGACATATGTCCCTAGGGATCCTAAGACCCCTAGGGACATATTCGAATGGGTAATATGGGTCAAATGGGGTCATAGGTTACTTTGACCCTTTAAATGATGACATATGTCTCTAGGGGTCCTAGGACCCCTAGGGACATATTCAAATCGTACATATGGGTCAAAGGGGGTCATAGGGTGACCTATGACCCTCTTTGACCTCTTAAACGATGATATATGTCTTTAGGGGTCCTAGGACCCCTAGGGACATATTCGAATGGGTAATATGGGTCAAAGGGGGTCATAGGGTGACCTATGACCCTCTCTAACCCATTAAACGACGAGATATGTCGCTAGGGGTCCTAGGACCCCTAGGGACATATTCGAATGGGTAATATGGGTCAAAGGGGGTCATAGGGTGACCTATGACCCCCTTTGACCCATTAAACGACGACATATGTCTCTAGGGGTCCTAGGACCCCTAGGGACATATTTGAATGGGTATTATGGGTCAAAGGTGGTCATAGGGTGACCTATGACCCTCTTTGACCTATTAAACGATGACATATGTCCCTAGGGGTCCTCGGACCCCAAGGGACATATTCGAATGGGTAATATGGGTCAAATGGGGTCATAGGTCACCCTATGACCCTCTTTGATCCATTAAACGACGACATATGTCCCTAGGGGTCCTAGGACCCTAGGGACATATTCCAATCGTTCATATGGGTCAAAGGGGGTCATAGGGTGACCTATGACCCCCTTTGTCCCATTAAATGACAACATATGTCCCTAGGGGTCCTAGGACCCCTAGGGACATATTTGAATCGTTCATATGAGTCAAAGGGGGTCATAGGGTGACTTATGACCCCCTTTGATGCATTAAACAACGACATATGTTCCTAGGGGTCCTAGGACCCCTAGGGACATATTCGAATGGGTAATATCTTTAAATGATGACATATGTCTCTAGGGGTCCTAGGACCCCTAGGGACATATTCGAATCGTACATATGGGTCAAAGGGGGTCATAGGGTGACCTATGACCCTTTTTGACCCATTAAACGACGATATATGTCTCTAGGGGTCCTAGGACCCCTAGGGACATATTCAAATGGGTAATATGGGTCAAATGGGGTCATAGGGTGACCTATGACCCTCTCTGACTCATTAAACGATGAAATATGTCGCTAGGGGTCCTAGGACCCCTAGGGACATATTCGAATGGGTAATATGGGTGAAAGGGGGTCATTGGGTGACCTATGACCCCCTTTGACCCATTAAACGATGACATATGTCTCTAGGGGTCCTAGGACCCCTAGGGACATATTCGAATGGATATTATGGGTCAAAGGGGGTCATAGGGTGACCTATGACCCTGTTTGACCCATTAAACGATGACATATGTCCCTAGGGGTCCTTGGACCCCAAGGGACATATTGGAATGGGTAATATGGGTCAAAGGGGGTCATAGGGTGACCTATGACCCTCTTTGACCCATTAAATGACGACATATGCCCCTAGGGGTCCTAGGACCTCGAGGGACATATTTGAATCGTTCATATGAGTCAAAGGGGGTCATAGAGTGACCTATGACCCCCTTTGATCCATTAAACGACGACGTATGTCCCTAGGGGTCCTAGGACCCCTAGGGACATAGTCGAGTCATTCATATGGGTCAAAGGGGGTCATAGGTGACCTATGACCCCCTTTGACCCATTAAATGACGACCCTCTTTGTATTATATATTATTATATTAATATGTATAATAATATAATATATATATAACAACGTAATATTTTTATTAAATATAATATATATTATAAATATTATTATATTAATGTATATGTTATTAATATATCTATATAATAACGTAATATTTTAGTACATATAACATAATATTTTAGGATATACTATTTATACTATTTTAGGATAATAATTATAATATAAATAAACACTAAATATTAATATTATTATATGTATAGTAATAATAATAATACTATTATAGCTATAATAATAATATATATTAATACTATATATTGTAGTTTAATATAAATAAACACTATATATTTACACTATTATATCTATATTAATAATATTAATACTATTATAGGTATAATAATAATATTGATACTATAGGTATATTAATACTATTTTATATTAATATTATTGATATTTTATACTAATACTAATATACTATTAACTTAGTTATAAATTAAAGTCGTTTGCCTCCAAATATTTTCATAATATTAATATTATTGTGGCAAAGGAGGGAAACCTTAGCAAGTTTTCCCCCCAAAAGTCCTCTTCCTATATCGGATATTTGATCCTGGATCGGATATCCGATCTATTATCGGATATCCGATTATACTGGCATCAATTTCAAATATTTGACTGTCCCTACAGACCCGACAACATTACTTTTTTACCTCTTTTTTCACGGGATTTGTAAAAAGTCATGTTTTGGGGCCCAACCAATCGAAAAGAATTCAAAAATATAACCTTAGGTGTTCGAATTTGTCATCTGAATGGGGAATAGCAGTCGTCGAAAGAATAAATGTAAAAGGAAGATATCCAATGAAGACATTGCAGCATATAGGGAAAAGGACAAAATGAAACATCGAAAAAAAAGACAAGGTATGCTAAATATCAATCAAGTTGACGATGAATTAATAGAAGGTGAAATCATAGAGTCAGATAATGAAAATGTACAGTTGGGGAATGAAAATGTACCTATTGAAAATGATAATGCGGAAATTGAAAATGTAGAGATTGAAAAATTTGAAGAAGAAATGCCACCAAGTCATAATCCAAATTGCATAATTGACCATGTTGAAGATGACAATGCACAGGAACTTAATGCATAAGAACCTTACATATCTCCTAATTATAATCGACATGAAGGTTCTAAAACACCAAAATGGATAATTGAAATTGATGAAACGATTATGACTAGTTTGGAAGGAAAAAAATCAGAAAGAACCATTCGGTTATGGGCTTCAAGACTATATCAGATGTTTTTTGGCAACAAGACAGTGGTAGAGCAATGTCAGCTTTTCATGCACTTATTAAAGATGCAAAAGATGAGACCTATGCTTTCCAAATTGAAAATTCGTGTCAATAAAAAGTTGGAAAGAAATGCCATTATTGTGAAGAATCTTTTCAGTGCTCTCAATAGCGTTGGGAAAAATAGCAGAGAGAAGGATAATAGAGCTGCTCGAAGGGTTATTACAACCTCTTTGGTAAGTCATCATTTGAGAAAGGGTAGATATATGAGACAAATTTGTATTGATTTGAATCTAAATCGTACTACTTTGAGAAGAGCACTTAGTCGATGAGAGAAAATTGATGATCCTCTTCAAAATGAAACATGGGCATTTGGTGGGAGACTTCCACGTTTTGATAAGAAGCTATCCGACGATGTGAAGGAAGAAATTATACAATTTTGGCACTCTAAATCACGAGTATCACCCAATGCTAAAGATGTCTTAAAGTTGAGAATTGGCATCAGAGACCGCACGCCACATCCTAAACACTATTTGGAGGTAAGTCAAACTATGTTGTTCAAACAATTTAGAGAGAGTCATCCAAGTGTTCATATATCACAAAGGGCTTTTGAATCTTTGAAGCCATTTTATTGTGTGCCACTCAAAATTCAAAATACATGTTGTTGCAAATATCATGTTGAGTTTTCTATGCACCATGAACTATTATGCTCCATCCGTTCTACTTTGCATAGTAAAGAAATGTTGGAGGATTGTGGGGCTAGTGGGCTTCCAAAATCATCAAGAGACTTGTTAGATCAACTCTTATGTCGTAGAGTTGATGGTTGTTCCTTTTATAAAAATGCTTGCTTAAATGAGAAGTGTTCAGAATGTGGTGGCTTATCCAAGTTTGACACATGTTTCCATGAGGGGTGTGAACAAGATCTTGGAAAGACAATAGTGAAAAAAAGGGTCTATGAAATGGTGAAATACACATTGAAGAGTGGGAGTGAGAGCTCTAGATGTGAATTGGTTGGAAAAGATATCAATGTGGCTAATTTTATTTCAGATTTCAAGGCAAATCTTTTTTACAAGTATGCAAGACATAGTCACAGGTCTCAGTGGTTGGATCAACAATTTAGAACGTGTAAGGAGACTTTTCCCATTGGCACTATTATATCAGTTGTTGATTTTACTGAGAACTACACATTGCAACCTCAAAATGAGACACAATCTTAGTATTACAACTCTATTCAGATTGTAATTTTTGTTCACATAACATATAGACATGCCCCTGATAGTGCGGAAGATAATCGAAAGATTATTAGAGAGTATCATTTTTATATGAGTGATGATAGATCTCACTCTCACGAGTTTGTGCAACATTGTTTCGAGAATTTTTTTTATTTCTTACATGAGCATGCAATTGCTATGGATAGACATATCATTTGGTCAGATAACTGTATAGGTCAATACAAGAATGCTCGCATGTTTTATTGGTTGTGTAGGATGCACGTAGAGAGAGGGGTGCCTCATATTTGGAGTTTTTTTGAGTCCGACCATGGAAAAGGGGAACATGATGGAGCAGGGGCATGTGTGAAGAGAGCTCTAGTTAAGGAGCAACTCAATATTTCAACAACAGAGCTTCTTGATGCTTGTAGCATTGTTGATTGGTGTAGTTTAGCATTATCACAGGGGGGGACTCTTAATTCAGTGGTACGCAGGTTCTTTTGGTTGGTTGAGGAAGGGTCCATAGGTGATAGATCAGATTGTGCTATAGTGACAAACTCATCAAAAATGAATTCATTTCAGAGCTCTAATTCTAGTACATGGACCATTTGGACACGACAACTAGCTTGTTTTTGTCGTACTTGTTTTCAGTGTGATTGGGATCACTGTGAGTCAAGTGAGTGGGTGGACACATGGGCTCCACATTATCTTACTCCATTGTCTATCATACCCTCTATCAAAAATGATGACATGGAAAGTTCACTTGAGCATAATCATCTATCAGATCTACTTCAGCCAGGACATGTCTTTGCATTGGTTGCACCACAGGGGAATGATGAGAAATCCGATTATTGGTTAGCACGTTGTGTAAGAGGAAAACAAAAACTTGCACAACCGATCACATATGATGATGGATTCACGTATCCTACTGGTTCAATGGTTGTTGCTGGAACATGGCTGCGGACATACATGCTTAGAAGGAACAGAATTCCTGCATTCGAAGACTATCAGAAGCACAAAGTAATTCTCATATATTCGCATCTTATTATAGCAACAAATGTAAAGTTATTGAAGCATCAAGGAAGACCAAAAGTAAAAGAACTTTTTACTATTGCTAATGCTGATCATGAAGCCTTGTTGGAGACCCTAAAACAGAGAGAGGACCCTATTGGAATACTTGACTAGGTATATATACTTCTTATGTTATTTTCTTCATAATGATTTAATGAATTGATGATTATCTTGTTTAATACAATAAGTTACTAATTTTTGTATGATATTGGAATGTAGGTACATCATGAAGAGTTGGAGGGGGGTGGTATGAGAATTTCTAAAATTTATGATGTATTATGATGTAAAATGCATAGTTTTTTGTATATGGTTTTTGTATTTTGGTAGGTTCTTTGTAAGAAATTATAAGAGGAAGATATTGAACAAGTTCTTCCAAATCATATTTGGATGTGGTACAAGGCTATAACGACAATTTTAAGAGCATTTATAACTATATGAAAGATAATTGCATTCAGATATCTTATTACAAATTTGGTTTTTTCCTTATTTGACATAAAGCTAACATTATGATTATTAAAACTATTTTTATCAAACTAATCAAATAAGAAAAATCCATAAAGTACGGATGAACAATTAGAATACTTGATTTCTTCCATTTTACAACCAATCATAGCATTTGAAAGCATAAAGAGTCATAATATTGTATAATGTTTTGAAAGACTTTCATATTGAAAAGTTGTATGAAGCACATTTGGGATAAGCCATAAAATCCATGAAAGAAGATAGCATGTAGGATAAGCAATTAAAGCCAATAAGCAAGATAGCACATGCATACTGACATGATATGAAGTTGGATATGAAGGCTATGAGTGGATGAGTCATTAGAGGTATCGACAATCCCATCATAAATGAGATCTTGGATTTTATGTTTCAACACTATGGAATCTTTAGTTTTATGAAATTTTCTTCCATGGAGATTAATTTAAGAATGCCCCGTGTGTATGTAAAGGTCTTAAGGGAGATTAATTTAAGAATGCAATATTCTCCTCTAACCTTTTCTCAAGTTTAGAATTGATTTCTATCATGTGCTTAGAGAGATGAAGGTAAGAAAGATTATTTGTCTCTTCTAGCTCTTTGTATTGAACATATAGAAAGAGAGATGACAAGTGAACAAATTTAAGTGTAGTCAATAGATCAAGGAAACCATTTAGTGAAAGAAATTCTTAGTATGCATATCATAGACCATGAAGTTAGAAAATACCAATAGCTCTAAGACCAAAGAGCCATTTTAAGTATGTTCAAGCACTAGAGACATAGAAAATCAAAGTCAATTTATGAAACTCCCCTTAGCAAAAAATGCAAACAAATATTTGCATTTGACATTTTGACTTGGTTGAAAAAGTTTGACAATAATTGATAATATTGCAAGCTTGATGTTCAAAAGCAATTTTTTTTCCAAGAAAGATAGTGACACATGGAGTAGTCTTCAAACAATCATCCATCATTTGCAGCCACCCCGTACTGAGGAGTCTCCAAGGTGCTCTAAGTGCATTTGGAGGTCAATCTTTCGAGGGTCATAACTCAGATCTCGTGAGGGCTATTGATGAACTGTCAAATGCTACAGGATGATGATCCTGAGGCCTAAAATAACCTATCTCATTTTCGAGAGATCACATTCCATTTGGATTCAGCACAACGATCTCGCTCGATGCCAAAACTCACAGTGTGCCTCAGTTCATAGGTGCACCACAGCGTAACTTTGAAACCAATGATCTTGGCATCGAATCGTCAGTGCCATTAGCTCCGGATGGGCGGGTGAACCCTAGTCACACCCTTGTTCTGGCTACAAAGACCATCCATCATTTGTGGCCACCCCGTACCGAGGAGTCTCCAAGGTGCTCTAAGTGCATTTTGAGGTCGATCTTTCGAGGGTCATAACTCAGAGCTCGTGAGGGCTATCGATGAACTATCAAATGCTATAGGACGGTGATCTTGAGGCCTAAAATAACCTATCTCATTTTTGAGAGATCACATTCCGTTTGGATTTAGCACAGCAATCTCGCTCGATGCCAAAACTCGCAGTGTGCCTCAGTTCATAGGTGCACCACAGCGTAACTTTGAAACCGCTGATCTTGGCATCGAATCGTCAGTGCCATTAGCTCCAGATGGGTGGTTGAACCCTAGTTACACCCTTGTTCTGGCCACGAAGACCATCCATCATTTGCGGCCACCCCGTACCGAGGAGTCTTCAAGGTGCTCTAAGTGCATTTTGAGGTCGATCCTTCGAGGGTCATAACTCAGAGCTCGTGAGGGCTATCGACGAACTGTCAAATGCTACAAGATGGTGATCCTGAGGCCTAAAATAACCTATCTCATTTTTGAGAGATCACATTCCGTTTGGATTCAGCACAACGATCTCGCTCGATGCCAAAACTCGCAGTGTGCCTCAGTTCATAGGTGCACCACAGCGTAACTTTGAAACTGCTAATCTTGGCATCGAATCGTCAGTCCCATTAGCTCCAAATGAGTGGGTGAACCCTAGTCACACCTTTGTTCTGGCCACGAAGACCATCCATCATTTGCGGCCACCTCGTACCGAGGAGTCTTCAAGGTGCTCTAAGTGCATTTTGAGGTCGATCCTTCGAGGGTCATAACTCAGAGCTCGTGAGGGCTATCGATGAACCGTTAGAGGAGACAAGTTCGTAAGGATGGAGTGGCTTAGTGTTTTTGCTAAAATAAGTTAGTGGGAAGGCTTTATTAGAGGGTCTTGGTCAAACTAGTGGGGTGTTTTCCAAAATTTCTTGTTTTATTTCTACTTGGTTTTGTTTTCTTGTTTTGTGCTTGAGTATTGTTATGGGATTGGGACTTACACTCACCCTTGTGGGAAGGGAAGAGAAGTCCAGGGTGAAGGGATTAAGTTGGGTTCGAAAAATGTATTGATAACCTTGGAGTATCAGCTCCATTGTATGCCATAACATTTCATATCTTGCTGGGGGTGATAAGGAAAGTATGGTGTAGAAAGGAAGTTTGAGGAGTTACAGCTGATGGTAGTGGGTTTGGAGGAGGAAATGTGGAGGCCTCGAGAGGGCATTAAATGGTTCATTTATGATAGCCCCGAGAGGGCATGAAATTTGGTGAATTATGATAGCCCCGAGAGGGCATGAAAATTGTTTATTGCAAATATGGTTTGGTATGGCAAGTCTCCATTTTAGAACACACCTTCACCCTATGTTTATGGTTCCATCTGTGAAGCCATTATGAAATAGTCTTGGCGGGAAATTGTTCAAGTTTGAAATGTAATGTTTATGCATTGAAAGATTGTATGTGTATCCTAGTTTAAGCCTTGTTGCCTAGCGCGGGGGTGGTCTCTTTGAGGCCTATGGTTGGGTGGAAAGCACCCATGGTCCTTGTTATTTTGTTGTGTTGCATATGTAGATTTGTGTCCAAGGGAGCAATGGAAATGGCTTGGAATGATCATCTTGCAGATTGATGTTGGATGAGAAAACTTGACATTGTGCCCTCATTTGTGAAGGAGGATTCACCAGCTTGTTCATGTTCTCAACGATCATGTTGGACAATGGTCATGCTACTCATTGTCCATATCTTTCAATGTCCATGTTCCTTATGATTTTGAATAGTCCCTTATGTTGCCCCATTGTGATGGAAGGAGATTGTATCATTGTTACCTAATGTACGTGTAGAAGAAAATATTGATAAGGTTGTATATGCATGTTTCATTTGGAGTTTATATTGTTATGAAAGCATTGGTACGAGTCACAGATTTGCTTTGACATCATTGTTATCATTTGAAAATGTGAAAGAAAGTTTTCTCCTTGTGGTATTGTAAATGACTAGTTGATAATAACAATCCATAGATGTTATGTGATACCATTGATTGTATAAATTTAAAACTTAGTAGATTGCTTACAATCTTGTTGTGCACTCAATAATTTGGTGAGGAAGCAATGTTGATAGATAATGAGGATATAGTAATATACTAATTGTCACATTAATATATATTGTAATGATTAATGAATGTGTGTACATTGGTAATGAGGATAATAAGTAATTCTGATCCCCTTCCCTTACATGCTAGAATCACGACCTAGTCCATATGATACAACTGACAGACCCTAATAGAATATTAGTATCAGAGGCTTGTTAGGATATGCATTACCTCACTAATTTATGAGTGTTGTATCTTGAACTTGCTTGTTTGACTCGTGACGCTAACTTGAACTAGACTATCATCCAATCTATTTGAAAACCACCTGTGACTAAAATGTTAACACCTTCACACTATTCACATGAGTCTTGAACTCATATTCAATGATAACCTTATTTTACAATATGTAATTTCTTATGCGACTTCATAAGCTAAAAAAAAAAAAAAAATTGTTGTGTTTTTACTAGTAAAATTTAGGGCATGACACATGATCCACGATAAATTAAACAATACTAGATACTAAATTAATATGTATATCATTGTGCACATAAATGATAAAAATATATATCAAAATACATGTATCCATAGACAAAATTTTACACAAATATATATCAAAGATCATGTATCCATAGACAAAGTACTCAAATATATATATATCAAAATACATAGATCCATATACAAAATGTGGCTGATCCTGCCATCAGAATGTGTTCACTATCAATGTTTCTATATACAATGTGGCATATGCCATCTCAAAATGTCTCATGATGCATCCTACGAAAACTATACTATCCTAGGGTGCTGGTGGATGATCAAAATGCAGCCTCTTCGCTGCACTAGGTGGATCGGACGCCTCCTACATAAACAAAAAAGGAAAACCCAAAGTTAGACTACTCAATTTATATGATTCTACGTATCTAACATTGAATTACTCAAATGCATAATGATCTTTTCCGTATTGGAGATTAATACTATCAAAATTTCATAATAAATACCTCTCTCGTCGACCTCCTGCGTCGGTCAGGAGTCCTCTCGTATGCCCTCAGCAATGCTGGTACCTCTGTGATTGTGGGCTGTATATGTTCAAATACCTTTGTCAGATGAATCTACAATTTAAACTATAACATTATAATTCATAGCATGCTAAATTTATAACATATTTAATCATGAATTCAAACTACAACTTACTATTGTAGGCTCCTCCTCAGGAGTGAGTGGCCGCATCATCAAATCTACGTAACTGTCCCGTCGAACCTCATGTGCACTAGGAGTCTCCTATGAGATACAAAATAGTAGTTGTTAATATCACGGAAATTAGTTTTGAATTTATTTATGAAGATAAGTGATGCAAGAGCATCCCATGCTCATTAGGGGAACATTGAAGATCCAAGGCATTATAGAGGTCATGAAACATCTCTTGAAGTCAATTGGGCAATCCTTGCACCAATTATGGCTCATGGAAGCATACAAAGTTATAATGTTGGACTCATATGTGGAAGAAAGTTGTAATTGGGCATGAGATAGGATTTTAGGATTTCATATGGTAGATGTGTCATTTGATAGGTTCATGTAGGTTGTCATGATCATATCTTGTCATTAGACAAGTCAAAACGTTCTAGAATTGAGTTTTGGGGTTTGAACAAGCAGGCCCTAGTTTTTAAGCCATTTTAAGGAGGGTTTTGAAGTTTGGGTGTTTAGGAGTGTGACCAAGACCTATAATCTTGAAAATCCTTAGTGTTTTGGTCCCTTTGTTGAAGCCTTGGTGTGTCTAATTCCTCCTTGTGTGTCCCAGAGTTGAAAGGTACATAAGTGATGTCCAGAGATTTCTTGGTGAGGAAAGAAAGAGAATCAGTGAGTTGGCCTTTGGGAAGGAAGAAAACTTGTTGTGAAAATGCCTCCTAAAAATCAAATGGCTAGAGAACTTGAAGAATTGAGAGAAGAGTTGGCAAAAGAGAAAAGAGAGAGGAGAGAACTTGAAGCATCTAGAGTGAGGGAAGAAAGATAGATGAGAAGAGAGAGGCTAAAGCTTATTGCAAGGATAGAATCCTTAGAAAAGGAAAGGCAAGAACCTAGAGGAGAAGAGGTTAGAGGAAGAAATCATGGAGAGAATCATGAAGAAGAAGAGTTTGGTAATGCAAGACAAGAGCATGAGACAACAGATGATCCTGAAGAAAGGAGATTTATGAGAATCATTAAGGTAGTACAAGGTAATGGTGGGAAGAACCATATTGATTTTCCAATATACCAGGGTAAAATGGATAGTGAAGAAGTGCTAGGGTGGATAGAGGCCCTTGAGAACTACTTTGATCTTGAAGACATAGAGGCAGATAAGAAGGTAAAAGTAGCAACAACAAGACTGAGAGGAACATCACTCACTTGGTGGACTAGTGTTTAGAATGAGAGAGAGGAAAGGTGGTGCAGGGCACCTAACCTATGTGGCAGGGGGGAACAAGTATCTATGTTGCCGGACACCTTGCCACTCCATGAAAGCGAGGATTCAAGTAGATTAGGAAGTTGGAATAAAGGTTTGGTCCATATTTTACAAGTTGGTCTATGTTTTGTAATAAAGGCATATGTAAGGCCCACAAGAATTTTGTTGTGGTTATAAACCAAGTGACTCCATGGGACCAAAAGGCCTTAGAATACGGTATTTAGAGTCTAAACAGTATTAGCAAAAAGTGGTTGTTTATTTGTTTTATGGTTGGGAACGCCTATATGGTTGTTCCAACGGTCATGTAGACCTTTATATATGTCATATGTGATCTCAGTTAAAAGGGGGAGATCAGAGTGTACGGTGGTTTGGAGAAAAAATAATAAAAACTTCAATTTTCTAGAAATTTACTTAGTTGCATTTAATAAATCCATATGACAAATTTTGAGTCTATGGAATAGTTTAGAAAGTTAGGGAATGCATAAAAACTATAGTTTGAAATTTGAATTTCAAATTCAAACGGTCATATTAGTTTTGGAGGGAAAGTAGTAATTTGGTATTTGTTTGATTAAATAAACCTTTGTAACCAACTTGGTCGGTTGGACAGGTGCATATAAGCCTATTTAAGTTGTAATGAACATATGCAAGACATGAATCATTATTGGTACGGAAAAAATCATAGAAATTGTATAGAACAACAAACATACTTTCCTCTACATCAATTAAAAAAATAAAAAATAAATGATACTTATACATACAATGAGGCTCTCTGTGCGAATGAAAATCCCTGATGATCTAGGACGCCGAATCTGTACAGGCTCATCGCCAGTAGCCACACCCTATATACAATAAATAATGTAATTAAATTAGATTAACACAAAAATTTTAAAAGAATGCATCAATATTTAATCAATTAGAAAACATCTAATTACCTTTCCTTTGTCAATGCATGCTGGCTCACCCCCTGCACTTTGTCCCCCCAAGGCAGGTGGTATCTACAAGATAAAAGAAAGATTAGCAACCATATATGCTACAATATCAAATAGAAAAAAGAAATGTGAACACAACATAATGTACCGTAGATGTCTCAAGGCCAAATGAAATGGCCGAGAGTGTAGCATCATCTATATGTCTGAGCTCCTCCTCGGTCATCAACTAAACATGAATGAAGATCACATACATGTAAAAGTCAGTATGGCTTAAAAATTAAAATTACTCTATTATAAAAATTAACTTTAAATCACATATGTCATAAAAAAAAAATGTATACACGTACCAACACCGAAGGAGTCCATGCCTCTACATTCCCCTCCTCTCTCGCATCAGGGTCTGTAGCCTCTGCACGTGCGTCTGGTGTATCCTCGTCTAATACAAAATGATACTCAGGAAGATCACCTATGGGACCCAGGCAAATATTCTTGCATGTAATGCAAGTGTGAGGCACACAAACGTGTGATGAGCTAGCTGATGATGAACTAGCACCAACATCATCAACACGAGGAGGCAAGACTGACCTAGCCTAAGATATCATTAGGCTACTCAGCCTATGAATGGCTCTGATGGTCTGAGAGCTAGCCTCTGCCATAATATCTGGATGCTGCACTTGAGGAGGGGGGGAGATATCAGGGGGGGGGACAAAAGTTCCAAGTTTCTTCGGCTGGGAAGAGGGTCTATCCTAAGGAGCTCCTAGTCCTAAGCCCATGTTGGGCTTCATGCTCCAATAGTTCACTTTAAGTTTCAACACAAATTCTGCATATAATTTTTTAAGGAAATAAAATGGTATGTCTAAATTGCCATGTGGAGGGATATCAAAGACCATCCACCAATGGTCCTAAAAATTTGCACGTATGGCGTCATTTGTGCACCATTTAATCGATAGTTTGGTTTTTTTTGGGTCAACTGGTATACCCGTTTTTGGGTTAGCAAAAAGGCTTGCCAAATCATCTTTGGTTATGTTGAGGGCTGCGACCTCATCATAATCCAAACCATCATCAAACATCTGGTGCATTTCATCACGCCAACGAAGAGCGACATTTTGTTGGTTTGTAAGAGTTTCAATGTTATCCACTATGGTGTTTAACGTGGATAACATAGGAGCCAGTGCAGGTACATTATTGTATGTTCTATGCAAACCTCTCAACTCAGTGAGATTTTCATTTATCAAATCCTCGATTCGAGGAGGGTTTTGAGGAGGTAGAGGATCATTTGGTGGACGGTTTTGTGAGGATACTGGATCGTTTGGTGGTGGGTTGCGAGGAATATTATTCCCTGCCTCAGTGTCATCATTTTGATCAGCCATTCCTATTGAATTGCAAAACGTAATATATATTAAAAAAAAATCTAAATTTTAACCATTTTTGTCAAAAAAACCCTAGATTCAACTAAAACAAACAAAATCTTGTTAAAATCCATTAAATTTAGGTGATGTCTGATATTCAATTTGCTATCTGATATTTGATTTGCTATGTGATATCCGATTTATTATCTGATATCCGATCTGACTGGCCCAAATTCGCATGAAAATAAGGGCCGCGGGTCTGTGATTTTGTGTTTAATCCATGCACAGGTATCAGATATCCGATATTATATCGGATATCTGATATTATATCAAATATCCGATATTATAATATATATAATATAACATATATATTACATTTTATATATTTTTATATTATATTTTATATTTATTATATTAATTTACTATATATTATAATATAAAATATTATTATTATACTATATTATTATAATTTATAATATATTATACTTTTTTATTATATATTATATTATAAGATATTACTTTTTATTATTATATTATATTATATATATATTATATTACATTACTATATATTATAATATATGAAATATTATATTATATTATTATAATATAATATGTTATTATAATAATATTATTATAGTATAATATTATACGATTATAATATAATAATAATATTATTATTATATTATAGTATAATAATTATTATAATAATAATATTAAATAATAATAATATTATTATTATTTTATATCAATAATAATAATATTAAATAATATATCATACTATTATATGATTTTAATTATTAGTCGGATATTGGATTTAAAATCGGATATCCGATATCAAATCGGATATCCGATATGATATCGGATATCTGATAAGGCTCGGCTTAACCTTCCAGGTTTGGTTCCTGGATAGGTAAAAAAAAGTCAGAGTGGATTTTGAAGCGCTTTTAGGCGTCTTCAAACTCTTTTTTTTTCACATCGCCACTTTTTGGCACACCATGATCCTGCACATACCCTGGATGGAGAAAGTACGCCTGCAAGAAAGATAAGACCCTCCTCCTACCCATGCACATGATCCCAAGATAACAATAATGATGGCTTCTCAAGAGAATTCTCTGGCTAAAGGGAGTTTGGAAAGAAAGTTTATTTTGTCATTCCTTTAAGATAGCTTGCCCCTCCAACCAAAATTCATTTCCCTTATGACAAGATTGCCATGGGGATGTGTGAGCCATCAAGCCTGAAGGCTTTGTCAAAGCCTAGAGATAGGGAGGGTCAGAGTTTTTAAGTTTTTGTAAGATTTATTGGTAGGAAAAAGAGTTATGATAAAAAGTTAAGTGGATAGTACTAATTAGGATAATAGTTTAACATATGTTTCCTTCCTTTCTTTCTTTTTTATTTTATTTATTAATATATTAAATTAACAAGTTGAGAAGGATATTTGAGAGAATATTTTTAAGATTCTCTGTCTCAACAAAAGGGAGATTAAATTTTCTCCATACAAACTCCAGAGAGTGTTTTTGCTCCTGGGAGTTATATATATATATATTTTAAAAACCACATTGCTCTAAGTGTTAAATTTTTGAGAGCATCTACTACTTCTTTTTATTTTGAATGGGGGGGGGGGGGGTGTTATATTACTTCCTAATTAGGTTTTAAGCCAATCAAATCAAATACATGAACAACTATACAACTATATTATTCATTTTCCTTCTAGAGCTGATTCATGATAATTCTAATGAAGATCCAATTCAATACAAATTTTCTTAACCTAGTTTGAACTTATAATTTGCAAGATTATATTTCAACATGTTATCAAATTTCTTTTCATTGACACAATTGAAAACTTGAAAATTCATAATTCCAAGACATTATCTATCATTCTATTTTCTCACCTACGTAAGCAAAATTTGAAATCACATGAGAGCAATACAAAGAGATTTTCACAATCTTTTTCTCTCTCTATTATTCATCCTAGTTCAAGGCTCCATCGGGAAAGAACCAGTAAGAAAACCCAATGTCTTTTCCAAAACATCAAAATTCAAATACATTTTACATAATATTACAATTCATTTCAAAATCCTTCACAAGCGCTCTCTTCCAATGTTGTCAATTCTTCAAGGAAAACAAGGAGAAGACAAGAGCTGACCCAGGGAGAAACATCACAACATCAAGAGCAATTCAAGTATACACCCAAACCCAGTTTTACACAATAGGTCCAAACATAGAACCTAACTAGGGGAAAGGTGTATTTTCCCAATAGGAGACGTCAATCATCATACCATAAAATAGCCCTTTCGAGGCTAAAACTTCAAGAACTTTCATTCTTCTACAAGGCCCTTTCGAGGCTATTTCCATAAGGATTTTCATTCCTTTTCATATTCAAGAATTCACAATATCAAACAAGGTATGTGATGACAAGTAGGGGCCCATACACCCTACCCTCTTTCCCTTCTCTCACCATGAGAGGAGACTCTACACCATTGAGGTCCAACTAAGGCCCTTTCCCCGTACATGGCCATTTCTTCCCTATCCAAGGGTGAGTAATGCCAAAACAATCCCCATGAAATCCCCTCAAAAACAAAACCTCAAGACAAGCATGAGAATACATCAAGAACAAGATAAAATCCATCCAAATCAAACCCAAAACACAAGCAAGCAATACAAAGAACAACTCAATGCCTTATGCATGATTGAAGCATGAACAAAATGAAGAAAAAATCCAAAAGAGTGAAGAACTCCTACCTTCACAAAATGTTATGGTAAAATGGTAAGTTGAGAAGAGTTTTTCCCTTTTCTTCCTTCAATCTTCAAACTTTCTCTAAAACTAGAGATTGGGTAACAACCCCAAAATTACTCCAAAATTCCTCTAAGTATGATCCTTAACTCAACGAGGCTTCAAGTAACCTCAAGATGGAGTTTTGAGTCCAACTCAAGTAGAAGACAATCAATTTTTGCAATCAACCAAAAGTAGGGTTTTTGAGTGACCCTAAAAGTCAACCAAGGAGGCTAAAGGGGTGGAAAGTACTCCCCACCCATACCCTTACCCCTAGGGTACTTAAATTTAATGTTTTTAGGCCTTAATAACTTAATAGAACCCAACCAAAGCTAGGAGAATTTTAAGACCAATTAACGACCTACCAAAGAAGACAATGCAAGATAGCACAAA
Organism: Cupressus sempervirens; assembly: GCA_028749045.1. Classification (NCBI taxonomy): domain Eukaryota; kingdom Viridiplantae; phylum Streptophyta; class Pinopsida; order Cupressales; family Cupressaceae; genus Cupressus; species Cupressus sempervirens. Next base: position 151,880,247 of record CM053790.1, read on the forward strand.
ATTAACAAGTGGTTTAGTTTCATCTTTCCATTGGGTTTTCCCAGCTAAATTTCCTGCATGCTCATTGCACACATCAGTAGATCAAGAAATCACATGCATTATGTAAATTACGTATCAGAAAAATCATACAAATTAAAGCATCCATTTTATAATAATCAATTTTTTTTATCTAATTCTATTCATTAAAATTGGAAAAATCAAAGTGTTAGTTCTGCATTCATTCACTTCATCATCGTACACATTCATAAAGCATTAAATGACAAAGTCAAATATATGAAAGTAAAGCATCACACATCATGAAATAACATAACTTATTCATTAATTCAGATTAAAGTACCAAAATAATCATCGTTAGGCATGCATATACCTAATCATCATAACAACACCAATTAAAGGATACTAAACTATCTGAAGCATAAAACTTGATCATCGAGATGTCAAATCAACATCCTCATTATCAGGTGAAAACACTTTGTACCATCATTAGTAAAAATCAATATTTTAAATAGTCAAGGTCATGTAGTAGTTCTTGACTCACTAAGTGTCTAAAACATGAATGAAACAACAAATCTTAGTTTCTTTTAGGACAATCACAATATAAGCATTTCTTTACATCCATTTCAATCTCCTACGACAGTTTTAATGTAGAATTCATATTAGATGGTTTGATAAGAGGAGGGTCCTTACAAAATTATTTAACTATACTTGAAAACCTTGATTACTTATTTAGAAAAAAAAATTGGCAATTTTTTTTCCATCCCTTAAAAACTGAAGAAAATTTTAGGGAATGAATGCTTATACTAAAACTATTGTTTGCCTCCTAATTCTATTAGCAACCCCTTTTTATTAGTCATCATGATGGACCATTAGATTAAATCTCTAGAGAATATAGTCTTGATTTATTTCCCACAAGATGGTAATGATAATCGTAGCCATGAGGAGACATACCTAAAAACCAACATTTCACAATTGTAAATTTATTATTTATGACCATTAGATGGTCTCTGATTAATGATATTAATTCTATTTTGCACTAAAGTTTTGAAGGACATGAAATTTTATAGAATTTTTTTAGAATAGAGACATGTGGATATTTGATAAGGTTTCACTATAGTGAACTATAAGTTATTCTTCATCTCTAGATATGTATAATGCAGGGTTTACTTTAGTGGCAAATATTCACCAAATGGTTAATCTTTCTTGTTGGGGACCCTAAATTTGGCAAACTTTTTGGCACTTTTTGGGTGGTGACATCGCTCACAATTTATGAAAATTGGGTCACATGCTTAGACCAATTGCCAATAATGATACATAATCATTTTTTAATTTTGATTATGACTTTGCCAATGGAATCTAATCTTTCTACATGGTAAATTGAAAACCCATAATTTTTTAGGCATGTCTTAATTGATGGTCACATTCACCAATGTATGGTAAAACTTTAAGTAGGGTTGTATGTAAAGTACATATATTTGACAAGTTTCTCTATTCTAGAGACTTTCTTAGGAAATATTTATTCTTCTAATCTTAGGCCTAAAATAGATTATATTGTGGAAAAGTGTCATTATTTTAGAAACTTTCTCTAAAACTTTTTGTACTTTAACTTTTTAGCTTGAAATAGGATTTAGATTGGGTACTTAGGATCATCTAATGGTAATTAAATAGGGTTATTGTATCTTGGACGATACAAATTTATGGTTTCTATATACTTTTACTTTTGGTCGCAATTTTTTGAAATAATTAAAGATTCTCTGTGGTTTTACAAAATTATCATACGATGGGAAAAAAATTGCAAATTAAATTAAATTATTTCCTATTTGGAAATTTTTTTTGCCAATTCAAATTAATTTTTTGCCCCTAAAATAATGTTGGATTCACCAGGATTTTATACATTTTTCCAAAGGAGAGTTTCTTAAAGTTATCCCTGGTATAATGAACATTAAATAAGTGTCTTTTCATTTATCCTCTTGGTGATTTCATAGATATCCCATGTGTGATCAATGAGAAGAAATTCCTTTTCCAAATGAGTCTCCTTAATATTTGTACTGACCAATTGTAGAAGAACAAGATTATGAAGTAATCTTGCTTCTAGTTTCAAATGTGTGAGATTTTTGTTTAGCATTTATGTTTCAGAGCACACTCTATGATCCATCATCAAGATAAATAAGAGAGAAGGAGTATAATGAAATATTGTAGAATCTAAGGATCTCTACTAGCTCTAGAAGTGCTCTCCACTTTTTTCCTTTTATGGGTGCATTAGGTAAAGAAAATTCTTTGAATGCAAATTCTCCCTTAGGGAGGTTGTTGTCATAGTTTCTTACCTCAAAGGTTGGGAGCTTCCCTATTTGGGGATCAAGAGATAACTCACCTTTCTCCAGTAATATGAGTACTTGAATAACTAAAACCCTTATAGCATTTTGTGGTTGCAACATCCTTAATATCTTGCTCACTGCATCATCTTCTACCAATGTGCATCCAACTCTTCTTATGCTATCTACCATCTCTTTTAGTATTTTATCATATGACTTGATGTTCTCTCTATCTTTCATCCTCAAATCATTATACTTTCCTCTCAGGCTATTGGCTTTTACATTTTGGACATGCCTCCCTTTGCCCTAGAGAGTCTTATTATTTTTCCATATTTTATATGCAACTTCAAGGTCTTCTACGTTAGCATACTCAACATAAAATATAGTACTTATAAGGCCATCCATGGTCTAGTGTAATGTATTACATTAGAAGCACTTCAATTTAATGACAATTTAGCACCCGTTTAGTGAGAGACTTGTAGTTAATTTGCATTCTCCGCTTTCTTCTCATCTCTCTTTATTTCTTCCAGATGAAATTGGAGTAGGAAATAATATATCCTCCTTGGTATTCCTCTTTCTTGGCACCAAACTTTGTAGAAGTTGATGAAAGCCAGCTTCACAGTGCCCCAAGATCACCTGCATGCAAATAACCTGCTGAAGAGAAACCGAAGAAGGAAGGAACAAGAGCTTGAAGCAACAAACAAAAATTATATTGCAACAATGTGAAAATGAAATTGCTGTACAATATGCCTTGAAAATGAGTTGAGAAATACAATGAGAGATCTCAAATATAAAGGCCTCAAGGAGACTTCTAAAACAAGCTAGAAGATGCTAGGAGATAAGAATGACAACTAAGCATATGTCCAAAAAAGGTGGAACGTCCTCAATCAAGGTGAGAGGATAAGTATGACTTAGATAGGAACAAACTCCTATGTTGACAACAACTCATCAACAACTCCTAGATGACAACTAATATCTAAATGCATTTAACCTAAGTAAAATTAATTAAAAGAATAAATAATTAATAAATAATTATTTACTCTAACAAACTTGAGGTAGAACCTATTCACTTGGGTCCTCTTTTCCCTTCCATTAGTCACTCAAAATCTCTTTTCTTCTCTGAAATTGGGTTTTCTCATAATCTATACCTGATTTCCCAAAACTAAGACCTATTCTAGGATCTTGAGGAAATCTCAAAAATTTTGGGACCTAGTTAGTAAGGATGCACTGCATTCCTCCAAGGGATCCATTTTTAGGTCTCCTCCTTTGGCCTTGTATCAAGGTTGATCAAAGCCATTAATTGTAAGTCCAGTTGGTTGACAAGAGAATGTTTATTATGAGACCATTATAAGAACATCCATTTGCCTCATTTTGCACCCATAAGTATCCAAATCATACATCATTCACATGAAAAATAAATCCATCCATACACAGATGCAAGAATTCATCCAAGCTCTCAAGAATTCAATCATCCTTCAAGCATTCAAGACATTCAAGAAAGTTTTCCATTGAAGTTCAAGGATTTAAGCTTTCAATAAATTGAAGGAGTTTATGCAAGATATAGCATTTTCGACATTCAAGATCCCCCTTGATGATTTTGGGGTTCTTTGTTGCATCTTCTACATTAATATCTCTAAGATCCACATGCATTCCTAAGGTGTATTTCAATAACATTCATTCATGAAGGTTTTGATTTTACTTTGATTTCCTTTCCTATGGTTTTTGAAGTTGTGTCAAGGCTATTGCATCGACATAATTGATTACATTCTAAATTCAAGGGTATATTCATTGATTTGTATTTCTTTACATTGATCTACTTCTACTACATGCTAGCATTCTTTATTTTTAATTTCTATTTCAAGGTTAATTCCTTAACTAGGGTTTGACCGATGCAAAGCCCCTAGTTAAAAAAAAACCTATTTTTCTTGTAGGTTGTAGATTTCCAAAGACATAAAAGAGTGCTGATTCAGACACCCTATTTACAAAACTTTGGAGATTCATGAAATGTTTTGTATCTAGACACTACCAAGCAGAGACAAACTCTAACCCTGCTAAGTTGACCCTACTACTAGGTTGACCCTGCTGCCTTAGGTTGACCCTACTACCTTAGGTCAACCTTATTGCCTTAAGTTAACCTTTCCAAAAGACATAAACATTTCAAGGTTTAGCAGATTCTATTGCTAAAGGTTGAGAAACTGAATTTGAGTATGTCTTAATAGTGTTTGCCAACTCATTTATAGGTTTGTATCTTCCAAGGTACATTATCCTCTCCTCTTTATTTCAATCTGTGTTTTCTTTCTTCCATATTTCAACTTTTCTATCTTCATTAAACCCTCTCTTACATTAGGTTACCAATTGACATTTTTCCTTATGTTAAATCAAGCCTAAATAAAGAGGTGAATCTTGGTTTTCACTGTTCATCTATTGTTAGGGTTGTTAATCTAGCTTCCCTCTACACATTTTGGTGAACCTTAGGAGTCCTCTCTTTTTTTCTTTTGGAGTTAGATTACACATTTCATTATTCATATGTACATTTTTTGGTATATGACTATCTTTCTCAATATTCTTTTCCTTGCATCTCTTTATTGCACTTATGCATTATATGAGAGTTTCTTTAATTTCATATCTTTTATTACTCTTCATTCTTTCCTTTCTTATGCTATTATGACATTGATTAACACATCTTTCCTTTCTTTCAAATCTGTAGTTAGATCTTTACGTGATTTGTTGATTTATTCTTTGGATTATGTGAGAACCTTAGTTGATGATCCTCCTAAACATATTCCTAATCCTCCTAATCCATTTCCTAACCCTCCTCCCCACTCTCCTTCTTTTTCTCTTAGCTCTTCAAAAACATGTGTTCAAGATCAATGCATCATTCATGTTGAGGATGTTCAACATTTCTTTGATGTGTCGTCTCCATGTCCTCTTATTCATGATGATATTAAGGGGAAGAAAAAGGTCACCTTTCCTAGTGCTCCCATCATTCCACCTTACACACTACCTTTTCTCATGATCACCATGAAATCTCTCCTCCTATTGAAGTTTTGAAAGATATTTATACTATTAGATATAATATGGTTTCTAAACACAATTACCAAGGCTTAGGGCTTGGCATCAATAAACAAGGTATTAAATATCCTATTCATATCCATCCTAAGGAGAATAAACATGGTATTTAATTTTCAAATCTTCTGATAGTAGTGGATTATCCTTTTAAACCTCCTTGTCATCTTTTACTACCAACTCATGATCTTGATTATCTATATACTTGTCAAAATGTAGCTAAGAGAGTGTCTGTTAAATTAACAAATGCTAACAAGAAAAAATTTCAAACTCCTATTAAATATCCATTTTCTGAATTTACATGTCCCTTCCACTATAATGATTCTCATATGCTTATTGATTGTGTCATTTTCTATTTGTATATAAAGGAAAAATCCTATTTATGAATTAGCCAATATTCGTGGTATTTGTTACAATTTCTTAATGATTTCACTTAGCCTTTTATTTTCACCTATTAGGAGGGTTGCCCATTATGTGGCATGATGAGAATTTGGAGTCACCCAATAAGTTTTTCTTTCATGTCCCTTTAATTTGGGGGAAAGAATTATCTATTTCTTTTATTTTTAGGATCTATTTTTCTTTCCTATATATATTTATATTTATTTTGGGAATCTTGTGTGGAAAAATTAGTTTGTTATCCCTTATCTTCCACGTTTCTTCTCTATTTCTAGGAATCCCCATTTTCTCTCTTGGAATTTTTGTTCCTTTTATATATAATTTTCCTTTCTTGTATACATTAAAGTGCACATCTTATATATATTCCAATCACTAAGGGAGATAGTATGTTCCTTTCTCCTCATCTAATATTTTCCCCATGATTGTGTCTTCTTGTGATCCTTTCTAGCATTTGTTGTTCCAACTTTATGCTTGAGAGGTCCTTTATTATGTGATGATCTTGTTGAGATTATGTGTTGTACATATTACATAACATTGTTTATATTTTATTATTTTATCGTAATATGCATATGTTGTACCTAGATAGACGTTAAATATGGAGAGATTCGTATAGAATCTTCTTGATGAGTTTTAATGATAATATTTGATGTAATTATTTAATATTAGGAAAAAAATTTAATGCCCAATATTAAATGTGGACTAATGAGGGTTTGGCAACACATGGTTTATGTAAACCACTTGGTGGTTTTTTGGGGGCTTGCTTCTATAAAAAAAACTACAAGGGTAGTTTTTGATGGGAGACATGTTAGCTAAGGTAGCATTTGTGGAGGTTGGAAACATGGTATAGGGTGTGTGGATTCATGTTTGTTCACATGGATTGCATGGTTGTGGCTATGGATGTAAAGGCTTCCATATTTGTATTACAATGGTATTTTGTTGAATAATACATGGTGATGGATGCTTTTGGAGGTTGGAGTTTTCTCCTCAATGAAGGTTTCCCAGGGTATATCTTGTGTCACATTTTATGGTTTTTTTGTCTATTCTCTTGCATGTGGAAACTAAGTGCTTATTTGTTTCAAATCTATTATAGGTTATGTAGAAATTATAGTCTTATTTGTTGAAAGATTCCTTACAAGTGGTATTAGAGCTATGGTTTTGTTGTTGTAACCCTAGATCAAATCTATGGAAATGCATACAAGGATAAAGTAAAGGGAAATATATATGAGTTTTTTAGGTTGTTTATTGCAAAATATGAAGGTTTTGATTTTTCTATTATGATGGGTTGTTGGAATTTTTTGAGCATGTGAAATTGTTGGCGAAAAGGTTTTTTTTTGAAAGTTTCATTTGAATGGGGGTTTTTATGGGGGAGTTTTTAGAAATGACCTCATGGGAAGAAAATAGACCTCACCATTGGATTTGACTTAGCCTTTCCATAAATTTTAATATACTATTTTATCTAGTTTGGCTATGTTGAGAGAAACTATTAATTTTTTTAGTTACAAGCCACAACAACTACCAAATTTAATCCTATTGGAATTTTTTTGTCATTAAAAAAAATCACTTTGAAAGTGGTTTATAATTAAATAGGCCATCTTTTTAAAACATCAAGAACTTTCACTTGGGATATTGGATTTTAGACTTCTTATTATCATTGGAAAGATAATTCAAACCACTACAATTTCGTATAGGTTTAATTATGTCACTACATTTTTTGACTCTAGAGGCTATATGTTATTTATTGCACCTTTTTGGAATAACTTGGGCATACAAAGTCAAAGTTTGGACTTCAAATAGTCAATGAAAAGATCTTAGAGAACTCTACACATTGGTTTAGATTTGGTGTAGGTTTGACATGGCTGATTAGGTAGTATATTGATTTGAATGGTTTATGATTTATATTGATAATGGTAACATTGTAAATTTATGACATGGTATATTTTTGAGATTTGGAGTTTGGAGTCATTGTATACTTAGTTTATATCATATATTGGTCTCTTTTTGACATGGTTATCAGTGTTTGGTTTGGATACGTATGACGACTATTTGAGTCTACAAGTTGTGTAGTTGTGTAAGTGGTCTATACTTGGAGGTTGAATTTATGAATTGGATATGGTTTATCATTTCCCACTATTTTAGATTACAGTAAAAGAAGGTTTTGAAGGGGCCCTGAAACCCTTTTAACAAAAACAAGAAAGATAGGCAATTAAGACCACCAGGAAAAGTCCTGAAACCTACTAAAAAGTAGAAAGAAAATTAGGTTTTACAGTCTCTGTAGCAGGAGTAGAAGCCAGAACCATATGATCCACATCCTTCATAGTAACTAGGTCATCAATTAAGTTATCTTTGTCTTTAACACCCCCCCTGGACACAGTTTGATTACCTTCATTATCAGAGATGCTCTGTTCTGAGGTACCCTCTGAAGTATCCTCCTCTTTTTCTTTATCAAATTTTCCTTTTGTTTTTGGATATCCCTCCAAATTTGAGCTGAATTCCCCAACATCTATCCCTTCCTCTTCCTCTGGGAAATCCTTCTCAGAACCCTCAGAACTCTCCAACTCAGACTAAGTTTCAACAATATGTTTATGAGAACTAGAGGGTTTAGGTTTTACCTTTTGTTTCCCTTTAACATTCTCATCCTTCTTACACTTCTTGGACTGATTCATATTCAAATTGGTGGCTTCAATATGGGTTGTCTATGCACTTCATCACATGTTTTTTATTTTTCTTCATGTAGAGGGGATGAGGTCTTTTTAACAACTATAGTCACGGTGGAGGATTGTGGTTGACTATTTTATGCTAATAGGTTGGACACTTTGAGATTTAGATGCTCATTTCATGAATACAATCATGGTACCATGAATTTTTCTATAACATGATTGGATATATAATCACTTTATTGATATTCATTGGTTTGGATTCCTAATTTGGTTATGATGATATATCTTCTTGGTTGAGAATCATGGTTATTTAATTTCTTTTCAAGAGCACATATTGTACACTTTAAGTTATTTTATGGTTTGATGCATTGGTTGATTCTCATTGTAGATGATGGTTTTTTATCATGATGTCATAAATAGCTTGGATACATGACTTAGTGACATCTTATGGAAATTAATGGGGAGCTTTCCAAGATAGCCCCAATCATTAGGCCTTCTTCAAGACTTCTTCTATGGTCCCTAGGGTTCCTCTAGATTCCCCTATCCTTTAGGAAATTTTTTACTATCTCCTCTCCACTAGAAAGGTATCCACCAATTCAAAGGTCTCATCTCTAGCTAATTAGGGCACAATGAATTCCTAGGCTCCAAACTACAACTTGGCTTCTCCGATGGATATATGGGAGTTGGAATTAATCAATAATTTATTCTTTCAAAGCTCTATCCATTTCACCCCTTGGCTTCAATACAATCTCTTCAATCCCTATAAAACAAGACTAGTAGAGTTGCTAGTAATTAGGTCTCCAAAACTAGGGTTTTTCCTTTAGTTTAAAAAATCCCTTAATAAAACCAATTTTTTTTTGTCATTCCTAATACCCTTTTGGCCATTCTTACAAATTTTATTGTTCTAGGGTTCCCAACCTATTTGTACACCCCTAAACCCTAACTTGTTCAATTTGTAAAGGAAAAAAACAACTTTGTGGATTTGGCTATAAATTTCTTGAGTTTGACCACACACCATTAAATAAATTCTTATGAATCCTCATGAAATCCCTCTAGATCACATTCTAACCCCATTTTCATGCCTTTCATTTCATCCATCCTCACAATCACCAACTGTGATGTTTCCTACACCTTGCCAAGACCCTGTTGTCTCACCTAGGGCAAGAAGTTAAAAATAGATAACCAACTCCTCTATCCTAAAAATTTCTTATTATAATGTAAATTGATTTACCTCCCATGTAAGAATAGGCTTTGATTATCCCATGATGGGAATTTATGGGAGGAGCAAATTTTCCATATTCAGTCAAAACTAGATCAATAAACTGATTCTTTGCAAAAGATTTACAAAACTAATAAAAATAAAAGATTCAAAACTTAAGCTTTGGCACACAATGATTAAAAAAACCAACCTAAAAAACAAGAATATATAGATACCAAGATCAATCCATTAAGCATAAGATGCTTATGTTGCAAGTAGACTGTGACAGAAAAGTGCAAAACAAAGCCAATAACTTTCTATGAAAAATTCTTCAAAAAACCAACCAACCTCTACAACAGGTCATGGATGGTATTATATACACCTCCTTCTCATGATCCAATAGTTGTGGTAGTTCCATAACTACCCATGCTCAAAAGTACATTTGTGCAAGAAATGTTGTCATTGACAACTTTGACAACTTTTTTCCATTGCCAATTTCACTTTTCTAGTTTCTCTTCTAACCTTGTATCATGCCTATATTAGACCTATGGATCACATTCCACCTTATTTCAAACATTACCTCATCAATTTGGGTGCCAAGACCTATTTGACCCCCTAATTGCAATAGAGCATCTTTTTGCAACTTTGAACCATTGTGCATTCTAGATTGACTAAGTGCAATTTGTCACCCTGTTGGATCTTCCTATCAAACCATATAGAGGTTTCTTTAGTCTACATACCATGTATTTGTCTTATTTCATTGGAAAACCTTGAGGCTTTTTTATGTATACCTCTTCCTCAAGTTCTCCATTCAAGAAAGCTGTTTTAACATCCATCTAATAAACCTTAGACTTTTTATTTTATGCATAAGCCAAGAACATTCTTACTGCCTCCATTCTGGCTATAGGTGCATATGTCTTTTCATATTCTATGCCTTATTGCTAAGAATATCTTGTGTACAAGTATATCCTTATTCCCCACAACTTTGGCTTGCTCATTCATCTTGTTTCTGAATACCCATTTGGTTCCTATCACATTCTTATCTTTAGGTCTAGGAACTAACTCCCATGTTTCATTCTTCACAATCTAATCCAATTCTTCCTTCATTTCTTGAATCCAATGATCATATTTCCATGCTTCATTTGTACTCTTAGGTTCAACTTGAGAAATCAAACATATTTCTTCATTAACTCTATTTCTTGTAATCACACCTTTGTTTTTGCTTCCAATTATCTTCTTTTTAGGGTGATTTTTTGTCAGATTCCTATTAGTGGTAAGATTTGACATCTCAACTCTTATCTCATCTCTAGGTTCAGATCTCTACTCTCCTCTTTGCTCAATAGTTAACACATGATTATGTAGATCATTGTTAGTCTCAAAGAAAACTTTTTCTTTATGTCAAACAATTCTAGAGTTATCTTCTTCTTCATCCAAATTGTAATCATACCATATTTTCCTTAGTTCCAAAATTTTCAACAATCTTAACATTTCCACATTCAACTATTATCTTAGTTCTATGATTAGAACATCTATATGCCTTTCTTTTCAATGAATAACTAAGAAACATACCTTCATCACTTCTTGGATCAAACTTGCCAACATCACCATCTCTCTTAATATAACACTTGCTACCAAATATTATGAAATACTTAACTAATGGTGAATGAACAAACCATAGTGCATAAGGTGTCTTTCTCATACCTTTCCTGATATGTACTCTATTCATAGTGTACACTATTGTATTGATTTCTTCTCTCCAAAATGTCTTGGATACATCATTCTCAAATGACATCGCTCTTGCTTCCTCTTCTATTGTTTCTTCTTTCTACAATCCCATTTTGTTCAGGTGTCCTAGGTGAAGATAACTACCTTTTGATTCCATTCTCTTCACAAAATATGTTAAACTCTCTAGAGGTGAATTCTCCTCCTCTATCTGATTTCAAATTTTTTATATTAACATTAGATTCATTCTTAACACTGTTCTTAAATATCTTAAACTTCTCAAAAGCTTCAAACTCCTCTTTAAGAAATGCTACCCGCATCATTCTAGTGAAATCATCAATGCAAATCATGAAATACTCTCACCATAGAATCCTCTTATTCTCGAGGGATCACTTAGATCTATGTGAACAATCTCCAACTTCTCTGTGGTAGTGAACCTCTTGTTGGGAAAAGATACCTTCTTCTTCTTATCCAAAATACATTCTTTGCAAACCACATTAGTAGGCTTAATTATCTTACATAGAACTCTAACTACAAGTGTGCTACTAACCTTTACAATATTATCAAAGTTTGTATGAAATAATCTCCTATACCATAACTAATTGTTATCCACTTTAGAAACCAAACAAGTCATTGCAGTGGGATTTAACTAAAATACATTACCTATGGACCTAGTTCAAGTTCCAATCATCTTACCATCCTTATCCTTGCAAGTCTTTTCTGTGAATTGCAATTGATACCCTTTTCCCACCAACTATCCAACACTCAACAAATTATGCTTCAATCCATCAACAAAATAAACATCATCAATGTTAGTTCTTCCATCTAAAGTAATGGATCTAATCTAAAATATGATAGACTACATTGTTACCAACTCTAACAATACCTCCACCATAGTTCTTGAATTTAGCAAACTTATTCATATCACCAGTCATGTGATATGAAAAACCACAATCTATTATCCAATCAGATTTCTTTTCAACTTGGTAAAATAGAGAATTTTCTTCTCTAATTTCTCTATCAAGAAAATATTCTTTAATAGCTACAAATAATAGCTCATCATCACTTTCACTTTGAGCTCTTTCATCAAATTATTTATCTTTAATATAATACAAACAGTTTCTATCTCTTCTAGGCTTGCAATTTCCCTTATATTTTTTCTCTCTTTTAGGATAGTTAGATGCATAATGACCAAACTCATTACATGTCCAACATTTAAATATATTCTTACCATATTTTTCTCTTCTCACAAGAAGTTCTATACCTTTCTCAATCTTCTTATCTTTATCATATCTGCTTTTGCTGCTACCAAAAAAATCTCCATGTGTTCTTGTGCTTCTATACAAGCTTGGTCAAATATTCAAGGCACTGAAAGTTGTCTCAACTCTTTTCAGCTCTCCTGATTTCTTCATATCTACTTTTGTTGCTTATAATCTTCCAAGCAACTTTTCCCTGGTAAAATCCTTAGTGCAGGGTATAAGTAGGTGAATCATCTAAGAAACTTGCTTGAATGGTGGTGTCAATATTTTCAAGATCTTCCACAAAACGTCATCTTCTTCCTTGGTTGAACCATGTGACTTGGTTCCTACAAAAATCTCTAATATCCTACCAATATAGTTTCTTGTAGATTCATCTTCCATCATCTTAGCATCTTGAAATGTGCATATCCAATTTTGCAATATTACTCTCTTTGTATGTGTATCACCTTCAAAAATAGATTCTAATGCTTTCCAAATTTCATGAGATCTTTTAAGTGTCTTTATTTGACTATATTCATTCTCTAGAAGAGCTCATAATAGGGCTTCTCTAGCTCTCATATTGCATATGAAAAAATCTCTCTCTACTTCACTACATTCTTCAATTTTCTCTTCTTTCACAATCATCTTCTAACTCTTTGTCAAGATCTAATAACCCAGACCCATGCACAAGAGATGAGTCTTCATCTTCTCCTTCCAATTTTCATAGTTGGCCCTATCAAATCATGGACTATCCTTTTTGAAAATATTTTCCATCAATCTTCCAAAGTTGTTAAGCTTATCCATCAAGGACCCGAGACTCTGATACTGATTGTTAGAATATATAGTCCATCAATATAACTAGGGGGGGTGTGTGGTGAATCAGTTATCCAACTACTATCACAATTATCAACTTTAAAAAAAATTAACCATGAGTAATATAATTAGAAACCACAACAAGATACTCATATACACTAGATATGTTAACTAGGGAAACCCTTGACTAGAGGGAAATACTTGGTGGGGATGGTACCCACAAGATGATGTACTAATATTAATATTCCTTGTTAGAGGATGAACCCTGTTAGGAGTCTATAACAACATTTAATACATATTAGTCCCTGTTAGGATACTTTGAATCCTTGTTAGGAGATTCCAACCATATTAGGAGTTGTGCCAACCCCATTAGCAGTTTTCAAAGACAGTTGGACCCACTATCCAACTAGATTCAAGGGAAAGACAAATGAAACCACTATCCAAATGATCTGTGTATTATTACTTGTAGAATAATATAATTGAATAGTGCTTCCTTCCTCTTTCTCTTTCCTATCAACCAAACTTTTACTCATTCTGATCTTGTAACTAGATCACAAATCTCACATCCAATAATCCCTTGGATCAGTTAATTGCATTCACCAAACACTTTTCTCCTTTTTACACTTCACACTTCATACAATAATGGACACTTCTTACAAACAAGTAAAACATCTTTCCTTTATACCATATCTTCAAAATAATTCCTTGAGTTAGCCTTAAGGCTTTCCCAATTAATTATAATAAGATAATTAATTAATTATAATTACAATAGCATTTTTAGATCAGAGTCTATACAAAAATTCAGAAGTGTAATATTGGGGATTGTGCACTTATTGACATCATCAATAGACTATCCTCTATCACAAGCTAACCACACATCTCTTCATTACATTTCAAATGCAAGATAGCGAAAAATCATCAAGAAATGTTTTTCTAATACTCTATTTATGTACTACTCTTTGTAAATTAGGTACAACTTCCATATGTCTTTGACTTATGTGTTACCCATTGAACCATGTCGTTAGGAAACTTCACTGAACATGTCCACAAATGCACATCATGGGATAGTCAAAACATTATCCATACAACTAAGATCTCTCTCTACTACTCTGCCAGTCTTCATAGAATTACTGCTATGTTGACATCAATGACAAACACAAACATGAATGCACCATGTCAATACTCTCCAATGCTTAGGATACTCCCCCAATATAGCATTCATGCTAACATTACCTAGGTGCTCCTGCACCATTCTTCCCCAAAAAGGAAATCAAGTTACCTTTGATGGTAATAGGTCTTCTCCAATGCCTAATTTTTTAAAATTCATAGGCTAAAACCAAAGAATTTTCAGATCTGGTATATATATCCACTTTATTTGGTGCTCCATGTATACCCCATACCTTGTCTTATTTTTCACTCTAGAATTTGGCACTTTTTTTGCCTTAGATTGTTCCTTCTATGGTATAGGTACCTTAATCAGGTCCTTATTTGCTTGTACAATATGATCTTATTTTGCAACATCTAGGTCCTTATATTTAACAAGGTATTACACATTGAATATTGGTGATATGGCTAGTTTTGTGAGTAATTCCACTTTGTACGCATTTTGGCCATACTTGGATAAGATTTTCAATGAACCTATTGTACTTATTTTTATCTTGCTTGGAACTTCCTTCTACAACCTCACCTTGTTGAGATGTACCATCACCAAGTCTCCCACTAAAAAATGTTAAGTCCTTATTTTCATCTACCTTGGCCATTAATTTTTGGTTGGTCTCCACCAATTTTTTCTTAACTTTCTCATGGACCTCATTCATGGATTGAGCAAAGTCTTTTCCATGACCAATTTTTCCTACCATATCTCTTAGATCTCTTAGTGCACACATACCCCTTGGATGTATCCCATAGACTACTATAAATGGGATCTTCCTTGTGGCCCTATTAACACTTTCATTATAAGAATTTTTTTCTTGAGCTTAGAATTGGTCTCATACTTGTCCATACTCCTTGGTTAGACACCTTAGAAAGTTTACTAGGACCCTTTTTATGACTTTTGTTTGACCATCTATTTGTGGGTGGTAAGTCAATCCAAATGAAATATTGGTACCCAATTTGTTCCATAGGGTCTTCCAAAAATGTCCCATGAATTTAAAATCCCTGTCTGAGACAATACTTAGTGGTAACCCATGCATTCTCACCACCTCATTGAAGAATAATTGACAAATGTGTTTGGCATCATGAGTTGTCTTGTAAGGGATGATGTGGTTCATCTTGCTAAACTTTTCTACAACTAGAAACACAATGTCAAAACCAAAGTTAGATCTAGGTAATCCAACTATAAAGTCCATGTTGATGGATTCTCATGGCATATTTTGTATTGGAAGTGGTTGGTATAACCTTGCATTGGTAACAATCTCTTTTTTTCTTTAACAAACACCAGATACTATAAAGTCCATGTTGATGCATTCTCATGGCATATTTGGTATTGGAAGTGGTTGGTATAACCTTGCATTGGTAACAGTCTCTTTTTCTCTTTAACAAAAACCATATACTTTCTCACACCCCTCTGCATTTTAGGCCAATAGTAGAACCTTTGGATAAGCTCCAATATCTTGTTTAGGCCAAAGTATCCACTAAGAAATCCATTGTGCTTCTCCTAAACCAAAATTTACCTCATGGATCCCCTAGCTACACACAATTGTTCCCCTTTGAAATGAAATCCATTCTATAAGGTGTAATCTACATACTCACAATGAAAATGGTTGTTGAAATCAATACACACCTTATAAGCTTTGCAAAGTCTTCATCCTCCTTTTATATGCTCTTGAAACTCTCAACTCCTATACTCTATAGTTGCACTTCATTCACTATCAACAACCTTCTATTCAGGGTATTTGCAACCTTATTGGCTCGACCCTTCTTATGCTTGATGGTAAAGGTGTATGACTGTAAAAACTCTACCCACTCAATGTGCCTATGACTCAACTTATCTTGAGTGTTGATGAAGCTTAAGGAATGATTGTTACTAAAGACTAAAAACTCCATAGGAAAAAGGTAATGCCTCCACTTCTTAAGGTCTTGGACTAAGGAATGTAACTCCAAGTCATATAGGGACTTCTTTGCTTCATTTAATGTTTCATAGAAGAAGGATTTTTGGTCTACCCTCTTGACTAAGCACCACTTGTACTACCACATTAATGACATCATGTTCTAATATGAATAACTTGGAAAATCTTGGTAGTTCTATAATAGGTTGGGTGGCTATCCTTTGTTTGAGGAATTCAAACCCTCTATTGGCTTCATTAGTCCACTTAAACTTTGTCTTTAACTGACCTTTTATGGTTTCTAGAACAAGTGTACATATCTCACTAAACCCCCTTATGAACCTCTTATAAATTGAGCTAATCCATGGAAATTTTTCACCTTAGTTCTTGTCCTAGGAGTGGGCTAGTTCATGATAGCTTTAACTTTTCTTGGATCCATCTTTAGGCTTCTTTGTGAGACTACAAAGCCTAAATACACTAGTTTTTGCTTCATAAACTCACACTTTCTGATGAGGGCACAACCCAAGACAAAATAAACACAATCGAAAAAGGAGAAATTTATTATTAGAAATGATATTCTATTACATTTAGTATAGATAAAATAGACTCAGCTATATGCCCTATGGGCTTATAATGTTACTAGATTCTAGAGAAAAACCTTTCTCATAGTACCTTCTCCCAAACTCCACAAAATTGCCTTTACAATGAAAGAAATGGCCTTAAGTAACTTGAATTAGGTTTAGAGTTAGGAATAAATTTTATAATATTCCATTTGGTTTCCCCTACAAAAGTAGAAGGTTGTAGAAGACACGTCATAAGTCAGTGCAAAATTAGAAGAATCTAGAAATGGTAGTCCAACTTTGGGAAGACATAACTTTTGACCTGGGACTCCAATTGAAAAACCATTTAGATTTTCATAAATCTCTCCAAGTGATCTATAGTGCTATGGATCATCTTTTATCTTTCCCCATTCTTTGGGCCTGTACAAGGTCATTTAGTGCCTCAAATCTAACTTTGATGCATTCTTAAGGGTCTCCAGGCAACTTAAAATTGCAATAACTTTCAAACCGTAAAGCCTTTTGACCTAATTTTTTTTGGAATGATTTAAATTATGAGTAAAATAATTCCTCCAACTTACACCACTTAAATCATTATAATTATGGATCAATTATGAAATAATCTATTTTCTACAATGACACATATCCTGAGGTGACAAAAAATACTAATCCAGAAAACCAATAGTGGAACTATGAGAGTTGGAATATCTATTTGGCCCAAATGGGTATCTATAAATAAAAACACATTAAATAGAAACTCACACTAAGCATATTTTTGGGTGGTACAGAATTGCCCTTACACTACTAGATGCTCCTGTATCAGACACCTAGGGTAAATTGAAAATTGACCCTGTCACTTTATAGCTGGTAGAGGAAAACCCAATTAGGAAACCTCCAAATTTGATAACCATGTCAAATCTTCCAATGTTTGTCCCTTCCACTTCACTAGTTATTCCTCATACTACATGTTTATGGTGCTCTAACCTACATGACTATCCATAATTTCTTCAATCTCCTCCTTCTTAGAAGTAGAAATGAGACATGGTTCCAGTATCAAATCCTACTTTGCACCATCTTCATGATATTTTGTTAAGTTTTTAATATTGAAAATAAGAGAAATATGGATCTCATTTGGTAACTCTACTTCATATGCATTTCCTGAATCACATTTCTTCAAAATCTTGCAGTGACCAAATTTCTTCATCTTAAGCTTGTTGTAGTTGCTCACTGGAAATAATTCCTTCCTCAAATTGTTCCTTCCTCAAGTACACCATAACTAGATCCCCAACATGGAACTCCTTATGTCTCCTCTTTTGATCTCTCTATCCTTATACTATAGGTTCATTTTGGTAATATGTGCATGTACCTCCTCATGTAGGTTCTTGAAATATTTAACAAAATCTTTTGTCTCAACACTAGTCCATTTTGACCTTCACCTTCTCTGGGTCCATTTTGCACTAATACATTAGGTAGTGTTTTGCGACGTCAATGTGTATTTGGCATTTTTTTTTGTTTTATATCCCAACGACATCGCAATTGCGACAATAATGTCACAATTGTGACGTCATCAGGATATAAGACAAAAAAAAAGGGCGCGTTGCTCAGATTGTTTGCGCCCAATGAATCAGATCTCCCAATAGATTGGAAAAATACCTCCGATCACAGCGAATCAACCAATCTACCCCTGATCGAGCACAGAGCACTGCAATTATTTGGAGTAAATTTTGAATCCAAAGACTACATGAATTGTATGCAAGACGAAGGAAACAAACAAATATTCATTGGACTTCAAGTCTAAGGTAAAATATCTCATTCTCTGAGACATCCTCCTCTTGAAGATGAAGGAAAGAAAAAAATCTTGATTGGACTCCAGGTTTGATGTGAAGAGGTAAAATATCTCTTTCTCTGAGACATCCTCCTCTTTGATCTCGCCTTATTCGATTCATTATCTAGTCGATATAACATTTAAATAGAACAGATTTTGCAAAATCTTTCAATGGTACAAGGTGTTGTAGTGGACAGTTAGTTTGAGTATTATTTTTGGGGCTAGATGTGAACGGGAATATGAATTTTTGATTTTTTGATTTCGTCCATACCCCCACCATAATGCTCGGTTCCATATCCCAGAATGGCTTAGTCCCCAGAACTTGGCCCATTCTTGAATAGCTGCGTCTAAACAGGAAATGGATATCTATGAGATGGAAATGGAGTTTATTGGCTGGCTAGTTAGATATCAAAGAAAAGCCAGCTGCCCTGATGCCCTACTATTCGACGGTGCATGAACCTGCAGGGTGTGCATGCATGCATGAGGGCCGGGTATTGTTTCTTGTATAACCCCCTCAATCCTAAAAATAACATAAATAATTAATCCCTTGTTGCCTATAGGAATGCCTCTTTCCTAACTTGGTCTAGGTTTCTGATTATCCTAAGAAGGAAATAAGAATACTTCCCCCATGTCTCAAATTTGTTTCAAATAGTGAGGATTGGGGTTCAAGGATACATGCTAATAGAGGGATTAGGGATCATGCTTCAGGGATACTTGATGTTGGAGGGAGTAGGGTTGAGGGGGCATGCAGAATGAAACAAAGGCATGACATTATGAGAAAACACAGAATGCCATTGAAGGCTGTAATCACACTTTCATACAGAGGATTAGGGATAGTACATGTCATACTACATATCAATTCAATTTTGTAGGATGAACAAGATTCAATGAGGACTCTATTATCCTTAGAGACTAGTCAATCAACAACATTGAATGGAACAAATTGAAAGTCATCAGACTTGCCATAACAAACTCCACAACCTACGAAAGGTTGCATGTCTCAAATTTGTTTATGAGTTCTTGGAGATAAATCTTTGGACTATTGATGGAGGCATGAACCTGCAGATGATAATATGGAAAAAATAGTCTTTGTGGCTACAAAATATTAAGCTACCTTCCAGCTTCTTCAACCGTGAGTAGAAGAAGAATTATAAGAGGCTCTCGAAGAATTGGGAGGTTAGAGATAAGTTTAAATCAATTGTAGGTCTCTCTTTTTTTTACTTACTCTAGTTCACTTTAATACTCTTACCGGCCTCCAAAACTGGTAGAGTATCAACCAATTTTAAGAACAACCTCTCACTCCATCGTTATTGGGCTCAGCCTCACATGCACCACTATGTCTCCCTTCCAAGTCGGGCTTTCACTTTTTTGTTATCCTAACATTTCTCAACCATTTTTCATAGTGATAGGATGAAAATTGATTGTAAATCAGAGTAGATACAATTCAGACATGTCCTTCAGAATTACATAATCATGAACATTGGCAATTAGTGATTAATCAAAAAATCACATTTTTTGGCTTCATCAACACATTCCTCGCAGCATCATATGAAGTTCCTTACACAATTGGCAAATGTGGGCTTAGCAAAAACTTTGGTAAATTAAAAATTTCTTAAGTTTATTTAAAAACAACTTTCTGTTATACATAACAATTTTTCTACTATCCAATATTTTACTTGATGTTGTTTCTAGAAGAGATTGTATATGTTTTTTGAATCACAATGTTTCAGATCTCACTCTATGATCTATCATCTAGATGTTAGAGAGCAGAAGGTTGCTATGCTTGCTGGCACATTTTGGCATGAGGGAGAAAGTACCAAAGTGTTGGGCCTATCATTCTTGCAGAGGGTGCTCCTGAGCTTCCCATTTCTACAAATGGTGTAAAACTTGTTTAATTGCATGTTTAGTTTGGCATGCAGATGAGCATGTGTAATATTTTTCTTGTAGATCTATTTATTTTTGTTGCAGGGAGACATAGCATAATAAAAGGAAATATGGTTAAAAGTATTTGTTCAGAGCTCATTTTTAAATTGTTTGAAAGATCACTCAAGTCATTCTTTAAATGTATGGATTTGTGGTTTTTTTTGTCAATGCAAATCATGTTGTTGTTAGTAGGCTTAATTCCTTTTGATTACCATCTATGGCATTTTTTCATCTTCTTCATAGGGGCAGGAAAAGCCATACAAAAAGTTTCAAGCAGTCAGCGTAGCTTCTGTTATTGCTCAACTATTTAACAATATACCAAACAAATGCATCATTTATCCATCTGTATATTTTTACTATTTTTCTTAAGTTGACAATGCTTCCTTTTGAATCTATTTATGTTAAATCAGGATGTATCAGCATTGACTATAGTAGAAAAACAAGTTACACAGATGGAAACTTGCATTGTTGCACTTACAGCTAACATTTGACACTTGGAGTTGATATGCATGTTTACATGAAATGCTGAAGTAAGATGCATATCAAATATATTGTCTTGAGTATTTCATGCCAAATTATGGTCTCTCTTGTTAAATGAGCATACACAGTTTAAATGGTATACTCTTACAAACTATTAGCTCTTTTTTTGCTCACTTACCTAATTTCCCTACAGCTACGAGCAAAAATTAACAATAAATATTTGACATATTATTAGTGTTGATCTTCTTAAGTTGGGCACTGATTTCAACCCATTCTGATTGATTTGTACAGATTCTTATAACCAATTCCATATATTTAATTACATTTAGACACTATCTTTTAATGCTTTATTTTAGTGTGCTACATATTCTATTTCATATTTGTGATATGTGATGAAAGTATTATAACATATGGAGGAACAGTCCATGAGTGGCGTGGCCAATTGAAATGGTTTTAGTTTCAATTTTACACCATTTGATACAAATAATCAATTTACCAATCCACCCCTAGGTTCATTCCATTTGTAGTAAAATCTTCATTACATAGAAAATGTTCACAAAATCTATGTCAATGCTCACACATCTTCTTAGACTTACGCAAATCTATGTCAATCCTCACACATTTTCTTGGACTTACGCAGGAACTATGCTGCCCTGCAGCTCTTGTTAAATATGTTATCAACTTGACTTTTCTATTAAAGGCTCTCATGCTGAATTGAAAGCCAGGTAAAGAAAAAGATATTATACACTATTTTGTTGGTACCCTGTGCAGCACAACAAAATTGTTCTTACTATAAGAAAATTTTCTTTTCTTTTGTTTCATTATAGATCTTCTACTTGCATGGAGGTCTCTCCCCATCGTTGGACACACTTGATAACATTCAAGCTTTGGATCGCATACAGGAAGTGCGTTTATACACATAAGTATAAAATTCTTCTTTTCCCGCAACACATATAACAACAATTTTAAGTGCTTGCAAGGTATATACTTATGAATAAATATTACATCCTAATTTAAATGTATGAAAACAATTTTCATTCCTTTTAAGCTTCATTCATCTCGAGGTGCAATTCACAAACTCAAGAATAGTGGCTTTTGTTCTTCAGGATACCTTTAGGGGAAGAGTATCTGAATGCCCCCTCGTGTTTGGAGTCCAGTTTAGAGGAGATGGCTATTTACACTGCTAAGGTTTGTTGAATCTAATTATGAATAACATTGCTTGCTATTGTTGAATCTAATCTAATGTATATTTTAACTAGACTTGTAGCTTATATGTTTTGAAATTTTTGTTAGGCCTTGTAGTTTGTATAATTTGATTGCTAGAGAGCTTCTACAGCTAAGCAAGAAGGCCGTTGCACGAGTTATAGCCACGTGCTCGGGTATGAAAATTGTTTTTTTTTATTCTAATGTATATTTTAACTAAACTTTTAGCTTATATGTTTTGAAATTGCTTTTAGTGGCTTAATGTTGTAAGGTCTCTTGAAATAAGACCTTTAGGCGGTTGGTCAAAGTTTTACAAATAATCTTAGGAATAAAGTCAAAGAAAGTATTTTTAAAATATTAAAGTATTTAGCTAGGTCTAAGAAGATTTGTGTACTTTTGATAGTTTTGCTTAGTTTTTGAAAGTTGCAGTAGACCGAAGTTTTCATAGCCTGATTTTTGCTTCCTACAAAGAACAATCATGTCAGATAATATAAGTGAAGAACAAAACAGGGAGACAATCGCTAGATTGTGGTCTAACTTGAAAAGAAAAGGTGATGGAAAATGTTATTGTCCTTGCAATATTTGTAAGGGCTTAAATCGTAGAAGACTGTTAATCAAAACAGTTAAGAGACATTGTAGGGAGAATGGTCACATTGAAGGGGGGCATGACTATCATCCACTGGTAAGTCATTCATTATATCATTTTAACAATTTATATACATATGAAATCACTTGATGATGAGTTGATGATCATGGTTTATTTATGTTAATCAATTTTATATAGGTTGATCTTCCTAGGGAAGTACATGATATGAACCACAACAATCCGAAGAATATGGTTTTCGAAGTGGAGGAACATGGAGGTGCAAATATCCAAGGTGAAGATAATGATCCCATGGAAGATGACGATCATGCACTAGAAAACACAATTGAAGAGGATGGTATAAATACATTGATCCATGACACATCTAGTCCAAGTGTATCTGATCATGATGATGATGATAGCCTCGATGTACCTCTACTTCAAAAGGCATACGAGCCCCTATACAAAGACTCCCAAACAACTCTTCTCTCTGTTGTATTGTTGTTGTTGAACTTGAAGTTTATGAATGGTTTATCCAACATAACAATGTCACGTATGTTAAGGTATGTCATATATGTCTTTATAGTTAACAAAGGGTGAATAATGTACTACTAATATTGTTTATATTAACAACTTATATTTTTTGTTTTAGATTGATAGGCGAGTTTCTGTTACCATCATCAAATATTCTACCTCACTCATATCGAGAATTAACTGCTGTTATGAAAGATATTGGAATGGAGTATGAAGCAATACATGCTTGTCCCAATGATCATATTATATATTATAAAGAACATGAATTTGCAACACAATGCCCTGTATTTCATACGAGTAGATATCGAATAGATCGACTAACAAAAAAGGTGCCTCAAAAGGTTCTTCATTACATCCCCATTATTCCACGGATGCGACAATTATTCAGGTGTAGTAGCTTAGCTCAATTTATGGATTATCATGCACGCAATAGAAGTCGAGATGACATTATTCGAATCCCTGTGGATGGTTTGGCATTTATGCACATAGAGGAAAAGTGGCAACACTTCAAAGAAGAACGTCATAATCTCAGGCTTTCATTGGCAGTGGACGGTGTCAATCCATTTGGAGAGATGAGATCTGTTTACTCGGTGTGGCCTATTTTTGTTATCAACAATAACATTCCTCTATGGATGTCAATAAAGAGGGAGCACATTATGTTGGCAATGATTTTTCTAGGTATCTTATCATTTGATAGTTATTAATTTACACGTACTTACAAATCTTGCAGTAAAATGGTCACAATAACTATGTAATGTTACTGTTCATTCAAGTAGGTAAATATCAAGTAAAAGATATGAATGTATATATTAAGCCTCTTATCGACGAGTTGGTGGAGTTATGGAACGATGTCACTATGTATGACGTGTCTAGACCAATACAACAAAGACAATTTCAATTCCATGCAATACTTGCATGGACAATACATGATGCCCCAGGGCTACCACATTTTTGTGGTATGTTATAGTGAATTCAAGTTGCACACAATAATTCTAATTATAAAAATCAACATATTTAATAATCCAATTACATCATTATCTTGTAGGTCTTCAAACAAAGGGAAAATTTGCATGTCCAGTTTGTGGTCCAAAGATGAAATCTCGTCATTCAAAAAGTTTAGGAAAGCAGGTGTTTGATGAGTGTAGACACTTCGTCCACAGGAATCATAAGTATCAAAGTATGAAAAAACATCTTTTCAATGGGAAAGAAGAGACTACATCAAAGCCACAAAGAATGACACCTCGCCTATGGAAGTTGGAATATAATAGAATTAATCGTTGAGGTAATGTCGTTCCACCTAATGGTTTATGTTTGTAATTTATATATTTCTATTATGATTTTTGTTGACTAATTGTGTAATTGATGATCGTGAAGGTTGTCAAGGAAATACTGACAACCTTCCAAAGGGACTAAAAAGCTATCCTAGACAATTTAGTAAGTTTCCCTACTATGAGCACTTACAAATTGTGCATTTGTTTGATACTATGCATATTGGAAAGAATATAACAGAGACATTGTGGAAAATATTGGATGGAAGGTGTGAAAAAGAAAAAATTGTCAAAATTTGTAATGACATACATGAATCCAATCATGCATTGAAAAATTTCATTCACTCAAATAGCAATAGAGATTAGATTAATATAAGTGCCCTTCCATGGTTATTAATGGAGCAGCAAAGTGATGCCATTAAAGAAGTCATACGAAAAATTTGATTTCCCACAGGATTTGCTGCGAACATAAACAATCTCATATAAAAAAAAAGTAAATTTGGGCCAGGGCTCAAAACGCATGATTGGCATACTTTCGTCAAGGTAAGTTATGTTCTTCTGTATTTACAATATATTCATAAACTACGTGAATTGTTCGTTATGTTATGTTAGAAAACAATGAAATGATTGGTTTATAATTACTGTAGTACGTGCTTCCTCTATCTCTCCCAGAGCACTTCAACAATAACATCAAACAAGTGATATACGATCTTGGAAAATATATGAGGTAAGCAGTAATATCTGTTTAATTTGTTGTATATATTTATTATATTCGTGATTTTTTTTTCTTGCTATGTAATCTATTGTATATTATTTTGTAAAGTCTCATATCTATATATTTTTTGTGACTTGAATCTCTTAATGTAGGTGGTTGTCATCTAAAGAAATCCATAAAGAAGATATAAACTATTGGAAGATAAGAATTCCTCATTTACTGTGTGGAATGCAAAAGTGTCTACCTCCAACTTTTTTCAATGCACAGGAACACTACCTCATACACCTAGTTGAGGAGATTGAATTGTGTGGACCTGTACACACTAGGTCAATGTGGATCGTTGAGAGGCATTTGAAATCTTTGAAGGCTTTGGTTCGACAAAGAGCACATCTTGAGGGTTCTATGGTAGAGGGATATATGGTATACCAGACTATGGTGTACATTACTGAATATCTTTCTAAGTTTGCATCAAATATCCATGTAGATCGCATTTGGGATCTCGAGCCTTTTAAAAAATTAGAAGGGGAGTACTTGATGTGGAAAGGTACATTGAGGAAAGTGAGAGGTAATAAATTATAAGATGTTATTGTAATAAATTATTTCTTAATCTTCAAAATAAATCAGTTGTAAGTTGTCTATTTTTTTTTTGTACAGGTGCTTGATAGTGGGATGCACTACATTTGTATATTACAAACAATCTTGATTGGATGACGGTATGGATTGAACGATGTCAACATTCTGGTCGCACATTAACATGGGAAGGTGTATCTTTATTGGTTAAAGAAGCTCATCGTAATGGAGATTCCAATGTTACGCAAAGGGAAATAGATTTAGCACGTGGTTCAAGATATTTCTAGGTACATACAAATTTATTAATCACCCGTATGTTTATCAATTCATGATACAATAATTTTGATATGTTTCACATATTATTGCAGGTTAAACACCACAAGGCTATGTTCTGTAATGGTCAAAAATTTTGCGTCAAAGTGTTGGATGACACGAAGAAAACTTGTGCTTCAGGAATAACTGCAGTCTTTCAAGTGACTAATATTTCATCTAGAAACAACTTACGTCCTCAAGAGTCTGAAAATCGATACTATGGCATTTTGGATGAGATAATTGAGTGTGACTTTAGTTCCTTCAAATTAGTACTCTTCGTTGTCAAATGGTATAGGCTACGACTTAATCCAAATGATCTTGATAGAACTGTTATTGAACATGATAATGGATTTACAATGGTTAATACAAGGTCGTTTGAGCCAGTTGGGGATGAGCCTTATGTTCTTCCAAGCCAATGCAAGCAGGTATTTTACTCAGAGGTTCCACATAAACCAAGTTGGTCATTTGTTGTTAGACATGAACCGAGAGGAAGGCCAATAAAGTATAATGCAATGGAAGAAGAAGATACCAAAGAAGTAGAAGATGATGTAGATGGTGATCACGATCGACAGTTATTGGATGACATTCCTGACACAAATTTTCATGAAGAAGAAGAAGAAGATGATGATGATGATGATGCTACTGATGATGATGATGAAGATGATGTTGATGATGACGATGACGATGATAATGACGACGACGATGATGGTGAGGAGGATGATGATGATGACGACGACGACGACGACGAGGATGACGATGATGATGATGATGATGATGATGATGATGATGATGAGGATGATGATGATGGAATTTAGAGGTATGCCATCAATCCTTAATCTATTTAATATTCATTTCTTGATAGAAATATATTTGTCTTATATATATGGTTACATAGTTTATTCATTATCTATTTAAAAGCTACAAGTTTCAACTACAAATAGAATATTGCTAATCTAAATTAACTATTAATCTAAATTAATTAAATAAAACTATTTAAAACACATATTGATGCGTGAATGTATTGAGCCTTATTTTCTTTCAGGTCAAAAGCATTTGTAAGTGTTTAGTTTAGAAAAGGGAATTCATTAAATATGTATAAAAGGGAGTTGTACCTAGAATAAAATTCATAGGGAAAACATAATATAAGTGCTTACCCAATTGGTTGGTTAATAATTCAAGTATCTCTAACATTTCATTTTAGAATAGGAATAACATTGTATCAGTATGTTGATTTACAGACTAAAACTAGAAAACTTATTTCAGTACATGTATTTGGATCTATGGGATTTACACGGTAAGTAAAAAGAAACTAGTAATCCATTTTAAAATTATTATAATGGGTTTTGGAAGAAATTACAATTATCTTAATTAATATAAAATATCTAATTGAATTTCAAAATGTTATGCAAGTGGCTTTAGTCTAGGTGTTTCCTCCACCTCCACACACATCAAACAACTTCAAATAGCATGTCCCCAAGGTGACTAAGCCCTCAACTCATCAATTGATACAAAAACCCAGTTTTTGCCCTTCACTAGGCCTACTTCCCTAGTAGGCTTATAATGTGAGCCTGATTTAAGTGTTTTATTGTGTACCTTTTAATGTTTTTAATTTTTATGTGATGCTAATGATGGATGTGATTATGATTATGATGTGATTATGCTCACAATAATTGAATTACATTTGCAGGAAATTGAACCCCTTTCAGGAGCATCTCGCACAGTCTCATGGATCGACAGGTATAAGTCAATACTCCTTATAGACAGTCTATTTAATACACTTATCAATAGTAAGATTGATTTCTTCTAAGATCTCTCCCATTTGCAGGTACCAGCGAATAGGTATTTGTCAGAAGTGTCTTCCTCGAGTGAGGGAAATATAGGAATAGAAGACGAAAGTGAGACATGTAGTTTATCTGAATAGGGAGATTAACTAGAGGTCAAAGGACTAGAAGGAAATTCAATAAACACATGAAATTTTTCCTTGCTCAAGGGGGGTCATGTTCTTATGATGATGAGATGGAAGGCGACATCGAGGTGCCCTTGAGGTACCAACATCTATAGAAACATTGGGTACCTAAGGAACTTCCTCCAATAAACATTGATTTTTGTGTTAACGAGAGGATATATTGCATAGCACCATCATCACTACATGGTTTGGGCCTATTTTCTATGGACGACATAAATGTGTCTTACAACAAAGTTTTTGAATTGATGGAGTATGTTAGACCATATTATGATTACAAAAGTTGGATACATATTTTTAAATATAAAAAAAGTATGCGTAGGTATGCCCTCTCCGCAAATTATATACAACAGCAAGACAATAATCAAAGTAAAAGTGTGGCTATATACATTGATGGAAGGCCAAAAGCAACAGGGAATATTGCGGGTTTTATAAATAGTACACAACCTGGGTCAACTATAAAGCAACCCAATTTCATATTTGAGGCACACGAGGGAAATCGTGTATTCATCTATGCGACAAAATCAATACGTGCAGGGAAAGAGCTTCTTATTGATTATAATTTGAACCGCATAGATACAAACGAGGTTACTATCATGGGGGTGGTACATACTATTAAACCAACTTCTAATCAATGACTCCAACATACCATTTAGTCAATAAATTTTTGGCTAACATTTTTATACTTCATCTTTGACACAGGGGCACAATATGGAGCAACTGCCCGGAGGGGATGCTGACGATGCTCCTAGCTCATCTACACATGAGCAGGTAAAACTCATTTGTAATTGTGCAAACTAGATAGAAGCAAAATGTTATTTTTTTAATGTTGTTTTCTTTATTGTTTTGGAGTAATTTTGATAATACTAATACTATTGTTGTCACAGAGGGCTAGTGGTCAGAGGGAGGGAAAGGAACCTGCAGTCCCTCAGCAGGCCCCCCCTAAGGAGGACCCTTTCTATATCGATTTAGCAGAGATTGATGACCCGATCGGTTCGATTAAAATTAATTTAAAGAAAATTAGCAAAGAAATTCTA
Source organism: Cupressus sempervirens (assembly GCA_028749045.1). NCBI lineage: Eukaryota > Viridiplantae > Streptophyta > Pinopsida > Cupressales > Cupressaceae > Cupressus > Cupressus sempervirens. The sequence goes on from CM053790.1 coordinate 151,909,660, forward strand.
CGTTTGGAAACCATAAAGCCTATGAGTCAACAAATAAAAGATAGGGCATCTAAATTGTTGCACACCTCTGAGTCCTTAAAAGTAAGTATTAATGAAATTTTTTTCAATTATAACAAGAGTTCAATAATGGTTTTTATGTTATGCTCTTTTATAGCATTAATTAAAATATGGATGCGTTGTCTTTACAGAGTTTTTTGCTTGATTTCGAGCCCCGTTCCCATGATGAGGGTGCTGCAGGTGGTTCAAGTAGATTGCATGTTCCATTCCCCACTTCTGTTTTCCACTGAATATATATAGGAATGATCATAATAATTGACAATACATGCTTGAACAATCCTTTTTTTTAATGCTCTAACAATCTTGTCCATGCTAGTCCACGCGTTCTATATTTATGCATGCTCTAACAATTTTATTCTTCAGCTTCACATCAATTGAATCCTACGATGATGCCGCCTCCATCCAGGACAACCAAAAATCTCTTTCCAACTGCTAAGTCAGCAAAATGTAGCTTACATGCATTGACTGTTGCACCATCTGCTGGTACACAAATCCCTCTTTTTCTCTCTTATGACATCAACAAATAGTTTCTTTTTTACAACTTTATAACATCAATTATCATTTGTTCTTTTATACTTCGATCATGAAAAAGACTTATGAAACTTATGAAACTTTTTGCAATAGGACCTGCGACATCATTTCCTGGATGTTCCTATGTTCCTAGTATGGGAACGGTGAAGGATGTCACATTGATCATCAGCGACGATGAAGGCATTCCATTAAAAGTAGCCAAAGTTCCAAGTACTTTAAAGTTATTATTATTCTATAGTGATATAATAGTAATTTAGTTTTTGATCACTCTTCATTGACTAATGATCCCATGATTGTTTTGTAGGGAATGATCTTTTTTGGAGAAAACTTGGTGATGAGTGTTTGCGAATATTTGGGCCCACCATGTGTACTTGGTGGAACATCATATCCTAACTAAAACCCCAAACCACTATTTTGGTTTCATATCATTGCTATAATAGTTTTCCTTTTTGTCCATTTCTTGAACTATATTAAAGGTAGCTTCACTTCATTTATGAGTCTAACATGTTTTTTTTACTTAAAAGGTGGAACCACCAACGCAAACTGTTGAAGGATGATCTTATAGAGAGCATGACCCAACTCTTTGGACCTCATGCATTCAAGAGAAACAAGCTCCTTGAAAAAGCTGGTTTATGTTTGAAGTATATTAGGGACCAGTACAAAAAAAATTTACGGGATAACCCCAGGTACGAGCATCCGCCCTATGTTCCTGAGGCTGAGTGGCAGGCTCTGATTTTGGATGGAAAGTATAAAGCTGACAAGAAAAATAATATTACACCAGTGGAGAGTAAAACAAGGTATGTGATACTGTTGAGAATCTAATTATGTACTAATTAACCTCCATATTTATTCTATCTAACATATTTCAAACTTTTCATAGATTGCATGACACATCAAAGGAAACAAAGGCAAGACTAGAAAAGCACGAGACACACAAGCTCGGCTCTGGTGATTTTTCGAAACTTCAAGCAAGAGTTGTAAGTATTAGTAAATGAAAAATTGTATCAAATTTTTTATATAATGTGAAGGGAAATGCTAGGACTCCCTTATTTAGCTCATCAATTATAAATAGGTCAATAGAATATAATAACAGTAGTGGATTTTCATATTCAATATAAACAATTCAACAATTGAAGTCAAGACTCTGCAATCTAGATTAGTGAAGAAAACTTGTGATTCACTAATATGAAATTATTTAAAATCTCACCCTTGGCTGAATTTTCCTCCAATAGTTGAGAATAAAGGCAGTGATTGAAAGAATGAGGGAATGCAGCAGCACTTGCAGCCATTTTTATTTCCAAAGAGCTGAACTAACTCTTACCCAACTTAAGAATTTGGAGAGAATATGTTGGTACAAGAAAAGCATACAAACACACAACATTTATATAGTAGATTGCTCCATCAAAACTGCTCAATTTTTCTCCTATTATATTGTGATGGATATAGATGATTTTCTGTTGATATTTTAACTACCCTCCATTGTTTGATGAAACAATGCAAGTAAAATTCACCATACCATGCAAAAATGCAGGGCTCAGAGTTCAAGAGATGCCTCACAGAAGACGATAAGAGAATTGGCTTCCAACAAGGCTATAGAGCCATGGTTGAATGACTATGAGTTGAAATTAGTGTGGAAGGTTCTAATACTGATGCATCTCAGCCATAGGTAAATAAGCTAAATGAAATTTATTTCAAATTGAATACTTTACCAATTAGTCTATTTGATGTTAAGTTCCAATATAAAGTGAGTATATCTGTTTTAAGCAAGAAATGATAACAATGCGTAGGATGTTGGAATGCAGCCTAACAATCCTTCTACACAATCTGTGGATGTCGAAGGTTCGCATGATGTGCATCCCAGTGGTGGAGGTATACATTTGCTATTAAATTTTTTATATGTAATTGCAGTTGGTGTTTGGATTAACGTAACATTTTGTATAGCAGTTGTAGAGGATCGAGGGGTTGATGTTCATGACCATGTTGACATTGAGTCCAGACAAAATGATGTGGTCAGATTAGGTAAAGAGACACAATTATGTTATTTAAAATAATTAAATACTTGTAACAATTATAATAAATTATTTTTAATTTACCTCTTTTATTTGTTATTGCAGAGGACCCCCTTTGCAACAGCATAGGAATTTGAGATCATCAAGAATAGAGAATAGAACAACTGATGAGGGGGGAATTGATGATGACACTGATGCTCCTCTTAGAGCTTACATAGAAAAAAGAAATAGAAAGAGAAAAAAGAAATGATTGTCACTACATACCTTAATTGATAATGACTGCATTTTATGTCTCAATGAATTTAATTATGTGCTAATGAATGTTCATGAATTATGTGTTAATGCAGAATATTGATGAATGTTGCATGTTAACGAATCTAATGTGTTAATGAATGTTATCATGTGATATTGATTGAATGTTACATTTTATTAATGGTTGAAAGAATGAATGAATGTTAGATGTTAATGGGGAATGTAGAGTGAAGTTAGGGGGAGGGGGGTGGGGCCAAATGAGCTTCCACTTTCACGTGGTTGGCCTTGTTTAGTAGAGAATATTAAACTATTCTCGAAACAAAGTGAAGCTCAATAAGATACTCAAATAACCACCCTACCCCAAAACACACGAATGTGTGTTAATTCTCCATATAGGTTGTGATACGCTCATAAACTCCAATGCTTCATAAGAGATCACCACTCTTATATCAATTCATAGTACAACGTTTGAACTCCAATGGCTATGCAAGGACTTCATAAGTACAAGGGTTACACATATCAAGAAGGGTTAATGTCGTAGTATGTAGAATGAGAGACTAGCCATATTGATAGTTTGATAAGATGGTTTGGCTCTTCCTAATGGGTTTTACAAATACCACATAATCAAATCATCTTGGATTAGCCATATTATCCGTTATTGTTGTAGTATTCTATTTTATATCACATACATTCTCTTTCATGAAAATATTTATGCATGCCCTTAATCTCCAATCGATGCATCCCATCTCTTGGTAACATTCCCTTAAGCCAATTTGTCCAAAAATTTGGATATACTATCTGTACTCCCATATTATGTTGCGATTCTAGCGTGTGTTGTGCTCTATTGGTCTTCTTTTTTATTTCACACACACTACGCACTCTTACTCATTAACACATATCCACACCTTATATTTTTCCAAGATAGAGCCTTTAAAATTTATATTTGAAATCTAAAATTATTTCCATCCCATTGATATTGATATGGGAACCCTAGAGTACTTGTATGAATGGATGTGTATTTTCATTCCCAACTCCTTGTAAATGCAAAGATGTTAGCAATTCAGTCAACAATATAATATTGATTTATCAATCTTATGCAATCCCTTGCAAGCAGATTAGAAGCTCCCTAAAGGACAGTAATTGCTCCCCCTGCATATTCACTACTACTATGTCAAGGTAACTTTAAGGATTTTATAAATGAGAATTTGTGTCAATGATTAGCAATTTTATCCATTGTGTTAGCACATCATAGCCACGGTCCTCTTAATTGAATGAGGTCTTATTTGTGGCATTTTCCCCACCACATAGCTCCTTTATTTAGTTCACCTAGCAGATGGGTCACCCAAAACAATTAACTTTTCAGTCTCAGTGCCTTATTAGTATCACACTTCATTATACTTCTACCTTTATGAGATATATAATTGTTGTTTTATTCATATAAGTCATTGGATATATAAAAGTCGATATGTCCTCTAGAAATTACGACTTGAGATGAGGAGCTAAGAACAAAATAAATCTAGAATATTTCATTATGTGCCATCCCAATATACAATTTTGTGGCTGTTATTGTTTTAAGTATGAGGTCGATCATCTGGTACCAGCAATGCTTGAATATTGTCTTTGTCTTCACCAAAATAAAATTCTCCATCAACATAGACAAATTGCAATTATGATCTGTATTCATAGAGTGCTCTAAGAGGCCCTATGCAGATCATTTCCACTGCATACTCCCACCACATACTTTAGATCTTAATCTTTTCATTGCCTTTGCAGGTGACATGGTAAGTAGTTTTGGTAACAATACTTGCTTTGCATAGAAGATAGCTACTCACTGAAAATACTATGACATCTTCCTTCATCCTCATAGTTGTATAACACGTTATGTATATCATGATTCACTACGTACACAATGTTCTTCATTCCTTTCTATTGATACATATCAAGTTCTAACCTAGTAATATTCCATCATTGGTTCCTATTACAAAGTTGATGCTGCACAAGGTGAGTCAGAGATATAGTTATTCCAGTGGTTTAGAAGTTCTCCATCATTATTTCAGGCATGTGATTCTATTATTCCTGGGAAATGATCTGTTGTGATACTAGATCTCTGATTTGCTGTCTCTAATTTGCTGTCTTGATCAAGATATTTTCCCAAAAAAAGGTTGATCAGGATTTTCCCAAATTTTTCTAAAATTTTGGCCCACATTTTGTCAATAATTTTTTTCCCCTTAGCATTAGCTAGTAAGGAGGAAAATCAAACTTGTTGACTTCTTGCCTCCAAATCTGACAAGAACTCCACAAGCTCTTCATCTAAAAACACAGTGATTCTTTTCAAACGCAAATACATCAGTAGCAATTCATTTTGTTTGGCCCGTCACAATAAGCACAACATTTCTCCTTTCCATGTCACTGTTTGTGATTGCTATTACATCACAATTGCCTATATAAGCTGAGTAGAAATGGATCAATCGAGAGCACTTTATTATGAATTTAGCTTTCAAATTGCACAACACTGGTTCTTCTGAATCGTAAAAGATGGTAAACAAAACTTGTGAAGCCTAATGGGCATTTTGTGCCTCCTTGAGGTACTCAAATATATAAGCAAAATTACCACAAACTGTCAAAAAGCTATGCAGATCTTTCACACACAATTTTCATTTCAAAAATAGAAGTAACATCATTTTTGTAGCTTCCTGTGTCATTTGTAGGCAAATCATCTTAGTGAATACTGTAAAAAACAAACAAAAGCAAGTTTTTATACCCCTATACAGAAATTGCAACTAATTAGGGTATAGTCCCATGAAGAGAGGGGAGCCACTTAAACTGCTAAGAAGTTCAGGAGACTCATAAATCAGTTGGTCCCATGGCTTTTATAGGGCAAATTGTACTAAAAACAAATTGTTTGAAATTTTTTGGGACATTAGCAGTCTCATAATTCTATGGCACCAATTAATGCTAAAATAATTAATTGAGAGTCTTTGTAATGGCTGATGTATTTGATGTGGAACAACTAAACCAAATTAGGAGTTAAAACAAAGCTAGACTTTTTCATTAAGAACTACAACCCCCTCATGGATCGTACATCATAGCAGCCAGCTTTACTGGCTCATCTGACAAGTGTTTCTTTGTTGCTTGGCATTTACCTTTTGTAGTTTTTGATTGATTTTGAGGGTTTGACTTAGAAGTTAAATACATTCTAGTTTTGAGCTAATGCAATGTATTTCTTTGCCCTTATGCATAATTTTGAAATACTGCATATCATAAATACATGTTTGATATTTTTTTGTGAAAACACACCCATTCTCCAAAAAAAAATCATCGTAACACCATCATAACTTTCACACATGACAATTTTTTTCCCATTATTTACAAACATTTCAATGTAGTAAACATATAATTATTGCACTATATCTTGCACACTTCTCTTGTAGAATATATAACTATTGCAGGTTACATAAAAAGACTTTATCAAGATAAATCTGGTTGAGATCGTGCACAACCCTTCTAGAAAAATATTTGAAGTATAGTTCATTAAACCCATCTTTTTATTAGAGTTCACATTTGAAGAAGGGAGCATGATAGATTGGCCTGAAACAATCCTCGTACTAAGGCCAAGCGCGGACCCTCGCCCTCTTGGCCCCAACTAGAAAGCACATAGGACATCAAGCAAGAGGCAGCCTACCTAGTGGAGTATTGATATCTACCCTCCCTATTCATGCCACATCAAAATTTATTTCACAGCATCCAATCACCATAAAATTAGAATCAAGGAGCTTGTGGCAGGGCCGCTGTGGTGGCGACGACAGTTGGCATCGTCGCCACAGCGGCCCCGCCATATTGCTAACCACAAATGTTGTAATTGCGACATACACACATGCATTGCGATGAAATAAGCATCACGTGCATAGCGATGCCATTGCAATTGATGATTTTGCGTCACAATTTTGACACATTCACAAACATTGCGACGGCCAGCGGCGTCAACAACACCGTCACAAGTTTCCATGGATGTTGCAAGTGCGACGCCCATGGACGAACTGTAAAGGCTTCTACCTCAGCGAACCTGTGGGTAGATGCCGACGCCACCTTGTCGCAATGCATGGTGAAGATGTCAGAATTGCGATAGGAACCACATCCATTGTGACGGGAGCAATGATGGGATAGAATGTTGAGCTTGTGACGGATAGGCGTCGCAATTGCGACGTCCAAGAGTAGACGTCATAATTTGTGACTAAAAAACAATGATGTCTGCTACCATCACAGTGGCGACACATTTGCGTCGCAATTTTGACACTTGGCTGTCACAAATCGATGCCAAATGTATTAGTGTTGAGACCATCAAATGATATGAAAAACCCCAAATAGACTAACTCCTTTTGGACAAAAATACAATTCTTCAAATTATCAATAATTTCTCCTCCCTCAACCTTTCAAGGAAAATACAAATGTGCAAACTATGAATGTGAAACAAATGTTCATATACAGACTTACCAAAAATTAAAATATCATCCAAAAAGAGAATAATTTTTTTCCCAAAAATTTCTTTAGTGCCTCATTCATAAGCCACATGAAGGTGCTTAGCACATTGGTTAGTCCAAAGGGCATGAATAACCACTCATATAGACCCTCCTTGGTCTTGACTATAGTCTTCCACTCATCTCCCTTTCTTATACGTATCGGGTGATAACCACTCTTGAGATCTATCTTTTTGAAGTACTAAGCTCCACTCAAGAAGTCCATAAGATCATCCATCCTTAGAAAAGGAAATTGGTACTTGATAGTTATCTTGTTTATAGCTTGATATTCTATACTCATCCTCCACTCTCCATCCTTCTTTGGTGCTTGTACTACAAGTATTGTACATGGGCTCAGGCTCTCTCAAATCAGACCTTTCCTCAACAGCTCCTAAATTTGTCTGTTCAACTCCTCAGTCTTAATAGGAGTCATCCTCTGAGAAACCTTGATAAGAAAACTAGTAGTAGGGATTAAATCTATTTGATGACTGATTTTCCTTACTAGTGGCAAACCTTTAGGGACATTATCATGTATGACATCTCCATACTCACTTAATACACCCAAAACTTCAATTGGAACTTCACTACTACCTTCCTTATCCTTTCAAGGAATTAAAGCATAACACATATGTTGATGTTTCATGCTATCTAGAAATTTACTTCCATCAACAAGACATACCCTAGCACTACTATATACCTTTTCACCCTCCTTTATCAAGGGCTTCAACTTGTGATGAACTCCATTCTTCATCAGAGAATATGTATAGCATTCCTATCAAACTGCCACAACCTTCCCAATAAAAAATGGCATACATCCATTGGGATGATGTCATAGACAACCTCATCATGGTAACTCCCAATCTTGAACTTTACCAAACATTGTTCGCTAACTAGGACCTTATGATCAATCTGGACCCAAACAATTTGATATGGATGGGGGTGTTTCTCTCTCTTGAGCTTTAGCTTTGAGACTATCTCCTCTGACACCAAGTTGTTAGTGCTCCCACCATCAACAATCACATCATAACTGACTAGTTAGCTAAATACCTTAGTAAAAAAGGATTGGACATCCTTCCACATTGACTCCTTGATTAGATAGAATCGTGTGTTTTCCTAAGAATAACACACCAAATTAGAGTAATAAGATATTTCCTTATTAATTAAATAATTTTGATTTAATTATTAATTCACTTATTATCTCTAGTTTACTTAAGCTAAACTTTAGGCATATAAATAAAAATTCTTTTATTAATTATTATCATGCAACCTAGGTTTTACCCTATTAGAGTTTTGGTCTCCTTTTATAAGGATTGATCTCTTTGTAATTTATTCTTTCACTTTTGATAATAGCAATTTCTTTTTTGCTCATCAAGAATGTCTTATCTATGGATCTAGGAATTCTAGCCTTCATAGCTTTTTCTTCTCTCTTGTTGTGACGTGTTTGCATGTAGGTGATTCATGGGAGCTATGGGGTTGATCTTTCATCAACTTCAACATGGTACCAGAGCTCCAGATCTTCATACCCCTATTCTATTTATTGAAAGTTTGTCTTGGCTTTTATATTTGTGCTTTTTGCTTTGAGGGTTTCATTTTTTAAAGTTTTCTTGTATTGAATCTAGGGGGTTACCATTTTTTGGTGCACTTTGAGCCCAAACGAACATCACCATTGAGCTCAAAGTGCCCAAAAACCCCTATTTGAGGCTAAAAATTTTGCTCCCAAAGTTGAAAAGTTTCTCGAGGCGACGATTTTCTAATTTTTGGCACATTTTTTGAGGCAGTTACTTTCAAATTTTGTAAGATGCAAATCAAGATTTTTTGTTCAAAAATTGAGATTTTTGACATGTTTCCCAAGGTAGCAATTTTCTAAATTTTGCATGCAAAATGAGGATTTTTTGAAAATCAAGATTTTTGGACTATTTCTCGAGGCATTGATTTTGTGATTTTTGGCACAAAAATTGAGATTCTTTTGTGCAAAAAACATGATTTTGTGGCACACAAATTGAGATATTTCAAAAAAATAGTTTTTTGGCATGTTTCTTGAGGTGGCAATTTTGTGCTTTTTGATACAAAAATTGAGATTTTTTGTAGGAAAATCAAGATTTTGGGGCATGCAAATCAAGACAGTTTTGGTACGAAACTAACACACTACCTAAGGAAAATTTTGGTATTGGTGGACACTTTTTGAGACATTTTGGTATGGATCGTGAGGCAGTAAATTTTATTTTTTTGCTTTTCCAACACTTTTTTGACCTACATGTGGTTTTTTGGCCATAACTTGCTCATTTGGACTCCATTTTTTTATCCAAAAGAAGCATCGAAAAGATGATTTTGAGCTTGTTATGATTTTGTAGTTTATTTGGATTTTTGATGTTGTTTGGTGGTCTATTTTGGATGTCAAAATTAGAAGTTATATTTTTCACTCTAAGAGGCATATTTTGAGACATTCTATTTTCTAGATTCTGCTCTAAGAACATCCCATTCAATTTTTTGTTTTTTTGTATTTTGATGGATATCTTAGTTGTTTCAAGTCCAAGGATTGATTTTTTAATTTTAGATAATTTTTCATAGGTTATATTATCTATTGTATCAACCTTATGTCTATTTTGATCTTTGTTGACATCCTTTTGTAGTATTTTTGCAAACGCATTGAGATAAAGTGCCACTCTATTGCATTCTGGGATCTTGCACACCTTTGTGTTTTGTTGTACTCACACTACATTATAAAGTGCCTTGGGGGGTTTCATGTTGGCCATAATTTCCATCTTCCTTTTTAAAGGGAGTGTTCCTTCCATGACATTAGCCTCATGGTGTGTCGATGAAATGTGCCATTATAGGTTTTGTTACTTCTTTTGCACTCTTAATATTCTTGGTTCTTCTTCCTGCAAAAGATATTGCATTGAGTTTTAGTGTTTACGTCTTACCTCTCAATGTTATAGGGGGGTTATGTTGGTTCTGTTGCTTTCTTGGTTTGATGGAGTGAGCTATGTATTTAGTATTTGATCCTATGTACTAGTTGATTGCAGTGGTTGGATACCTATGCATTTTGGTGAGATGGATCATTTACCATATAGACATTCTTTCATTCCTATTTTTAGAGGCCATGAAGATACCTTCCATCTTCGATCGATCATCTCTTCAAACTTAGTCTTCTCTACCTGGTCATGTTCTATATAGTGGAGGTTCTTTAGATTAGGAGTGTGGTAGTGTTTGCAACTTCATGCTTCAGTGGTGTTCTTCATGATCATCATTTTATTACTATCTTCTGGAACATTCTTTCCATCTCTTTTTAGAGTAGGGTTTTTCCCATGTGGTTTTCTCCATTTCTCCTCTTCACATAGATTTGGTTATGCTTGGGTACCTCATCAGGCCTTATTGTTGGGACCCAATTTGTTTTCAGCAGTAGTTTCTAGGTTTATAGCTACTCCCTAAGTTTATCTTAAGGGGGCAAGTTAGAGTTATAAGATACTGCCTTATTAATTAAATCTTTTTGATTTAATTATTAAGTCACTTAGTATCTCTAGTTTACTTAAGCTAAACTTTAGGCATATAATAATTAATTATTTCATTAATTATTATCATGCAACCTAGGTTTTACTCTGTTAGGGTTTTGATCTCCTTTTATAAGGATTGATCTCTATGTAATTTTATTCATTCACTTTTGATAATAGCAATCTCTTTTTTTTTTCTCATCAAGAATGTCTCCTCTATGGATATGGGAATTCCAACCTCCATAGATTTTTCTTCTCTTTCTGTGACAAGTGTTTGCATGCAGGTGATTCTTGGGAGCTGTAGGGTTGAATTTTCATCAACTTCTACATTGAATTCATTTAATTTTGTCAACTCGAGAGCGTAAGCTTGAGAGGGTGGCTACAAAGTATATGCTCTGATTCCTCTTTAAGTCAGTACAACTAAAACAAAAAAGGAATGCTAAAGGAAACTAAGCTAGGAACTAAAACACCATCTTATCTTAAAGCTTGGAGTACTGGTGCAAGTAGTAAATCTATCTATGCACCTATGCTATAGGAACATATCAATAATTTTGCTATCAATGGTTGCAGGAACAACAAAATTCTACTTTGCAAAGAAATGAACAAGGAAATAAAATCTATTCTAACAAAGAAGTTCACTAACCAAGTGGCCCCTCTTGTATGAGTGAGCTATATTCATGTACTTCCATAACAAAAATCACACAATAATCTACTTGTTGCGTTGATTCATCAATCTGGTCAGCTTTGACTTAGCATTGAAATGCTAACTCTGAATATGCATGAAAAGTACCTACAAAAAATTAAACACAAAAACTTCCACATACATATATATTCATTTCATCATCAATGTTAGAAAAGGTATAATGTTCAAACTATCACTCTTTGTAAATCCTATGGCTACATGAAGAAATCTACCCAAACATAGCATGGACTAGGAAACATTTATTAGCGTGTAATATTCCTTCATTATACCATAGAAGTCCATGGATTCAAACAAACACAACATATCTAAACTATCTATATTTTAATCTTCATGCTTAACATATAGATAATATATTCATAAAAACATAAGTTCCTTTACTTAAACCATAGAGTCATAAAATGTTTTTGCAAGATAATTGTCTAAAATTAGGATAAAAGGTTCTCAAAATAATGGCCTTATAGAGGCTCATCATTCCCCCCAACTGATCTATTGTTGGTCCCCAACAATCATGAAGTTCCTAATCTGGGTCTATACTCTCCAATCACTAGGTGTCCTTTCTCCTCGCTCATTCTTCACATAATCAAAGTAACCATAATTTGTCTTGAGCCTCTTCTAGCACTGGACTTCAATAGTCATGTCATGATCCTCTGCATTGTCATTTGCTACTAGTAGTGACTATAGGAGAACTGGGAGTTGATACCTTAATGGTAACCAATGTTTGTACTGATTTCTCCCCAAGTCAATACACTAAGGAATCCTAATTGTAGCAAGATTCAAGTTTTGTGGAGAGTGGGTTTCTCTTATTTTTAGATCATGTGGCATTCTAACCCATCGTTTCCTTGAGGCAACAATTGTTCTCTCAACATTCTGAGATAAGTGTTGTCCCTAGTCTATAAAAGCTTGTTCTTTGATTGTACTCACCTTACCAAGTCCTGTAGGATTTCCCAAAATAGAAATCCAATCTAGATATGTTCGTTTAGAATGTTGAACTTCTAGTCTCATGAACAAGGGTGCTATCATTTCATTATCCCTATAGGGTGCAACTTGATGTTCTCTTCTTATTTCATTATGTATCCATGCCATTATGAATATTAACTACAAATCTCCTACATATAGGATAGGGTTCCATTTAGTGTCATTAGGCATTGCCAGATTGTGAAGATATAATTCACATAGTAATTTTTTCAAACCCATCGGAACAGATCAAAATGCATCATAAAACTCATGTGGGGTAGAGATAAAGGGATTAAGAACTTCCACAATTCTAGTAAATTTATAATTTACAAATTGTTCTTTAATAAATAAAGCATATATTGGTGATGACGACCTACATTCTATTAACTTAGGAACAAGGTAAACTTTAAGCAACCCCCCTCGAAAAAGAGATATAAAAATATTAGTGAATCTTACATTATTTTGAAAAATAAAAATAATTTATATTATTAATTGGCAAATCTTTAACTATTTTAATATATTTTATAACTAAATTTAATAAAAATGTGATGATTTTAAATATTTTTAAGAACTAAATTATTAGCCAAAATTTCCTAAAATTAGCCAATTAGTGAATATTAGCCACTAAAAAATACCCTACTCAAGAATCAATCCTGTAATCTACTCAATTCTTCTCTACAGGACTTCATTTTGATCTAAAATTTGTTTCAACTAGCAACTCTACTCATGAATAACATGCTTTAATATTTATTTCTTCAATTTCCATTGAGCTCTCTCCCATAATAGCTATTAAAAAAAATTAATTCCTATAGACAAAGGTGTAGACAAATTAGGTGGTGGCAATGGCTCTAAATTAAAGAGGTCTATCCATTCAGGTGCCAAATGGAGAGTTTTTTCGACACTCTAGGGTGTGGATCACTCGCCTTTTCTTATGAAAACTATTGTCTTCACATTTTCTTTCCAACTAGATTCAGTAGCTACTATAGCTATGTGTCTAACCCTTCTTGATCTAGTTTTTCTTGTACTTCCTCAATAATTTTAGGTCTAAATTCTAAATAGTTTTTCAAAGGGAGTTCTATAGAATTTTCACTAATATCTTGAATGTCAGGGTTTTGTTTAAACTCCTTAGATATTTCAAGCTCACTAGACTCCTTATCACTATCAACAAGCACATAATCAACACTACAATCAACTTCTAGTTGTAGATTCTAGGTTTTGCCCTCATTTTCAATGGCTTCAGTTTACTATAATTTTTCATGTGGAGAGGACTCCTTTTCACATTCAAAATTTTCAGGGGTAATTATGGGAACTGAGGCTTTAGGAACCCTACCCTCAGAGAGTTTCGCACTTTGCACTAGTACATTTGCACTCAAATTTTGACCAAGCCCTAAATGGGTTTCTTCAATACTTTAATTTTTTTTCGAGTTGGTCAAAATTTTGACCAACTTAGAGTTTCCCAATTTGGTTAAAATTTTGACCAAATTAGGCTTATAATAAAAAAAGATGTGTGTTATTTTGTTATTTGGGAGTTGTGTATTTTTGGCGGTGGTTTGTATTAGTGTGGGAGCCATTTTTAGGTTAGTACAAGATAATTACATATAAGAAAGGCTTGATCTATCCATGTTTCTTGTTGAAATTTAATTTTTAAATCTCTACATTTGAAACCTCACATTTCCATATTCAAATTTGTTAAAACATTGTGGTTCAAGACTAGTCATGTAAATTCTCTAGCATCGACCAATCTTTGGAGGAAAGTTCCCATTCAAATGTTCAATTAAACCAAGAATAGATGGGGGACTAAAGTGGAGGGGTGACTCTTCTTATATCAATGCACATCATGATCAGACAATCCCTACGTATCACTGGATGCATCCCCAATACATATCCAATGAAGGCTCAAAGCATACCAAATGGATCCTATTTTTACTATCCCCACTCATTTCTTCGCTCTCTCCTTTTCTTTAAAAAAAAATCCATTGAATCTATATTTTCAAACCCTCTAGCTTGCTCAATGAAGATGTGTCACCCTAAAATTTTAAGATGAGCTCTTATATATAAATTGAGCACCATGATGGCCCATAACGCACATGCAATCCTTGTAAAACTTAAAATTTTGAACCTTTCCCACAATTGAAGCTTCTTCTCAGAACTATGATGAATACCCTAACTTTCCAAACCAAATGCTAGGGAAGCTTAATCTGACATCTTTTGGACATTTTTGAAATGTTCTTGCAACTAGTTTTTAGTAAGCCTATCTACTTCACATTGAACTTAATCTTCCCTTCCCAATGCAAACATCCTCTTCATCAAATATCCTCAACACTATTTCTTGAGCATATTCCCTAGCATTGGTCCCAATCATGTGCACATGCACTCCAAATAAACAATGTTCCTTCTAGATTTCAAAGTGCAAGGCTTTCCAAATCTTTGAGTTATAGTACTACGAGATTGATGTATAAATCTACTTGAATTGCAACTTCTCAATAGTTCATAAAACAACAATTCAGGACTACCATAAACGTTAAGTAGGAAAAATCCCCACTGACACTTGCTTTCATGTATTTAAGTTATTAGATAAACAAATCCCCTCAAATATTGAACTTTAGATTAAAATAGATAATAGAGTACAAAATTTAGGTATCTTCTGTCTAGTTTTTATGAAATAACATCTTACAACCATGAATTAGGAAGAATGAACTAGGCATGTATAAAATATCATAGGCAAGTCCAATATTTTGCATATATACCATTTTAAGAAAATAGAGAACAAAGGTCAGAATTCCTATATATTATAGTTCTATAGAAATATAATATATACTAATATAACCACCTACTAAAATTTCAAAATAGAAAATCTTAACATATAAACAACATCAAAAGTAACAAGATAGTAGATAAAAAATGAATAGCTAAACATCTAAGAGTATAACCAAATGCAAAATTTAAATAAAACATAATAGCTCTAGCTAAACAAATAACCTGATAACAAACTTAAATTTGATCAAGCATAGGCATGTGATTAAAGTGCATACAACATACTTGTTATAAAGTCTAGATGCATAAATTTTGTCAAGCCTTCAGACAAAAAAGAATAAAGAAATGCCCACTTGAAGGTCTAAAGATTGCTCCCATTCTAAGCGCAATGGAGATTTCATCAAGTTCTCCACATCAATACTAGAATTAACATAGTTGAATTTCTATATTTTATGCTCCCATTCAAAGCCCATTTTCCTCTTCTTATAATTATTGTCTTCTTCAAAATCCTGGAACATTGGTGCCCCTATATTGGAACCCGAACCTCCTCTTCTCTTCTTTATATAGAGACTAGCTATTGAAGGAGAGGAGGAAGATGATAGTAGGGAAGGAGGAGCAAGAAATAGATGTGCATCTATCAATGATCCTATCTTATTAGATTGCTTCTACTGCAATAACCCACTTATTATTGACATTACAACTTAACATTAACTACTAATCAATCCTTTTAGAAATAAGTAATTGCAGCCTTGAATAACATGACTCCTATTAGAGTTCAATCCAATTATCCTCTAACAAACATGTAGGATTCCACATGTGTCAAAGGGGAAAAGAGTTTCCTCTTTGTTCCAATCACCTCCACTATCACACAAGAATAGTTGAAGAATAGAGGTGAACATTACTAAACACCTACACCATTCTCTATATAATCCCTCTATTGACCCTCCCTCTCCCATAACACTACATTAATGTGATTGGATGAAGACTTGTATCAATCAATTAAAAATAGATTGTTCTTGAAAGGATTGAATCAATTATGACTAGTTGTTGCATTATATATTTTAGTATTGATTGTTGAAGGGTCAGCAAGATGGCTTTTTTTGTTTGCAAGAAAGAATTTTTTAAGGGATTTTCTTATTGATTTTATCATTTGCAAGATGGATTTTCTCTTGCATTGAAAAATTTTGCAGTAGGAGTGGGTCATCTTTTCAACATTTATCTTTGAGGAGCTTACCCATTCTTGAAGTAACTATTACATAACCACCTCTTACAGAACTATCCCTTCTAGAATTACCAAAAAACCCTACAATTTTGGATCATTAAGTATGGGAGTTGAAAAGATGATGATTTGATCATAAGTTTAACAAGGTGGGAGTGACCACAATGGGAAGTAGTGGCAAAACAACTTTGGTAGCTACTCTTTATAGAGATTGCCAAGTCAAGGAACACTTTAGAAACAAGATAATATTTTAAAAAGTTTTAGAGTCTCTAGATAATTAGAACATTCTTAAGAGCATATCATTAGAAGAAGACAATGATAAAAGTTGATATATATTATCTTTCTAATATGGAGATATATGATTGCAAAGATTAAAAGGTCTGACATTAAGGATAGTAACAATTTACTATGACAAGAGAAATGAAAATTTGAAGTGTTGTGTATAGGGAAGGGAAGCAATGATGAATAGTCATAAATCTTCACTCCAAATATACCACATAAGAAGATGCTAGTTATCACTTCAATTGAGAGGAGATTCATTGTGAAGGATTTATAAAACTTCAAATGTAGATTGCAAATGTCGTAGTCCCAAACACCTTATTGTTATAGAAGAGCATACACAATATTAAAAACAAGGAAAATAATAAGTAAATTTGCAATACTAGCAGCTTCCTCTATAATTGGGTCAAAATTTACTAGTGTCACCTTCTGGGTGGTGTTGACAAGCATGGAGGATTCTTTCATTTCCTCTTGCTTACATGTATTTACACCACAAGCACTTCAGGGGGTTTTCTAGATCTTCCTCCTCTTGAGAGTGCAAGGTTTCATTAAGGTTACTCTCCTCATCTGGTTGCTATTCTAACCTTTCTACTTTAGGTTCCAAAATTTTACTTTTGTCTTTCTCAATGGGAGACTTATTCTTAACAGATGATGGAACCACATGAGCACTAGCAACTTCTACAATTTTGCTTCTCTTTTTGTTAACAATGGAGGGTTCATCTTTATAAATCCTCTTCACGGTCAATCTAGGACTAGAGGGAGAGGCTTCAGGAGCATTTTTAGATCTGGGAACAACTTTACATAAACTAGTGGATGTTCTTTCCCTTTGTCCAACACCCTGACCTCTAGGGCCAACCAACCTAGGCTATACCTCTTTTAATTGCAAGAATGCCTACCATGACCCAATTTCTTTCTTATTCAATTCACTTTCTATGACTGGTTTTATTAATCAATGGTGAGAGATAGACTGATCTTTTCCTGATGGCACTAGAGAAGCTTACTTCTTAACAATGTTGAATAAGAAATTTGGAAGTTTTACCTATTTGTAATCATGTCGTATGTGAGTCAACATTTTGAAATGTAGGGCATGCAGTTATGTGTAGCATCCTTTGCACATGAAGTACTGGATGATAAACATAGTTGGTTGAATAAACTCCATTGGAAAGGATAACCTAGAATTACCTTGTTTCTTATCAGTGGAGGATCCTAGTGTATACTAAATTATATACAAACTCTTTCTCCCAATTTTTGCCTTCCTAAGGCAACCTAGTGATGTCGGCTACCATCTCCTTTAAGAACTCAATTCTTAGGCCTTTAAGTACTGTAACACCATCCTTTGAGGTTCTCATGAATTGAAGAGTGACCTCTTCATCAAAGCCCTTTAAACTAAGACAATAATATAACCATCCCACTCTTCTAAACATTTCAGAATTGACTACATCACCCAAAAGAACTTGGTGATCAATTGTCTTGTTCCTCTATAGACTTCCACCCATGGTTAATTCTAGCTAAACTATGGAAAAACTGTGATGTTTCAGAGCATGGTGAATCAAATTTTACAATATTATGGCATTGGCCTTGGTTATTTAAAAAAATGATGCGTACTTGGAGAGTTTAATGCACAATATCTCATAGTATCCTTCTTACATCAAATTTCATAAATTTCACTCGTGTACAGGTTCATCACTCGAACATGTTGCAAATCATCATTAAAAGTTAAGTAACTACTTTTAATGTCCTTAATTTCATAATGAGACAATCATAGAAGGACAAGTCATCAACATGTGACATTAAGCATGCAATTATTTCCAGTCATCTTAGTGAACTTTTGAACCTACATGAGATTTGAAATTTGATTTGAAAGTAAATATTAAATATTTCCCTCCCCCCAACTAAATAAAGGCTTCAGGCACCAAGCCAAGATATGCAACAGTGAATAATAATAAACAATACCAAATCATAACAAAGCATGAATAAAATAAAATAAAATACATGCAATGTTATGTGGTAGGTACCTGGAAATTGCTATAGGAAAGATGTTCTAGAAAAGATCATCAAAATTGATAGAGTGATGGGATGGAATGGTAAGATGGAAGAGAGAGAAGGTGGAGTGGAATAGATGTGAAGAAAGTATTTTCAATAAGAAAATATTTATTCTAAATGCCTTGAACGAAGTCAAGAAGTATCAGGAGTCAGGGTAGGAGACCTAGACTCTTTGGCTATAGGAACAAAAATATCCTCATTGTGCTGAAATTGCTATAGGAACTCTTCATGGATAACTGGTTTATTTTAAAGCTTGAGATGATGCCCATTGACAAGTAACTTGAAGCGAACAGGATCAATCGTAGATAGTTGAACTACACCATTGAAAGATATGACAATAATCTCATATGGTTCTAACCGGCATGTTTAGAACTTCCCTAGGTTATGCTGGTACTTTGAGTCATAAAGGAGTGCCCAATATCCTATAGCAAATATTTTTTGTTTGATAAATATGTCATGCCAATATTTTCTCTAGTGTTGAATGAGCTCAATATTGTTCAATGTAGTTTTCCTCTCATCATCAAGACCATTTAACTTAGGATTCGGTCTTGTTGGGCTATAGTGAGCTCTATCCTAACCTCCAAGGAAGTCCTCATTGTTTTATATTCAAATTCTATAGGAATCATTGCTGACCTACCATAAACAAGCTTGAAGGGAGTAAAACTAGTTATGGACTTTTGAGTGGTTCTATAATCCTAGAGAGCTTTAGGAAGACGTCTGGCCCAATCCTTCTTATAGAGTGCTACAATCTTGGTGAGAATGTATTCTAGCTCCCTATTAGTAACTTCTATTTGAACATTAGCTTGGGGATGATAAGGTGATGATTTGCCATACCTGATAGTATACTCCTTCATAAGAGCATTTATCAAATTTGATGTAAACTGAGTCCCCTAATTAGATGTCAATTAACTAGGAATGCAAAACTATCTAAAGATGGATTCATACAAAAACTTTGCCACATTGATATCCCTTGGGTGTTTCATGGGTTTAGCCTCTACCCATTTGGTTACATAGTCAATGCACACTAGAATGTAGGATTTTCCTTGTGAAGTAGGTTCAATGGGTCCTACAAAGTCAATCCCCCATTTGTCAAAGGGTGTGACAACTACTTGAGGCTGCAAGGGCATTTCATCTAATTTAGTAGGTCTTCCCATTTGTTGACATTTGTCACATTTCTTCATATATCTGGTTGCATCCTTATGCAAGCTTGGCCAATAATACACAGTTGTTAAGATTTTGAAGGTTGTTAAGGATTTTGGCTACAAAGTGACCTCCATAGGGCTCATCATGATATGCCTTTATGACATCATATGTTTCATCCTCTCTTGGACACCTATGCATGACTTGATTGGGTCTAGTATATAACATAAATCTTGAAATCCATGAATAATTAAAGCTCTTCTCTGCTAGTAACTTTCTTGCTTGGGCAGAGAAGTGAATTGGAATTTTACTTGTGGTGAGGTAGTTAGGAATATCTACATACCATGGGTTTTGTGTAGACAATAGAAAAAGGTGTTGATCTAGAAAACTATCATCAATAGCTACAGGATCATTAGGGACATGCAAC
Organism: Cupressus sempervirens; assembly: GCA_028749045.1. Classification (NCBI taxonomy): domain Eukaryota; kingdom Viridiplantae; phylum Streptophyta; class Pinopsida; order Cupressales; family Cupressaceae; genus Cupressus; species Cupressus sempervirens. The sequence goes on from CM053790.1 coordinate 151,930,030, forward strand.
TAAGAGAGAAATTTGACTACTACATTGGCCTTACCAGGTTTATCAACTACGGTGATGTCAAATTCTTGCATGAGCAACAATCAATGAGGTAATCTTCCTAAAATTGTAGGTTTGTTCACCAAATATTTTATAGTAAAATGGTTAATGTAAACAAATATTTCATATCTAGTAATGTAGTGCCTGAACTTATTGAGGGCATAGATGACTGCAAGTAATTCCTTTTCAGTGATTATGTAATTAAATTTGTCCCTTGAAAATTCTTACTGATGAAATAAATGGTATGTTCAACTGAATCTACTTTATGTCCTAGCACAACACCAATGGCATAGTTTGAGGCATTTGTGTGAATGTGAAAAGATAAGCCCCAATTGGGTCCTCTCAAAATAAGTATTGTAGTAAGAACGTCCTTAAGCTATAGGAAGGATGTTGCACAATCAGAGTCCCAAGAAAATTCAAAATCCCTTTTGAGTAGGTTGTAGAGAGGTGCTACAAGTTGACTAAATTTTTTAATAAATTTTCTATAATATCTAGCATGTCCCAAAAAATTGCATACATCCTTCTGCTTCTCTAGCATAGGCAAGGTACTAATGACTTCAATATTTTTTGGATCTACTTGGATGCTCTTAGATGAAATAAAATGGCCTAGCACTACCCCTTCCTCCATCATCACAAAACATTTCTCACTGTTTAGGGAAAGGTTATAGTCCTGACATCTTTTGAGTACCATTTCTAAATTTGTTTTTTCTTCTTCAAAAGTAGCACCATAATTAGTAAAACCATCCATGTAGATCTCCATACAATCAAAAAAAATATTTGAAAAGATACTAATGATAACTTGCTAAAATGTGGTTGGGGCATTACACAAGCCAAAAGGAAAGATTGAGTAGGAAAACGTTCCCCATGGGTAGGTGAAAGTTTTTTTTCTTGATCTTCTAGGGCTATTTGAATTTGATTGTAACCACTGAAACCATCTAGAAAAGAAAAATACTTTTTTCCAGCTAGGTTGTCAAGGACTTGGTTTATAAATGGCAAGGGGAAATGGTCCTTCTTAGTGGCTGAATTGAGCTCCTTATAATTTACACAAACTCACCATTTTCCCCCCTTCTTGAGTACTATAACAAGGGGTGAGACCCATTGGCTATTAGAGATGGGGTATATAAAACCAACACTTAATGGTTTCTACAATTCATTCTTAACTATATCTTGTAAGACAGGGTTAACTCTCCTCTAAGGCTATTGAATAGGTTTGAAGTAAAGGCTGATGTAAATCTTGTGAGTGCAAAGCATAGGGTCTAATCCTTTCATTTCCATGTAATCCCAAGAAAATGCACTTCTATTCTCCTATAGTAACTACAACATAGCTTTCTATTGAGAGGGAAATAAGACATTATTTACATTCAATTCTTTGCTTGGACCAAGTTCCATCTTAATAACCTTATCTTTCATGAATAATTGGGCAACAAGAGAAGAATCCATCTCATGACATAATAATGAATGGAGAAAATGTGAAGCTTCTAAATGATGTCATGAATTCGATGGTAGAATGGTTTCTAAGATACATTCAGCTTGAGGACACATTGGAGATTTTGTTCCATATTCATTCAGAATAATGGATGAAATTATTTCATTTTCTTGTCGAGTAGCTATAAATATTCTCTACCTATTACCATCAGCTAATGGATGGAATTGAATTTTGGATCATTATCACCCAAGTCTAGCCATATTACTTGGTCATCTAGTAACAATGCTTGAGCTGTGGAGTATGAAGTCAGGTTCTTGGTATGATTACCATTAGATATTGTCATCTTCCCAGATTAGTAAGCTATATAGGCATCTTTGGTGGCCAACCATGGTCTTCCTAAAATTAAAGGATATCCTCCCATTTTAGCCTTTGGAGAGAGAACAACAAAATCAACTGGATGCTCCTAGGAATTTAAGGTGACTATAACATCTTCTATCATCCCATTTGGTTTAATGGTAGAGCTATTAGCAAGTTGAAGTATGGTGGGTGTCTCTCTGAGGCCAATGATATGTAGCGAAGATAATAACTCCTTTTTCATGACATTAATAGATGCTCCTAGGTCAACCAAATAATTTTTAACTTGGATCCCATAAATAGTAACTATAACTATAGGACTCCCAAGGTCAAAGTATTTAGGTATAGTTAATTTCTTTAGCATTAAGTCATACAACTGTCCTAGGACATGAAAGGTTTTTGGATCTTTCTTCTTCCTTCTTGGCTACTTAATTCATACTTCCTTAATAGATTTAGTATAGTTAGGGACTTCCTTAATAGCATCCAACAATGGTATCTCTACTATCATCTACTTCAGCTAATTAAGAAAATTAATGATTGCATGGTTCTCCATGGGTTGGCTTTATTCTATCAACCTATGGGGAAATGGAGGTTCCTTGGCTATAAGAGAGGTCTGTTGATTTGACTCATTTATATGCTTAGTCAGAGGATCTTCAACTTCAGTTAGTATAGGCTTTTGGGGTGTAGGAAGAGTGGTGTCTGACCTTAAGTGAATATCTTCTAATGAGATGGCATAGTTTTTCTATTAAGCCTGTTGTTTAGTATTGTTTGGATTAGAATTAGGTTGAACTGGTAGTTAGGTCTACTTGGGAGGAGTATTAGTGGCTAGATAAGGAAGCATTAGAGCTTGCTATTAAGGTGATGGCAATACGATTTGTTGACTAGATTTGGTATTCCAATTATGAGGTTGTTGCCAATCCTACTGAGGTTGTTTCCAACCTTGCTAAGGTTGTTTCCATCCTTGCTAAGGTTGTTTTCGACCTTGTTAAGCTTGTTGCCAACCTTGCTAAGGTTGTTTCCAACCTTTTTGAGGTTGTTGCCTACTATTATTTCCACTAAAATTAGTATTTTGAAATTTTTTCCATTGATTATTGTTATTATAACTTTGAAGAGGATCTTGTGGCATACCTTGTTTTTGAGCCCATGGCCTCCTTTGACTGACATAAAATGCCTCTCCATTTTTAGAAATGGCTTTGAACTTGGTTGGCATTGGTTGTGTCTCCACATTTGAAACATACTTACATCTATAACACTTTTTCTTTTCTCTACAATGTGGACATTATTTAGTCAACATGACATCAACTCCATCTTTCTTTTTTCTTGCTTGCACGGTGTCTAGCTAAGTGGCTACATCATTAATGATGTCTTGCTTGAAGTATAATAGAAAATTAGATAATTCCATCTTGGATACTCCTGAACTGCCATTGGACTTATGGGGTAGATCTCTATGCCCCCTACCTTTCTTCATAGTAGCTCTGGAATAATTCAAGCATATACTCTATATATCAATCCAAGTATTTTGAGTGATATCTTCTCTTGCCATAAGGTCTAGATATTCAATGCTTCCATCATTTACACCTCTCAGAAAAATATTTTTCTTTGATTCCTCATTCAATTTATGTTGTGTATTATGCTATAGGTTGAACATGAACTAGGAAACATAATATTCCAAGGTTTCATCATCCTTTTGGGACATCTTGAAAATATCACCCCCTTTTAAATCTTGTCCCCTGTAGTATTCTTTATACTTTGTGAGAAAAACTTGCTCATTGTAGGGCAATCTACTATATCATTAGCACCCAACCCCATGAACCATCTTAGAGAAACTTCTTTAAGGGTAGAAGGAAACAACTTTAGTTTGTGGGCATCATTTGTATAGTCATAATTTCTACATGTATGTCAAACTCAAAGAGAAAGGTTTATAGGGTCTTTAGTGATTAGGCCATAAAACATGGGAAGTGCAGCAACATTTATGTTCTTCAAATTTTGGTTACCTTGCTAAGGAGGGATAGGAAAAGGAAATGTTGGTTAAGGCTGAGGCTGAGCCATTCCTAGAGGGGGTACTAGCAGTGGTTCTTAATAGATGACAAGGGAAAGTGGATTATTTTGGTATTCAGGTTCAGCAAAGAGATCATTCAAATGCAAGGATTCATTAGATGATGAGGGTATTCATTCTTGAACAGTAGCGAATGGATTTTCAAAAGGTTCTTCTTTGTTCTTGCTATGAGGTTCTTTAGATTTAGGATTAAAAATGTCTTCCTAAATATTACATGAAAGAAATCTCCCAAGGAGGTATCTTCTTTTATGCATGCAAAATAATGCAATATCTAAACTAACATAATGACTTTAGGGTTGAATTAGATTGACACCTTCCCCGACAAAAACACCAAAAATGACTGGTCAGCTAAATACTTCAATAACAAAGGATTGGAAATCCTTTCACATTGACTCCATGATTAAACATAATCATGTGTTTTAATAAGAATAACACAATGACTTCATTTTATTTTGTCAACCTGAGAGCATAAGCTTGAGAGGCTGGCTGCAAAGTATATGCTCTGGTTCCTCTTTAAGTCATTACAACTAAAACATAAAAGGAATTCTTAAGGAAACTAAGCTAGGAACTGAAATGAGATCTTATCTTAATGCTTAGAGTATTGCTACAAACAATAAATCTATCTATGCACCTATTCTACAGGAGCAGTTCAATGATTCTATTATCAATAGTTGCAACAATAGCAAAAGTCTACTTTGCAAAGAAACAAACAAGGAAATGAAATATATTCTAACAAAGCAGTTCACTCATGAAGTGGGCCCCCTTGAATGAGTGAACAGGAAAAACGATCAAGACATAAGATAGAAACTTGAACTTTGTATTCTATTCATTCATAGTAAGAGATTAGATCTAATTAAAAATAAGATTACACATTGCTGTTATGAACAAACAATCTATTCTATCTTTCTTCTAGCAAAAACTTCTTTCAAATCTATTTTGGGCATTATTTAAAGGAAAAAATACAACAAATTCCTACTTATACAATCACTCCATCAAAGAGGATCAACTATAGAATCATAAAGTTTACAACATAAATATCATTAACTATGATTTAACTCCTCCAAGAATATAACAAGCTGAGGGAGCTATATTAGTGTGCTTCCATAACAAAAATCACACAATAATCTACTTGTTGCAGTGATTCACTTTGAATATGTGTGGAAAGCACCTATAAAATGTTGAATACAACAACTTCCACATACATATATATTCATTTCATCATCAATGTTAGAATAGGTATAATGTTCAAACTATCACTCTTTTCAAATCCTATGGCTATAGGAAGGAATCTACCCAAACATATAATGGATGATGAAACATTTATCAACATGTAATATTCCTTTATTATACCATAGAAGTCCATGGATTCAAACAAACACAACATATCTGAACTATCTATATTTCAATCTTTATGTCTTAACATATAAATAATATATTCATAAAAACATAAGTTCCTTTGCTTAAACCATAGAGTCATAAAATGTTATTGCAAGATTATTGTCTAAAAAAAAGATAAAAGGTTCTCAAAATAATGACCTTTCAGAGGCTCATCAACAACCTTTACCCTCACACTTGCACTTGGTATGAAATAGACTCCTCATTTGTCTAGGTTCAATCTCACTACTTAGAAATACCCTTTCATTAACTATAACTTCTCCTCCTTTTGCATCCTCTGAATGTGATTACTTAGCATCATTATCCACGTGAGTAACGCTTTCTTGACCATCAACTCTCTTATCTATCCTTCCTCAGTGTTGAGGTCACTCATATGCATTATGACCTTCTTCATTGTAGTTAAAATAGGTACCATGGAAGCCTCCTCTTCCTTAACCTTGCCCATGTCCTCTACCTCTTCCTTTTTGGTCTCCAAAGTTTTGATTGTCGGAGTAGTTGAAACCCTCCTTCCTCTAGTTTTGGATGGTACCCATCCTCAATTTTCTTTTGGTCCTCATTTTGGCCTCCAAATGACCTACCAGTACCCCTTCCTCCTTGATTGTGCCCTCTTTTACTTCCATCAAATATTTTTTTAAATCTTCTCCTCAACTCTTAAGGAGAACTGGTATGACTCTTCGTTACTAGTCATTCTAACCAGACTTAGCTCCTCTTGAATGCTAGGTCTTAACCCATTAAGGTAACAATAAAACTTATCCTTTTTTTCTTCTACATACCTCATCCTAATAAGGAATTGTTAAAAATCCTCTATATATTCTTCGATAGAGTTTTCCACTTGCTTTAACCCTTGCAGCTTCTTGAACAAATCAAGCTTGTAGTCAATGGGAATGAGCTGCTTCTTTAGTTTGTCCACCATGCAATCCCATCTTATAATTTTCTCCTTCCCTCTTCTATTCCTTTGTAACTAAATCTCTTGAAACTAGATTTTGGCATGGCCTTCACAAACTTAACCCTATCAAGGTCCTCTATATCCTCATACTCAAAATATTCCTCTAGCTCATTGATCTAGCTTATCAACTCATCCAGGTTTAGATTTCTTGAAAACATTCTAAATTCAAGTTTAGGTCTTATTAATAGCTTGGAAATGGCCCTAAAAATATTCTCCTCCACCTAGTTTAGGGCTACTCCTTCTTCTTCTCCTTTTACACAACATTTTCTTCTTCATCATTTTCCTCCTCACTTTCATCCCTTATGACAAGATTTATCCCTCTATGGATCTCCTCTTGCAATGCCTGAACTTATTTGTGGAGGTATCTAACCTCAAGGGGGAAAACCTTTGGACCTTCCACCATGCACTCTTCATGGAGGCATCTTCTCACTATCTCAAAACCCACAATCACATAGTCCTAGTGTAAACTGCCTCACAATCAATGCTCTATCTACACACTTAGGAACTCCATCTTTAATACTACTTGATAAGGGCACAACCCAAAAAAAATGAGCACAATAGGAAAAAGATAATTTTATTATTATAAATGATATAATATTAAATTTATTATAGAGAACATAGACTCAACTACATGCCCTATGGGCTTACAATGTTATTAGATTATGGAGAAAAACCCTTCTCACGGTATCTTCTCCCAAATTCCACAAAAAACTACCTTTGTAATGCAAGAAATGACCTTAAGTAACCTGAATTAGTTTTAGGGTTAGGGATACATTTTATAATATGTCATTTGGCATCCCTAGTCAAAGTAGATGGTTCTTGAAGACACATTAGAAGTCAGTGCAAGATTAGAAGAATCCATAAATGGTACTCCAACTTCTAGGAGGCATAATTTTTAATTTGAGATTTTGATTGACGAACTGTTTAGATTTTTGGAAAGCTCTCCAAGCACTCTATAGCTTGATGGACCAAATTTTTCCATCCCCCATCTTTGGGACCATATGAGGTAATTTAGTGCCTTAAATCTAACTTTGAAGCATTCTTAGGGGGTCTCCAAGAAACTTAAAAATGCAATAAATTTCAAACCGTAAAGTATTTTAACCTAATTATTTTTATGGAATTATTTAAATTAAAATTAAAATAATGCCTCCAACCTACACCATCTAACTCATCATAATTGTGGCTCAATTAAAAAACAACCTATTTTTTTACACTGGAACATATCACAAGGTGCCCAAAAATACTAACCCATAAAAATAATAGTAGAACCATGAGAGTTGGATCTCTATTTGGCCAAAATGGGTATCCATAAATACAAATGCATTAAATAGAAGCTAATACTAAGCATTTTTTTAGGTGATACAAGATTGTCCTTACACCATTGGGAGCTTTTGTGTCACTTTTCAAGGTTCATAACCAACTTTTCTTCATGTAAAATTTTCAATACAATTTGTAAGTGATTTAGGTGTTCCTCCTTGGTCTTACTAATGATGAGTCTATCATCTAAGTTTGATACTACAAAGATACCGATGAGGTCCTTAAGTACTTTATTCATTAATCTCATAAATGTGTTAGGTTTATTACTAAGCCCAAAGGGCATGACCAACCATTCATATAAGACCTCTATGGTTTTGAAGGTTGTTTTCCACTCATCACCCTCCTTGATTCTAATTTGGTGATACCCACTTTTAAATTTTTCTTTCCAAAGTACCTTGTACCTCCTATACAACTCATAAGTTTTCAATTCTAGGAATAGGAAATCTATATCTAACAATTATCCTATTTATTTCTCTAGAATTAGTGCATAATCTCCACTTCCATTATTAGGGCTAGCACCACTAGTACTATACATGGGCTGATTCTCTTTTTGGTCAACCTTTGGTCAAGAAAATCTTGAACTTGTCTTGCAATCTACTTGTTTTTCTCTCAGGTCATTTTGTAGGAAACTTTTATTAGAAAAGAAGCTCCTAGTATGAAGTCAATTTTATGACTTATGACCCTCTTAGGAAGTAGTGTAGTTGGGATACCATGATTGACTATCTCCTTTAACTTATTAAGGAAGTGATTTACCTCCATGGGTATAGGTTCCATCTTTGGTTTGTCTTCCTCTTTGGGTTTCACCACTATGAAAAACTAGATCTCACCTTCCTCCTTGAGGTCACTTAAGAATTTTTCCCCACTAAAAAAATGTACATTAAGTGTTACTATTTTTTCTTCTTCATCATCTATTAGTGACACAAGGAAGGGATGGAGAACTAGGGCCAAAGTCACACCCAGCTATCCAAACCACCTTGTAAGAGTTTAACACAGCATAAACATGACACACTAGACAACAACCAAAGGAGGAAGAAGAGTGAAATACTTTTATTGATTCATCAAAACAACTTCATACATGCTCAACTATAAGGCCTTCTAGGTTATAGCCAAATACCATTACATTCACATTCAAAGAGCCAACAAAAAATTCACTCTTTCTAGTTCTACCCTCTAATCCTCTTCAAAATTGCCTAACTATAAGCCTAAACACTCTATATATACTTGCCAAAATGGCTTATAGAATATTCTAGAACATAGAGAAGCCACAAGTCAGCCCTCAATAAATATAACTACCTAATTCAAAATTAAATACAAGCAAAGTTGGCTCAAATTGGAACTAGACATAGATTACTTGGCAAATGAAAGTTTTTCCAAAACTGGCACTTGGCATCCATATGAACTTGGCATCCAAAAGAATTACTTAGCAATGAACAAGAACTTGACATCCAAAGAAATGAATTGGCATCCACATGAATTACTTGACATCCACTCAAACTTGAAAACCAAAAGAAATCACTCAACAACCAAAGGAGCTTGGCATCTAAAGGAAATCCTTCTAAAACCAAAGGAGCTCAACAACCAAAGGAACTCAACAATGAAAGAAATAACTCAAAACCAAAGATCACCTGGCATCAACTAGGAATTGAACATCAACCACAAATTGGTGCTTGGAAACAACTGTGACTCGGTAGAAACTACCAGCAAAGAAACTAAAGTGCAGGATTACAAGACAACCCAGGATGCTCCTCCATTAGACAACTGGTGTTGAAAGAAATGATTCTCTTGAAACATTTAGATGTCATAATCTGAATTGAATCCAACTTAGATTGAGAAATCCATGTAGCATCTTCAATTGGTCTATCCTTCCACTTCACTAAATATTCATAGTAGTCTTTTCCTCTTGTGCTCTTGCCAACTTTCTAATCCAATATCTATTCAACTTCTTCAATCTGCTTCTTTGGATAATCCTTTGAAACAACAACTTCATCATCTGACTCATGATACTTTTAAAAATTAACAACATTGAATGTAGGGGATATATCCATGTCATTAGTTAACTCTACTTCATAAGCATTACCACTGTCAAACTTCTTCAAGATCTTACAAGGCCCAAACTTCTTCATTTTCAACTTACTATATGTTCCAATTGGAAATCTTCCTTTCTTTAAATGAACCATCATCTCATCACCAATTTCAAAATCATGATGTCTCCTAGAATGATCAACATTCTCCTTATACTTCTAATTACTCTGTTCCAACCTCAACTTCACTTCCTTATGCAAAGACTCAATAAAATCAACAAATTCTTCTCCTACAGTGCTTCTCTTTTCTTCATTAGCAACATCTCTCAAATCTGATACTCCTCCAGGCTTCATTCTAGTAACAATCTCAAAAGGTGTCTTCCCTGTACTCCTATTCACAAAATTATTATATGCAAATTTAGCATGTGCCAATACCATTTTCCAATTGCTTGGCTTATTCCCAACTAAACATCTCAACAAATTACCCAAGCTTCTATTCACAATCTCTATCTGTCCATCTGTCTATGGATGGAATGTAGAACTAAACTTCAATTTAGTACCCATCTTCTTCCACAAAGTCTTCCAACAATAACCAACAAACTTGTTGTCTCTCTCAGAAATAATGCTTCTTGGTAATCCATGCAATCTCACAATCTCTTTAAAGAAAAGTTTAGCAACATGCTCTGCATATGATGTCTTCTTACATGGTATGAAATGAGCCCCATCTTAAAAAATCTATCCACTACAAAAAATATGGAATCATATCCCTTCACTATCTTAGGTAATCCAAGAACAAAATCCATAATAATGTTAGTCCAAGGTTTCTCAGGAATAGTAATAGGTGTATACAAACCAATATTTTGACTCACTCCTTTTGTAACTTGACAAAATCCACAACTTTTTACAAATTTCTGAACATCCTTATACATTTGTGGCCAATAATACTTATCTTTCAGCAAACTCAATGTCTTATCAATTCCAAAATGTTTAGCCAATTTTGCCACTATGCTTTTCCTTAATCAGATTTAACCTCATAGAACTTCTAGGAGTACACAACTAAATAGCTTTAAACAACATACCTTCTTGAATGAAATACTCATCATACTTATGTGATCTATCAGATTTGGTGCTCTACACTCTCTCCATGCCTCAGAAAAATTAGGATCAGCATCATGCAACTCTTTTATTTCATCAAAACCAAGAACTTTAACCTTCATTTTAGTTAGTCAACAAAGAACGGCTTCTACTCAATGCATCAGTAACTCTATTAGTAACCCCACTCTTATGCTTAATAAAAAATGTGAAACTTTGCAAGTACTCAACCAACTTCATATGTCTTTGATTCAATTTATGTTGACTTCCCAACTATTGCAAAGCTTTATGATCAGTAAACAACACAAACTCCTTAGGAATCAAATAATGTCTCTACTTCTTTAATGCTTAAATAATAGCATAAAATTCTTGATCATACACAAAATACTTCCTTTTAGCATCAGTCAACTTTTGAAAGCAATAGGCTTATCTTCTTGACTTAATACAACTCCTATTGCTTTACCACTTGCATCACATTCAACTTGAAATACTTTGTTGAAATCAAGGAAAGCCAATATAGGTAATTCAACAACCTTTTGTTTCAAAGTCTCAAAACTCTTATTAGCTCCGTGTGCCCTCTTGAATTCCTTTTTATCTCCCCTCATTGTGTCAGTCATAGCATTACAAATAGCACTAAAATTCTTTATAAACTTTTTGTAAAAACTAGCCAAACCATGAAATGATCTTACCTCACCCACATTCTTAGGTGTAGGCCATTCCAAAATTTCTTTAACCTTCTTAGGATCCATCTTCAATCCATCAAATGAAATCACAAATCCCAAATACACAATTTCTTCTTGCATAAAAGAACACTTTGTCAAATTAATTAACAATTTTTCCTCTTTCAACCTCTGCAATACTTGTCTAATATTCTCAAGATGTTCTTCCTTAGTCTTACCAAATGTTAGAATGTCATCTAGATAAAAAATCACAAACTCACCCAAAAATCTTTTTAGAACTTCATTCATCAACCTCATGAAAGTACTAGGTGCATTAGTCAAACCAAAAGGCATAACCAACCATTCATACAAACCATAGTTTGTCTTGAAAGTAGTCTTTGATTCATCATCTTCTCTAGTTCTGATATGATGATAGCCACTCTTCAAATCAATCTTGGTAAAATACTTCACTCAACTCAAACAATCCATTATGTCATCCATCCTGGACATAGGAAACCTATATTTCACTGTGATTTTGTCAATAGCTCTGGAATCAATACACATTCTCCATTATCCATTCTTTTTAGGTGCTAATACAAAAGGTACAACACATGGACTCAAGCTTTCTTTGATTAGACCTTTCTGTAACAACTCATGCACTTGTCTATTAAGTTCTTCATTTTTTGTAGGTGTCAATCTATATGGTACTTTGTTTGGCAAACTGGCTCTAGGGATCAGATCCATACAATGACTTATGCTTCTTATTAGAGGTAAACCATTAGGTACATCATTTGCAACAATCTCTTTAATCTCACTCAACAATTCAACAATTTCTTCTAGTACTCATCAATACTACCAGCTGTCACTCGATCACCACTAACTGGCACTCAGTTAACACTGTTTTCTGGCACTTGGGTACTATTGACACAACTTGGTTTCTTTGGAATTATACCCAAACAAACTTGATTATTTTTTACTTCCTTTTCAAATTATTTTCCATTAACTATGCAAAATTTTACTGTAGTACAACTAACCTCATCTAGACTTTCAATCAAAGGCAGAAATATTTTCTTCTTCCCATTCACCCAAAGAGTATATTATCAAGAGTACTTTCATACTCAAAGAACTTCTCCATATCTGAGATCCAATCCAACAAAACATTGGTATCCAATTTTTCATCATAAGAAACAACTTCTACATCAGGCTTTGAATTTTCCCTAGACAACACTCACAACAATCATTCCTCATCTTGATCTTCTTCAAGCTCTGGATTATGGTTTGGTGCTACTGCTTCATCATCACTTACATCATCAAGATGTGCTCCTATCCTCTAGGTTGTCTCCATAGCATCTAATATGGCTGTAATTTATCTTAATTGATCCAATATAACATTATCAACATTATTTCCTCTACCACAAACCATCTTTACAAATCATATTGTAGCAAGATCATAACCCTCTGCAAGTTATAGGTCAAATCTTTAGATTTTCCACCCTACAACCAAATCTAAATTAGGGTTCTACATGATCCAATCTCTACAAGGATGAACCTCATGCTCTAATACCACCTAATGCAAGTAAGGGATGGAGAACTAGGGCCAAAGGCACACCCGGCTATCCAAACCACCCTGCAAGAGTTTAGCACAGTGGAAACATGACACACTAGACAACTTCTGAAGGAGGAAGAAGAGTGAAATACTTTTATTGATTCATCAAAATATCTTCATACATGCCTAGCTATAAGGCCTTTTGAGTTATAGCCAAATAAAAATATATTCACATTTAAAGAGCCAACAACAAATTCACCCTTTCTAGTTTTGCCCTCTAACCCTCTTCAAAATTGCCTAACTCTAAGCCTAAACACTCTATATATACTTACCAAAATGGCTTATAGAAGATTCTAGAACATAGAGAAGCCACAAGTCAACCCTCAGTAAATATAACTACCTATACCAAAATTAAATACAAGTGAAGTCAGCCCAAATTGGAACCAGACACAGATTACTTGACAAATGAAAGTTTTTCCAAAATTGGCACTTGGCATCCATATGAACTCGGCATCCAAAAGAATCACTCAAAAGCAACTAAGAACTCAACATCCAAAGAAATGACTCGACATCCATAGGAATCACTCAACATCCACTCAAACTCGACAACCAAAGGAGCTTGAAATCCAAAGGAAATCACTCGACATCCAAAGTAGCTCAACAACCAAAGGAACTTGACAACCAAAGAAATAACTTAGCAACCAAAGATCACTCAGCATCAACTAGGAACTCGACATCAACCAAAAATTGGTGCTTGGAAACAACTGTGACTCGTTAGAAATTTCTAGGAAAGAAGCCAAAGTGTAGGATTACAAGACAACCTAGGATGCTCCTGCATTAGCTAGGGATTGAATCTGATAGATAACTTCTTTTTTCTTGAAGGAATAAGAGTTTTTCTTACCACTATGCATGGATTTCCTATAATATTTCCATTGTCTACCTAAGATTAGATGGAAAGCATCCATAGAAAATATATCAAATAGAACTTTCTCCTTGTAGTCACCTTTCGTAAATTCCACCCAAGTCTGTTCATTGACCAACATTATTTTCCTTTTTTAACCAAGTGACCCTATTAGGATGAGTGTGGGTGATCCTCTTCAATCTTAGCTTGCTCACTACCTCCTCTAAAATAATGGTGTTAGTAGACCTTGATTCAATGATCATTTTGTACACCTTATTCCAATACCTTGTATATGATCCTGAATATGGATCTCCTCTATTTAGGTTCTTCCTTAACTAGCTCTCTGATGATGATTCTCTTAAACATTAGGTTCTCTTTACTCTTTGAATCTAAATTGACATGATTATAAATCACCTATATCCTCTTGGATATAACTCACCCATTTCTCTTATTGTGAGATGGATCCCTTTTTTGGACACCTATAGGTAGGTTGCACAAGTTTTCCACAATTGTAACATTTCATGTTTGTGAAGTGAGAGCCTCATCCTCATTCTATGTTACCAATAAAACCTCTAACTTTGTTTGATCCCTCTCTTAAACTAGAATCATTACTCTCTACTCCACAAATTTAGAGTCCCCTTGTGACCTACTATCACTACCTCTTCCACCATAACCACCTCTATGGCTTCTAGTATCTTTTCCTCCTTTTCTACCCTTTGATTGGTTATCCTAATTCTTCTGGCCTTTCTCTTCCACCTTAAGGGAAAGTTGGAAGCACTTGTGAAAAGTATTTGGACTCAAGATACTAAGCTCTTCTTGTAAGTTCCATTTTAGACCACTTAGGTACCTTTCTACTTTGACACTCTCATCTTCTTGAACTTGATACCTTAGGCTTATTTTGTAAAACTCCTCTATATAGGAAGTGACATCAAGATCTTTATGCCCCAAGCTTTATCTCTTCTTATGCACTTAGACCTCATAGTCCTCTAGTAGATAGTTTTCTTTCACCTTAGCTTCCATGGTCTGCCATGAGACTATGGTCTTCTTACCCTCCTTTTCTTTTTCTACTTGCAAGAATTTACACCAAGTCAGGGTTGTTCCCCTCATTCTAGACTTTTCCAATTCACCTTTTGTGCCTCTGTAATGCCCTTACACTCAAAATGGTTCTCCATACCTTCTAGCCACTCCATGACTAACTTTGGCTCCAATTTTCCATAGAGTAAGGGAACTCCTTCCAATGCATTTCGCCCTAGTGCCTTAATTATCTTTAGGAAAGGTTCTTCCTATAATAGTGTTTCTAGTTTAGGATCTTCATCCTAGAGAGCCATGGCTTACTCTTCTCATCACCATCTTTTAGTTTCTTACTAGCCTTATCATCCTTCTCTACAACTTTGATGTAGTGCAAGATAGGAGAATGCCCAAAGGAGATGTCCTAGCCCCCAACAAATGACCACACAATGTAAACTCAAAAACAATGCAAGATTTGAAGCCAAATCACAATAGTTTATTCATAGATATAACTGATTACATAAGTAATAGTTTTACAAGATCCCTCAAGATCGTATCCAAACCCTAGCTAGTCTAGATCCACACTCTAGTAGAAATCTCCAAGGAAGATCCAAACTAGTACTCACAAGCCCACCAAGCAATCTCCTTATTTCCCAAGCCTCAACTACTAGCTCTTCACAAAATTTTCTCCTCTACCATATCCTCTTCTCCAAGATGGATGAATAATCACAACCCTACTATAAACTGCCTTACATTCGACACTCTATCCAAAAACTCAAGAAAAAATCACTCTTCAACTACTCTCTAGACTCACTCCTCCTCCAAATGAATGAATAATAACTAAGACTCCACCATACCCCCTACTTATACCCAACTAAGCCACAAGTCAGCCCAGTATGTTACAAATTAAATATCCCTTACATTAAATACTTGAAGAGCTACAAGTCGGCCTCCAAAAGAAATTAAATACCAAATGCCTTTAAAGGCTTACAATACTTATTAAATAATTTTAAGACAATTAACCAAGACCCAAATAGGTCCACTCAACTCCACCAAAATTCCTTAATCATGTAGGATAGCCAACTACTAATGAGAGACATTTACAGCCCATTCTATGCCATATTTTAATCCATTTCATTTAGATTCATACCCACTTTCCTATTCCATTTCATCTCATTATTACTATTTTTATGTTGCATATGATTTAATATAAATAAGTAGTATTTAATATCTTTTTGGGATTAAAAGATGTAAATATCATTATTGGTTACTTTTTACTAATCTATATTGTTGTAGCATGTTGATTATGAGTTACAGATCTTCGTGTAGCTCTTTCACCGAGACAAAGCTCCATCAACTTTGAAATAGACACATTTTCTGCAAATATCATACACAATAAATGAATACATAGAGATGAAATTAAGGAAATTTATGTGGATACATGTTGAAACATCAAGATGCTCTCCACCTCATATTATTTCTAAAAAAACTTCATACATTGAGAGAACGTCCATGGTGACTTACATGCTAGCAAATGGAAACAAACATAGCTAACCATGACCTATTTTTCTACCACGAATAGTATATATAATGGATGTATAAAAAAAAAAAAAAAAAAATCTCTCAACTGAATTCTTACATGGACAACAAAGAATCCAATCAAGCATAAGTTGTTATTGCTGCCAAGGAGATGAGATAGTATAGTCTCATGTGAAAATCAAGACCACTAAACTCAAACCATTTCTAATCCATATTGTTGCAAATCATTTTTGTTGAAGACAATTTTTCTTGTTGGATTAGTAACAAGCATTGCCTATTCTTGGCATGAGATTGATATTTTTTATATTAGTGCATAGTCATTATTTTTGTAAGGTACATATCATTACAATAGTTGTAAAAGTTGTTGCAACTATGTATATATAAGCAGCCCAATGCAGATCGAAATGTACTATTCTCCCTTTGTAAAATCTAGGAATGAAATAATAGTTTTGTTGATTAATCCAACATAGTAGGAAATAATTTTATCACTCACCTTGTAGACCAGACAAAGGGCCTACTCTTGGTATGTTTGGTGAGGTTATTAGTATTGTGAATTATTGTAGATTGTGTGTTGATAATTGATGTAGCTTAAGTTTGGTTTATTTGATTGTTAATAGAATAAAGTTTCTCTCCAATCCAATAGTTAGTCTATGTAAATAATTTTGCACTTAGATTAATATTATAGCTAGGTAAGATAGATTATCAGGTTCTCGTTATTATACATATTATTAACAATAACCAACATATTTTGAATTTGCTATCATATTAAAAGATAAATTAATCTAGTAATATCATATTTGTATTAGTAAATTATTATATTAGATTAGTTATATGCTCGGTGTTGGTATTTTTTCCTCTAGATTATTTAAATTTGTGATTTGTTACATTTGTTATCCTCATAGTTGTTAATGTTTATTTCTATTTCTAATGTTCCTGCCACCAACAAGTGACAGTTCCTGTCACTAGGATTTCCTTAGTTTTTGATAGATTAAATTTTTTGTGTTGTAGTTGCATTCATAATCCCTCATCTCACAATTATCATCTCTTGAAGGCATACTACTTAGATACCTTTCACAAGCTTACGCTCTTGGATTGACACATACAAACCAGCCAAACTTCATCATAAATTATTAATTGTTTCTTAATTATTTGTCCTAGTGTTAGCCTATTAACTACCCCAAGATGCTCATGCATAAAAATTCCCAAGTGTGAAAAGAGAAGTGTGACCCACACTTTGATGCCCAATGAAAATATCCACAACCATCTTTATCTTCATCAAAGGCTTCCACTCCAATGGGGACAAGAAAACTAACATGCAACTCATCGACATCTGCATCACTCTTTCAAACACTAGAATCTCAACCATCCAATCAACATGCTCACTCGTAGGAACAAACTGAAAATAATGCTCCATCAAAAAAACCTCATCCACATCAGCAACTAGTAAATCCACACTAGCAATAACAACCTCCATATCAACAACAATATGTTTATCTCCATCAAAAGATTCCAAACTCACAACACCAACCATCTCATTGCTCACAACAAGATGCTCTACAACATACAAGTCACCACCAAAAACAACTCGATCATCCATGATTGAGTGCTCTGCAATCTCCAAGTCAGACTCAACTAATTGGTCATCAAAACCAATCTCCATCCAAACATCAACAAGATTAGGAATATCCTTAGTAATAGCCTCCAATTGTTCTATAGGTTTTGTATCAAGCTCCACAAATTGATCAACAAAACCAAACTCTTCGACCTCGACCTTGCAATGCCATCTTCTCTCTTGAACAAGTCTTTTGATCAACCAAAAAAATATCTTCGAGATCAATAGACTCTAGCTCCACAAATATTGATGGAACTCAACCATCCCTTCTTTAACTTGATCAACCAAACTAGCTTCAAACTGAGTAGACATCTTTGAAAGCCTCTTCCCCACCACACCATGGAGATTCATAGTCACCTTAGGGCCCAATCCTCTCAGATCCATCTTCCAAGATCTTCACAAGTCATCTACAATTAATCACCAACAAATCAATCTTCCCAAACAAAGATCAACCTTCCATCTTCACAACCATAGATCCATTTGCATGTCCTCCCAAGGTCTTGGTGCAAACTGCCTCAAATTTGGTGATCTGTCTATACACTTAGGAACAACCTTGACTCTGATACCACTTGATTTAGTGTAAGGTAGGACAATCAACAAAGGAGATGTCCTAGCCCCCAACAAATAACAACACAATGTAAACTCAATAACAATACACGATTTCAAGCCAAATCACAATAATTTAATCATAGATATAAATGATTGCATGCAATGTGTTAGGCTATAAGGTCTTCTCAGTTATGACCAAATATATAGAAAGTAATAGTTCTACAAGATCACTCAAGATCCCATCCAAACCCTAGCTAGTCTAGATCCACACTCTAGTAGAAATCTCCAAGGAAGATCCAAACTGGTACTTGCAAGCTGACCAAGAAATCTCCTTGTTTCCCAAGCCTCAAATACTAGTGCTTCTCAAAATTTTCTCCTCTACCATATCCTCTTCTCCAAGATGGATGAACAATCACAATCCTACTATAAACTACCTCACATTTGGTGCTTTGTCCATAGACTTAGGAAAAACTCACTCTTCAACTACTCTCCAGACTCACTCCTCCTCTGAGTGAATAATGATTAAAGACTCCACCATACCCCTACTTACACCCAACTAAGGCACAAGTCCTCTTAGTAAGCTACAAATTAAATATTCCTTACATTAGATACTTAAAGAGACACAAGTCATCCTCCAAAAAAAATTAAATACCAAATTCCTTTAAAGGCTTACAATACTTATTAAATACATTAAAAAAAATTAACCAAGACCCAAATAGGTTTACTCAACTCCACAAAAATACCTTAATCATGAAAGATAGCCAACTACTCTAGGATGCTTCTGCATCAAACTTCCTCTAGTTTTATCTTCATATCGTCTAGAGATTCCTTAACAAGTCTATTCTTCTCCTCCTATTCTAACATATATTTTTCCAACTCATTATTTATCACCATGCTTGTTTCACCCACTGATTTAGACATATACTATGTCTAGCCCAAATGTTTTTAGGGATCTGATATCAATTTGATGGGGAGCTTTTCAAGATAGTCCTAATCACTTGGATTTCTCTTAAGCCTTTACACTAGGCCTTCTTCAAGATCTCTTCTCTAGTTCATAGGGTTCCTCTAGATTCCCCTATCCTTTAGGAGATATTTTACAATCTCCTCTAAACTAGAAATCTCTCCACCAATTTAAATGTCTCAACTCTAGCTAGGAAGGGCACAATGCATTCCAAGGCTCTAAACTACAACTTGGCTTCTCCCATGGATGGATGGGTGTTAGAATGTAAAAATATTTTTTTCTTGAAAAGTTCCATCTATTTCATCCCTTGTCTTCAATATGATCTCTTCAATCCCTATAAAATAGGCCTAGTAGACCTACTAGCAATTAGGCCTCTAAACTAGGGTTTTTCCTTTATTTTGAAAACTCACTTAAAATAACCCTAAAAAAATCATCATTCTTTATACCCTTTTGGCCATTCTTATAGATTTTATTGGTCTAGGGATCCCAACCTATATGTACACCCCTAAACCCTAATTAGCTCAAATTGTAAAGGAAAATATAAACTTCATGGATTTGGCTATGGATTAGAAGTTAAAATTTGGATCCATAAAAATCTTTCACCACACATCCATCTCATACATTTACTAAGTAAACTGAAATATCATGTAAAGCATTTCCATCTAAAACATGTAAACATATGAACATTCACAGACATATGACACTAGATATGATTACCCAGAAACCCTCCAAGTGAGAAGGTAAAAATAGGATGGGGATGACACCCAAAAATCTTCACTACTGTAGTAATAAAGTGTATCTAATGAAAATTACAATGTTTTGATCATGAGACATGATCTACCCTATAAAAAGCTCTTCCCTACTAAAGGCTTACAAAGATTGTTAGGTCTCACCTTGTTAGAAGTGTGCCTTGCTAAAGGAATTTAACTCACAATTAAGTAAGAATCCTTTGAAAGGATTCCAATATAGCTTGTTAGGACTCCTCTATTAAGATATTTTACTAATTCACCTGCTAGAATGATCTTGCAGTTAGCACTTGGTTGCTTGATGATAGATCACTTCTAAATTATTGTATTCTTGATCCTTCTTGATTAGATGTCTCTTTTTTGTATACTCTTCTCTTTCCTTTGTTCTTCTTTAACTGATTCTACAATGCAATCTCACTTCATAACTCCTTAGCCATGATGAATGCTCTTTTTGCACATGCAAACTTATCTACGCTCTCCTTCAACACTTTACACACTCTAGAGAGTTTAGGGTTTTTCTTCCTTAAGAAGACTTTGGTGACTTATGGTTAGGTATGAATCAATAGGTATGACTCATCCATTGTTCTTCTTAAACCTTCCCCTTTTTGATTGGCTACATGCAATTTCATTGGGAATCCAACTTAAGATTCGTCCTTATCTCCAAAATATCATAATTCATCCTTAAGTCGACTGAAAACAATTTACATAGTTGTTTGTGCCTTTACAAACAATTATGTCAAAACTATCTCACTGGGTATCTAAACTCTCTAAATCTTAGCATATACCAATCTATATCCTATGACATGGCATCTACATTACTCAGCATGCATTGCATCCTTAGCTCCTGAATTTCTCAGCATACACTGTTAAATTGATACTTGAGTGACTCGGCACATAAGTGGCTGAGCACTCACTATTGTCTCGGCATGCTCTATAATATACATGTTGTGCTTGGCATGTACTACTTGTTTGGCATAAACTAAGTAAATAACTTAAGTGTGTAGACACTCATTTGTCAAAACCAATCTGAGATCAACAATCTCCCCCTTTGACATGAGTAAAAAAAATACTTGAGTATGCAATAATATCCTTAATCTTATGAGCCTAACATATCTATAACTTAGCTTAGGTACAAAAATTCAAAAATTCAAAATTTTGGAACAACTTGTATACCTCAAAAGCTGATAACTCCGCTTAAGTTGATATGTTTGTTCTATATCAAAATTTTGTACTCCTACTAAGTAAATGTGTCTCATCTGATACTCTTTGACTTCATGTTCTCTGTTCTATTGTTTTGTGCTTGCTCCCCCTTATATTATTCTAACTTTTCTCTATTTCCTCTTGTTTCTCTTATATTTATTTCTCCTTGTTTTCTCTTTTGCTTATTCTCCCCCATTTCTCATTCTCCTTATATCTCCCCCAAAATCTCTCTCTTTTTTCTCTCCCCCTTTTATGTTATTCTCCCCCTTTATGAAACTTATGTTAATGGGCTATACACTTATAGTGTTTTTTTCAAATAAATATTTATGGACATCTAGGATAATTTTGAGAGTCGCATCCTAGTTTTCACATGCTACATCCAAAGACTTGATTTGGATGGTGAGCTTAGCAACAAGGTGGACTAGGCCATCTAATGTTGAAAGATTTGGGTCTTTCTTCATGAAAGTTTTAACATAACCTAGTTCCTTGTGCAAAATATCCATATGGGGGGTCAATCTTGTCTAGATGCTAATCAATTTGGCCCTTATATTGGACTCATCTGGTGGCAATGTAGCTAACTAAGTCTGGGTTTGTAACAATGTTCTGAAGTGCTTCTCACTTTGAGCTAGATTCATAGGTAGTTTTTCACTTGATGAATTGATCAAAGTTTCCAAACTCGAAATGTGACTTTTGGTCTCTTGTGTGAAGAGTGTTGGATTGCCCAATTTTATGTACAATGAGAATACGTTCTCAAGTACCTTCTTCACATCCTCAACCTTAGTTGCCAATTCAAATTGTGTTAGTGCTATGTCACTTGATATCTTTTCATTTACTTTTCTCTAAAATTTCTTTTCTAACCATTCTAATAACTTAGCATTTTTATCTAGTTTGGTATCACTAACCTTTTCCACTATGTTTTTTAGTTGTTCAATTAGTGGCTTGGTCTCATATGGAGTTGGAAGATTGAATGCATCTAAAAAGATGTCTTTGATGTCCTTCTAAGCATTTCCTAATGCTTCTTCCTTCCTAGGGCTTCCTAAAGCATGCCCATCTATTCTATAGTCATTGCATCATAATTATACTTTGGTAGAACAATTTCTTCATCAAGACTAACATCTCCATATTGGATTACTGATTTACCCTTTGATGAGTTAGGACTCGGCACTGAGATCTATAATGATGTTGCATCTGTGCTCAACTTCTAAAGAGTATTAGTGGAAGGAGTACCAGATACTGGTAAGGTTACCAAGGCTTGAATTGCAACTTGCTCCTTTACCTTAGGTGTCAACTTTGTTTCTTCAAGCTTGTCCTATTCTGCCACAATGACTTGTGATGCACCTTGATCTTGCATTGTAAGTGTAGATAAGTCCATCTAACCTATTTCAGTTTGTGTCTCCACTGTGCCTTATGTTTCCAATATGTTCTTGTCAATTGTATCAATCATTTTAGATATAGTTTCTGGTATGTTGTCCAAAAGTTATACATGAGTGACTTGAGGGGCGATAGTATGTGGTTCTTATGTATTCACCTTTTCCCTTTCAGTATCAGTCACTATCTTCTGAAATTCATCCACACTCACCAATACATGATTATTACAAAGTTTTTCCTATAGTGTGGACTAATCAAGTATCTTCTTGAGATCTTCCTTTGTGAGGGGATTGATGTGTTGAGCCATGACATTAGAAACATCCTTCACTATTACTATTTCAGTATTCTCACTTGTTACATGTTGGGGGCTGGCATTAGGAAATTGTGTCTTGTACATTTTGTTCTTCTTGCTTCTTTTCTTTAGCTATTGCCCTATCATCTATGTGAATTTTAGCTTCTCCCTCAATAGTGTCATCATTGTTATCATCATCCTTGACCTCTATGGGTTCTTTCTCACCTTCCTTGACTATAGTTAATCCATATGTAAGCTTCCACATCTGTGTGGACTTCTTAAAAACATCTTCAATATTATTTTGCAAAATGCTAAAGGATTTATATTTAGGTGTAACCCTAATTGCATATTTCTTCATAGCCTTAGCACTCTATGCCTTATTGAGTTTAGGCATCACTTGTGCAAGAGATGTCTCTCTAATTTTTCTTTCCAAGTTTAGACAATAGTATCATTTCTGCTCAACTCTATCATATTAGCTTTCAGACATTGAGTTGGCAATCTCTAGTGGGGTAGTCTTGAATTTTTCCATCATGGCATATATAGCCTCCTCCACTTGATTCTTCTCCACTTTACCAACATTATCAAAATCTACATGAGAGAATCCTAATAAATCTGTACAATTCTTAACATTTTCACATAGATTCTCTAGATTTGATAGAGGATTGTGACTCACTACTTTGAATTTGCTATTGTCATCTGATTATGTTTTCTCCTCATCTGATTCATCTTGTGCCACATATTTTATTCTTGGCTTTTTCTACACTTGAAATCCTTGCTCTATTGGTTTTGTCTTCTATTTATCCTTTTATGCAGTCACACATGCACTAGCCCTTGTATTAGGTGTAGTTGGTTTGGGCTAACTTAGCTTGGCTACCTTCTTGGCTTCTGTCACTAGTTGGGCCTTAGCCTTCCTCTTCTTTGTATCAGTGGGTGTAGGTGATTCCTTGACTTCTTCTCCCTCAACACCTTAAGCAGTTTTAGTGTCCTCCTTTGGTTGATGTTCACCCATACCCTGAGCAAGTGCAAGTGGTGCTTTTTTTTGGGTGTCTTCTTCCTGCTCAACACCCTCTCTAAATTTGGCTTTCAAATTATTCACCAATTTATCCTTCTTCTTAATAACATAGGCTATCTTTAATTCCATAGTGATTTTGGATTTTTCCATCTCATAGTTTCCAAATGCCTTAGCATTTTTATCCACCTCTTCTGCAAGTAGAGCTGCTATAGCTACAAATGCTTCATCTACATTTATTTCATATCCAAGTAGCCTCAACCATCTCACCCTTGGTGTTGCTGCTTGGAAAAATGTATAGTCAACATCCACTAGAAAAGATACATCATAATGCTTTTCTACTAGAGATACTAGTATTCTCAATCTCTTCCTCATTGACTGCTTAAAGTCTTCAAAGTAGCTAGTCATCATAGATTCAAAATTCTCTCCCAATTGTTTAATGTATTCACCTATCTATATTGCTACTGACCTATTTTCTTTCCAACCAACTATGTCAAATGTAGGAAAAGTGTTTTGAACATAAAAAAATATACATATCAAGATAGAACCAAATTTGCATTATGCACTTTTAGTCTTTCTAATTTCTCCTAGGTTCTCCATCAATTGTTGTAGTTGTAGCTCTGTAAGATTATATGTATGATCTTTCTTAACAATCTTATATCCAACATCTATTTCTATATAGGGCACATTGTTCAATCTTCTAGGTTGGTAAACCTTTTGTGAAATAACTCTTACTGCAAACTCCATCAATGGATCAATAATTGTCTCAATTTTCATGCCTCTATTGTTCCATACAACTCCAGTGTTCTTCTCAATCACCTATTTTGAATCATTTCTAAGTGTCTTAGGCCAATCTAGGGTTGGATAACTAGTAACCCTATGGATTATCCTCTTGGTTATTTTGATAGGTCCATTATCCAACCATAATGAACTATCATGAATCTTGCTAAGAACTATACTAATCCATTCAATCTTGAACACATTTCGGAAATCTGGGGCTCATGTTAAACCTTTCTTTTCTACAATTTTGAATTCTTCCTTCAATAGACCATTCTTACAAAGTCTATTGTATGCTTCCCTGATCTCCATATTGTTGGGCATTCATTTTGCATGAGGTCAATGGTAGGAATCCATTGCATAATTCCTCTCTTGAAAAGAAAATCTTTTTAAGGATCAACTCCAAGGTTCAGTATTTGTCTTGCGACATACCAAAATTCACTCAGTAGAAGATAAATGTCAATATTCATGAGGAGGCCTTTTCTAGTTCTAAAACTCTTTTATCTCGAAATCAAAGTAAATTTGGTCACTCTCTCAAAATATCACACCAAAAGAACAATATTTTTGCATTTTTTAATGAATGCAACTCTAACAATGTAGCTACTATAAGGTCCTATTCTAACAGGGGGTTAATAAAGCAAATAATGAAATTGAAAGAAAATAACATGAAATTGAAATAACTTGAAATTGAAATTCCTAAATGGACATAAGCTATAGAACACAACACACTGCGAGTTAAACCTTTGAAGAAATCGATAGGAAACTAATGAAAACAAGATCAACACTTTCTAGAATCCACTGGTGCAATCATCAGTGAGAATCTTTAACAAATTGAATGATGTTTCACTCTTCATCAAATCACAAGGCCACAAAAAGTGCGCTCATGTGAGATGAAAAGCTATGTAGACATAATCGGGTGATCTCTTCTCAAGCTCGTTACGTAAGCAAAATTCGTATATATGTAGCAAATACCAAAACTAGAAGATCGCACAACCAAAAACAACACAATAAACCTTTAGCTCAATCACAATCTCATTAATAGAATTCACAAAAATATGACACATTCAGGAAAGAATAACTACACTCTGAATGCTAGCACCAAAAGCATAGTTTTATTGCATAATAATGACTCCCTTTGTTACATTTTACAATCGGGTATTTATAAGAAGTTGTCTCCTAAATTTGTGTTGAGAGTGAGAGATATCTTCATGTAATAAAATTCTTTTAAAACATTAAAACAAACTAAATATATACAGACTAACAATTCATCTAGTGCTTAGAGGGACTCCATCCATATTTTATTCATTAATTGGATGCATGAGCCCTTTACATGACAAAAACAAAGAAGAAATGAGAGAGAAAGTAGGAGGAAGTCATTAGTCAAAGTGGAAGTGCATGGAGGTGCCAAAAATAGAAGCTGGTCCTTCACTAGGCATGTGTTAAAGTTAAGCTGTCATTAGAATGAGTTCCCAATGCAAGGAAAGCACTATTTTTGGAACTAGCAGTTAACTATCGGTGCACCTCTGAATTGTAGAGTTGCGGACCTACATACCTATGAAGCTGAGGACATGTAGAGCTACATGAAAATGTGGAGCTATGGACTTGTGGAGCTATATGAAAATGCGAAGCTATGGACCTATGGAGTTGCGGACTTGCGGAGCTGCGCACTTCAAAAGCTCAACTTGCCAAAAAATTGAAGTTCTTAATTTTGAAAATGGTTTCTGGGTTTTGCTTGGATGGGGTTTTAGATCACTTTTTGTGTACATTCTTTACCCCTTTTTGATGATTTATACCCTCTTTATAGCCAATCACTTTCATAAACTTGAACTCCTTCTACTTCTTTGATCTAAAATCCCAAGGCACCTACATTGAATCTTGTCATTAATAGCTGTAGAAGATGAGGAACCTATTCTGATTCATGTGTCAAACCTATGTATCTTCGACCTTTGTCTTCTCTCCAACTACCCTATCCTTCTTGCCGAGAAACCAAGGGATCCAGATGATCAAATGTTTGAAACTTTTTCATATTTTTTCGCAAATTTTTCTAAGCATTTTTAAATGGCTTTTTCAGAGGTCTTCTACTCAAAATTTTAAGTCGAGACCTTTGATGGTCCCTAAAACTAGGTAGCCAAAGGCTCACTATTTTAGGGACTAAAATTAGATCTTTAGTTCTTCATTCCAACGGTGTAAATGATTGTGAATTCTGAGCTCTGAGTCAAAAGTTATGACCTTGACAAGTTAAGGATACCTTTTTTACCTACAAAAAGAAGAAAATATTAATCTATAGAGTTAAAAATGCTTAATTAAGAAAAACACCTCTGAAAGACAAATTTTAGTGCACCTTGGAGGTGTGCTAGGTGTGTCATTTTATATTATTATTATTATTATATATATATATATATATATTTTAAAAATCATTTTATACTTTTTTTTCCTTCTTTTTTGTGAGGTGAAGGGGCGCGCCCAGGGGGGCATGAATGTGTGGCACATTGTGGTGCACGCGGGGCACTCGTGCCACGACGTGGCATGGCTAGCATCACATCGCACATAGCGCTCGTGGGTGGGGCGCTCATGGTGATGCGATGCGGCCCATGGTGCACTGACGGTGCATCATGCATGGCAATGAGGCATTCACACGTTGGGCATGTATGATGATGTGATGTAACCCATGGTGCATAGGACACACACAGTCGCACGATGCTCATGGCGCAGTGCACGCAATGCATACGCACAGTGCATCGCATGTGCACGTAGCACGAAAATGGGCATGTGCTTCCTCAAGATTTTTAATAATTTTAAAAATAATTTTATATTTTTTTTGCGGGTTTTTTTTCAATTTTTTGATTTTTGTTGTTTTTTTGAATTTTCTAATTTTTTTCGTAATTTTTTTGAATTTTGACTCTAAAATTCTAACTCTAACAAAACTTTCTTCTCCTAACTGTTGAACTATGTGTCTAAGAATTGAAAAAAGTAGGGGGTCCCCATTCCTAGTAAGGAATGGGGCATGTGTTGTGGACACCAACACATATCACCAATGCTACCAATTTCATAGTTATAGCATTTTCTAACATCTTGCGCCATTAAAACAGTTAGTGGTATCATGGATAACACATTGAAGGGATCTTTCTTGTAAGAAATATCAAGAATAGCCTTGAATATAGGTTGCTTAACTTCATTACTAACCAATTAAACATTTAAAACCTCCTTACCCTCTACATTCTTTGAACTGGACACCATTATCTAAAACTAGGGTTTATGAAAATATAAACAACATAGCTCAGCTCTTGATAAATACCTTATAAGATTTGATGAACTAGTGATGAATCATTGCTCAAACCTTCTACAATAACTCTAAATGGATTTCCAGATCTCCTTCTGCTCTTCTTGCCCTTTCTCTATTTTGAAATGATGTGAAATGAGCTGAAAATTGATAAAAGAAACTCTATAATTAATGTTGAGTGCTTACATAATTGTAAGCTCAACATCAACCAATTTTAGGCTCACTTGACATCCATTAACATTCCATTCACTCGACATCCACTACAAGCTTAGCATCAACTAGCCAGTCTGTTAGTTTATCATCTTCTAGCATTTTACTTAGCATGTACAGGAAATCTTTTCATGCTTAGCAACAACATGAAAAACTTAAATATTTTTCTTGAATTTCTAATGACATCTTGCATCTTTATTCATACTAATGTAATCTTTTTAGTACTAAATCCTTTATAACTAATGAATGATATAACCTTTAAATATCAGTCCCACATACCTCTTTGTTTCTTACTTTGATGAGGTGTGATCACCCAACCCATTGGGTGAAGTGATCCCTTCTCCATTTGATGTGTTGAAATCATCTATCTTCTTCCATCTCTTGTTCATTTTTTTTATGAGATTTTCAACATTTTCCTTGCCTTTTCCTTGATCAAACTCACAACTTGGTGCCTTTTACCTTGTTGGGTAGTACATACTGATGTGACTAGTCTTCAAACAACTGAAACATGTGGTTTGTCTCAACCACCTCTTCTAGTCACCTCTAAAGTGTGTCGTAATACAATTCTCAAGAACATGTCCACATTCTTGGCAATAATGATAGCTATATCTTGTATTATAATCCTAGTTATAAGAGTTGTCATTGTTTCATACCTATTTTTTTCTATTTGATGACCACATGGGTTTAGATCTATACTCAAAAGCTCTATGTCCATACTTCTAACAATTATAACAATATCCTTCAAATCTTTGTGTGTGCATGGTCTTGGATTTTCATTCATGTGCCTAATGACCTTGTTTGTTGCACTTATGACATTAAACCATGCTCTTGCTCTTGACATTCTAATTTGTAGTTCTGCTCCTACACACATTAGCAGTATGTCCTTTCTTACCAAAATTATGACAAGTAGGTTTGGAATCATTACCTTTGTTACTCCTTTCTTCAACACTTTTGGATGACTCTCCTTCTTCAATACTTGTGTATCCTAGTCCTGGTGTGTCATTATTGGATCTAAGGGATCTCAATAATTTCTCAAAGTATTTAATGGTTTCATTTGGCTTATTGAAAATTTCAACAAAATCCCTTTACCTTTTTAGGTCACTTTGTAATTTCTCATTCTGTAGCTTCAATGTTGTTATCTTAATGTCCTTGACATTCAATTCATAGTTAGCATTCATCATTTGACTCAGTGTATCCAATTAAATGTTGAAAATCTTAGTTAACTTTAATGATTTCTCTTCCAATCTATTGGCCAAAATTCTTTTGTCTTCTTCAATAATGGCTTTGTCTTCCATGGCTTTCTTCTTCTATTTAGTTACCTCACATAACAATATGGCTTGTGATTCTTGCTCTATCTTGAGATTTCTGATTTCCTTTGCTTGGGCTCTATTCTTTTCCATTAGATCTACAACTACTACATCAAATTCATTGGAGTCTCCATCAGCAAATAACTTCTTAGTGTCTATCTCTTTGTATTGTGTGTCATTCTCCATAATAGAAATTTCTTTCCTTCTCTTAAAGGATTTATTTAGTTATTCTCTTCTTTCATTTACTTGATGTAGAATGAGATGTATTTCACTCTCTTGATTCTCAATAGTCTTTCCCAACTTATAGACTTCCATTTCTAGATCTTTCCTCAAAGCTATAAAGCTTCTCTTTTAGAGAATAAGGCTCTGATATCAATTGTTAGAATTACAATAGGAAAGGTAAACTTCTATGGGGGTGAATCAGTAGTTTAAACTTAGACCCATAAAAAAGTTTCAACACACATCCATCTCATACATTTACTAAGTAAACTAAAATATCATGTAAAGAATGTACATCTAAAACATGTAAACATATAAAAATTCAAACACATATGAAACTAGATATGATTACCTAGAAACCCTCCAAGTGAGAAGGTAAAATTAGGGTGGGGATGACACCCACAAATCTTTACTACTGTAGTAATAAAGTGTATCCAATGAAGGTTACAATTTTTTGATCATGAGACATGATTTACCCTGTTAAAGGCTTACAAATGTTGTTAGGTCTCACCCTATTAAAGGATTTCAACACCCTGTTAGAAGTGTGCTTTGCTAAAGGACTTTAACTCATAATTAAGTAAGCACCCTATTAAAGGATTTCAATATAGCCTATTAGGACTACTCTATTAAGAGATTTGACTACTAGAATAATTCAGCAATGATCTTGCGGTTAGCACTTGGCTTATTAATGACAAATCACCTCTAAACTATTGTATTCTCAATCCTTCTTGATCAAGTGTCTCTTTTTTGTATACTATTCTCTTTCCTCTATTCTTCTCTAACTGATTCTGCAATGCAATCTCACTTCATAACTCCTTAGCTACCATGAATTCTCTATCTGTGTATGCAAAGTTGTCTATACTCTCCTTCAACACTTTACACACTCTAGAGAGTTTAGTGTTTATCCTCCTTAAGAAGACTTTGGTGACTTAGGGTTAGGTATGAATCAATGGTTATGATTCATCCATTTTACCACTTAAACCTCCCCTTTTCTGATTGGTTGCATGTAATTTCATTGTGAATCCAAATTAAAATTCATCCTTATCTCCAAAATATCACAATTCATCCTTAAGTCGGCTAAAAAATGGTTTACATAGTTGTTTGTGCCTTTACAAACAATTATGTCAAAACTATCTCACTCAAAATTTGAAATCTTTGATGCTTGGCATATACTAATCTCTATCCTATGACTCAATGTTTGTATCACTTTCCACGTGCTACTTGCTGAACTCTTGAATCACTCGTCATACACTATTTATTGGGCACTTGAGTGACTCGGCACATGAGTGGCTCGACACTCACTATTGACTCAACATGCTCTATAATATACACGTTGTGCTCAACATGTAATACTTGTTCAGAATGAACTAAGTAAATAACTTAAGTGTGTAGACACTCATTTTTCAAAACCAATCTAAGATCAACAAGTCTACTCATTCCTTTGAAATAGTACAATATTGTGAAGAAACAAGAATTTAGATATCTCCATTGGATTATTTGAAATCTAATCCTGATCAATTGAAAAGATTAGTTGAGCATTGCAATAGTAAAGAGATAGATCATGCTAATATTAATGCCAATGTTAAACATCATAATAAGGCTAGCACTAGTGGAGCTTCTTTGGTAATGAATATTTTACAATACCTAGATTGTTTCAAGAAGAAGAATCTACTATTTTAGCTACCTGCCTAAAGAAAAAGCTAGATCCTTTTTATATTTCTTTGTTCATTAGTGGAAATAGATTGATTAATTGCATCATAGATTTAGGAGCCTCTGATAATGTAATGCCTGCCTCTATAGCCAAAGCTTTAGGTCTTCCATTGACTAAAACTTTTGGTAGATGCTACTCAATGGATGCTAAAAAAGTACTATTGCAAGGATTGATTAAAGATGCTCAAGTTGCCCTTGTTGCTTATCCTTATAAGAGAGTAAAACTTACCATTCTAGTAGCAAAAATCCTTGCAAGCAATGGAATTCTCTTGAGTAGAAGTTTTTGCAAAGACATGGGGGAAAAATAAAATTAGATTGGTCTAGTGCCACTATACAAGTTAAAGACAAAAAGGTGAAACTAGAAGCAGAAGAGAAAGAAAAATTTACTATTTTAAAATCATATGATTCTAGATCACAAATCTTGTATCATGAAATATAGTTTGGAAATTATATGTTTTTCTCTAGTACTGCTGAGATCTTAGAAGAATTAGAACTAAATAAGGGTGATCAATTGTGGACTCTGGAATTTGATGGTAGTTGTGCAAATGTTGGCTTAGGTGCAAGTGTGGTGTTGATATTGCCTAATGGAGAAACAACTTATTTTTCTTATAAGTTGGATTTAAAAAACACTAATAATACTATAGAATATGAAGCTCTCCTTCTTGGTATAATGGCAACAAAATAAAAGGGAGTCAAGATTCTTAAAGCACAAGAAGATGTAGAGTTGGTAGTAAGACAAGTCAAAAACCAATATGCAGTGAAGAATTCAAGACTAAGAAACTATTGTAGTAATGTGTGGGATGAAATTGAGGGTTTTGATGCCTTCTCAATTACATCAGTACTTAGAGAATTTAATTCAAGACCTGATTCTTTGGCATTCTCTAGATCATTACTCTTACCACACCTTGATTTGAAAAATCAAACCTATAAAGTAGAAGTTCTATTCAGGCCTAATGTCCCTAATAATGATGAGTCATAGTAGGTATTTGAAGATTATAAAAAACCACTCAAATTCATTGAAGGGGAAGATCCTTTTGAATGCTTGTGTTTTGAAGGAAGTGGTAATGCAAAAGGTGGTGATTCAGTGGTAGGAGATGAAAAGAAGATAAGATTTGATGTGTTTCAATTGAAAGGTAATAAGATTCTACCTCATTTAATCTCTTTAGAAAAACTCTTTGATAGGAATGATTCATATATAAAGAGAGAAATAGATAAGAAGGGAAATACCTATGGTGAATATGATGGAATCAACATAAAGATGAAAGTAAACCCCAAGATTGTAAACATAGGCAAGTGTTGCACACCAAAATAGAGAGTAGAAATCAAGAAATTTCTCATTGAGTTTCAAGATATATTTTCTTAGAGTTATGAAGACCTAAAAAATTTCATGGGTGGGACATTTAAACATTAAATCCATCTTAAACTAGATGCAACACCATTCAGGCAAAAGCAGAGAAATTATAACCCTATAGTTGAAGGGGCAATTTTCAAAGAGATTGACAAGATGTTGCATGCTAGGAATATATACCCTATTCATCATTCCAGTTGGGTGGCTAATATTGTACTAGTGAGGAAAATGAATAGAGAAATAAGAATTTGTGTAGATTTAAGAAATTTGAATCAAGCCTCACTCAAGGATAACTTTTCTCCCTCTCATATGGATCATCTTTTGCAGATTGTTGTAGGGTCAAAGATGATGTCCATGTTGCATGGATTTTTAGGATACAATTAAATTTAGGTAAATGAAGTAGATTAGTTCAAGACTACATTTACAACACCATGGGATACATTTTCATACAATAGAATTCCTTTTGGTTTAATCAATGTAGTAGCAACTTTTTGGCATTTCATGAATTTGGCTTTTGAAGGTTTGAAAGATAGAATTATTGTCATATATCTTGATGATTTGTCAATATTTTCCAAGAAGAGAAAATATCATATTAGGAATCTAGAAAAGGTGTTACAAATATGTAAAGAGAATGGTATCTCACTTAAACCAAAGAAATCAATATTTTGTGTTACAAAAGGCAAGTTGCTTGGTCATATTATATCCCAAGAAGGAGTAAAGATTGATCTAGATAAGGCTAAAGCTATTAAACAATTAATTTTACCATTGAGAAAAAAAGGAGTGAAGTCCTTCTTTGACCAGGTAAATTTCTTGAGGAGATTTATGTTTGATTTCTCTAAGATAGTTAAATGTATAGTTGATATGATGAAAGGCAATAAAACTTTCAAATGGAGTGATGTTGGGAAAAAGGATTTTGAAGATATCAAGGATGCCATTGCTAAAGCCTCTATACTTGTCCATCTTGATTACACTAAGGAATTCATCATTTACTATTATGGCTTAGAACATACTATGTGAGCCATATTGATGCAAGAAAATAAAGAAAAAATACAAGTTCCAATTGCTTTTATGAGTATACCATTGAAAAAACAAGAACTGAGATATTCTCAAATGGAAAAACATGCATATGTAGTGGCGAGAGCCCTCAAGAATTTCAAATTTTATGTGTTGCATTCTCATTCAATAATATATGTGCCAAATCCTGCAGTGAAAAGTATTTTGACACAACAAGGTGTTGGTTGCAATAATAGAGGAGTGTGGATAGAAAAAGTTCAAGAATATGATATAGAAATAAAACCAACCAAGCTTGTAAGAGGAAATGCACTGTATAAAGCCTTAGTAGAGGATCAAAAAATAAAAGAAGAAGATATTTGAATAGTTCTTATGGAAAGTCTTCAAGATCCTTGGGTCTCAAACATTGCTTATTTTTTTTGACAAATGGTGAATGCCTTGATTGATTGACTATTAAGCATAGGGGAGATCTAAAAACTAAAGCCTTGAGATATGTAATTCATGATGATGTCTTGTATAAGAGAGCTATTGATAGAAAATTTCTAAAATGTGTGGATAAGGAACATCAAGTGAAGTTGTCAAGATCTTTTCAAGATGAAGCATGTGGAGGACATTTTTCTAGCACTGTCACTGCATTCAAAATATTGAGACAATGTTATTATTGGCTTGGTTAGTTTAGAGATGAATATAAGTGGGTGGCTAATTGTGAAAAATGCAAGATATTTACTGGTAAAACTCAGCTAGCTGCCTTACCTATTAGGCCAGTAGTAATTGAAGCCCCTTTCCATCAAAGGGGTTTAAATTTTATAGGACCAGTTAATCCTCCTTCTAGTTAAGGGAATCCATATATAATAACTACCACAAATTATTTTAGTAAATGGGTTGAAGCTAAGCCAATGAAGAAGATTTCCTTAGAAGTCATATGTGAGTTCCTCAAACAACATATTCTGGTCAGGTTTGGATTTCCTATGAAGTTAGTAATGGATAATGCATCTTATTTTTCCTCTTTAGAGATTATTGATTTTTTTTATGATAATGGTATTCAAGTTGGTCATTCCTCTAATTATTAGCCTCAAGGAAATGGATAGGCTATGTCTAGTAATAAGAACCTAATTAATATTTTGAAGAAATTGGTCTCAAATAATCAGAAAGGTTGGCATAAGAAGATTCATGATGCTTTTTGGGCTAATAGGACCACACCTAAAAGGGCTATTGAAATCTCACCTTTTGAATTGGTGTATGGAGTAGAACCTAATTTGCCACTACCATTAGAACTAGTTGCTTGTAAATTGAAAAATTCAATTGAAGATGATGTCCTCCAAGATGGGTTAGAGAAGAGGATCTTGTATATTACTAAACTTCAAGAAGAGAGAGAAGAGATGGTTAACAAGATTATTGAACATCAAGGAAGGATAAAGAAACTATTTGAAACAAGAGCAAGGCCTAGAAAATTTATGGATGGTGACTTGGTGTTGTTATGGGATAAGAGACATGAGCCAAGAGGCATGCATTCCAAGTTTTAGTCTTTGTGGAAATGACCTTTTTACATTATCCAAAGGAATCAATATAATTCCTTCAAGTTGGCATACCCCATAGGGGAAACCCTGCCATGTTGTTATAATGGGTAGGTTCTAAAGTTGTATCAAGTGCAATATTGAAAGAAGGTAACCCCTGTATAGTAGTTAGATAGGTAGGTTTTCCTTGCTAATTTTTTTTAGCTTAGTTGTCGCTTTCTAGGTTGTTGTTACTACTTTCTTAGTTTATCCTATTCTTTTTGTTTCCAAGTTGTTAGCCTTGTGTGGAACTAGAGATTTCTTGAATTCTTTCAAGCATTAGCATGCTTAAATCCCTAGATAGAGCTAGTTGTTGTCCAAGTTTCAGTTCATATCTTTTGCCTTAAGGTTTTGAGTCAAGTCAAGTATCAAAGTAATGACTTTGAGTCTAGATTGCCTAAATGATGATCCTACTTCTCATCATTCCTTTGTGTTAACTAATGCAAGAATCATATGAGCAATGCATCAGTCTAAAGCAAGGTGATTAGGGTTTTGGAGGGCTTTTATTATGCTTTATCTCAATGAGAAGAAGGTTTGGATATTCTATTTATTCATATTTTCTTGTTCCTAATGATGCTAGAGGAAAAAATTCATGTTGAAAAGTAGTTCTTCATGAAAGCATTCGTATAAATCTCTGAGAAACTCTAATTTTGTGATCAAGTGTTCCATTAAAGACATAATGCAGGTAAAATGGATAAATCATGATCATATATACAAAAAATATAGTAGAGGAACATCGAAGACCAAGCTTGAAGATAATATACAGATTGTGAGAATGAACTACAAGAAGATTAGTTGAATTCGATGTAGAATGAATACTTAAAAAAGAAATAATGGGAAAGAACATGGTAAAAGGTGGCAAAGACCTAAGTGGAACTCAATTCAACAAATATGTCTAATAATCCACATCACCAAACTAAAAATTTAATTGAATGAAAGAATGTATGCTATTGGCTAGTTGAAAAGTTAGATGCTTACCTGTCATATTGGATCTTGTTCAAACAAAAGTTAAATGCATCTCATTGATTGTCAACTCAAAGAGAATCTAAGGAAGTCATTATGTTGCTATATAAAGAAGATCAACCATTATTCTATGTGACATAGTGACAATTTGATGCGTGGAACTATGGGGCCAATTTCAATTTGTGAGTTACAAAAGGTAAATGGGTTCGAGATTAGCATACTTTGATTGGATAGATTCTCTGACAATGACAAAGGTGGGTTAGTTTTGTAAACACCATCAGATTCTAAAAGATCAATGCTTCTCACTATGTTGCTATGGAGAGATGTGCAGAAGTTAGTCTTAGTGACAAAGTGATAAGGGGTACCCAATCGCAGAAAATATAAAGGAAGTCATAACATTTAAATCATGATTATTAATTTGAGATCGACAACTAGAATTTCAAAATGTAGTGACCGTTGTAATATGAAATATATGTAATTGGTGTGGAAAAATAGAAGATGAAGAAAACAATGTTATCACAAGGTTTTCTAAAGATTGCAAGAAGCTGAAAAGTCATGGAGTGTTTCCAAGAATATCTCTAATTCAGAATCATTGATCAAGAAGATGCCACTTGTTCATATTATTGGATAACATCACATTTCATCCTCATTTTATTTTCTATTTATGACTATTTCTCTACCAAAATTAGAAAGGATAACAACTAGCTATAAATGTAACCTCATTTGATAATACAAAGGTCAGAAAGCTTGATGGTGAATGAGTTTATGATTCCATTTACTTTCTATTTACTAGTCATGTTTTGTTGCCTATTCTTAGATTAGTTCTGCATAAAGAGTTGAAGGACAATTGCATGTGAAGCTGTGATAATTAAGTGGATTCCATTTCATTTTGATGTTTGCAGTGAAAGTGATTCCATTTACTTTCCTCATTTATGATTCTTCTTCCTCTCTTGTTCATTTCATATATTGTTAGATAGTTTCATTGGAAAATGAAAGATAAATGTATATGAATTTATTAGTTTTTGATTGGATTCCATTTCACTCAAGGCTAATAGTGAAATAAATTCCACGTTCCCTCATATGTATAATCTTTTCTTTCCCACTTCTACATTTAGATGAGTAATTTGCATTTAGAATAGAATTAGGAGTTAGAAAATATTAATATAATCTACTGCAATCATTGAAATAAGTGTGATAGGTTATTCATATACATCTTGCCTAAGTTGTTTGTGCCTAAAAAAAAAAATTTTATCCTTTATTACTCTTAGCTTAAGAGCATATAATATCAATAATTTCTGATCACATAAAGATATGTTCATTGCATATTATTGAAAGAATCATAGGGAGCTATACCTAATAAATCCAGAGGGCTATGGTAAAGTCTATACACTGACCTAGTTGTTGGTAAACATCCTTTTGTTTCTCCAAATATTAGGTATCAAAGAGTTAAGATTATCAAATCTAACAGGAGGAAAAACTATTAACCAACACAAGGGAATGGTCTCATGAGGTAGGTGGGCTAATCACCAAGTTCGATACAAGTGGCACAAAATTATGGGATGTGATCAATGGGGTTAACTTTGCCTCAATATTTTTCAAATCTAGGTGCCTTGAAATGTTTTAGAAATGGAGGTATATATAGACTTTTATCAAAGGGATTAGGATGTAAGTCCCTTTCTATGTATAGAGCCTATTTCTTCTAGACTCCCAATTCCTTGACTTGTTTGGATAGTTGTTTTAATTGTTGTAGTAACTATTCATTAGGGTTTTGAATGATAGTCTTCTCTTTGGGTATTTTGTGTCTATGAGTAGATCATTTTCTATGGAAAGAACCATATCTATTCAGTTATGATATTTCTATGTTTGAAGAGTTAGGTGATGTATTGCTAGGTGGTGGAGGTATGTTAGTACCTCAAATACAAAAGGGTCCTTTTTGTCATACATGTTGGGGTACTTGTTCTCGTACTTTTTGTGGTATTGATTTTGATGGTTATACCATAGGTTGTTGTATCACTTATTGTGGTTGTTGTTGTACCATTTTTTGTGGTTGTTGTTGTGATACCTCTATTGGTTGCATGTGAGACCACATATGTGACTGTTGTAGAGGTATTCCGTTGAGGTTGTCAAGGCGTATGTTTGTCTAGATGTCTTTGGTATTCCAAATATTGTTTATAAAATAAGGCTTGTTGTTGTTGGAATTGATGCTAGTACATTGTGTGTAATTCAATTGTATTCATATTGGGTTGTGCATTAGGGATGTTGGATCCTTGCACCACTTGAAGTTGTTGTTGTGATTGATTCTATTTTTGATATGTTGTATGTATGTTGAGTGGATTTTGATTTCATTTTGTATTAGGGATGTTAAGCCCTTGTGCCACTATAGGTTGTTGTTGTCTTGGAATTTGGTTATGTCCTTGAGTAATGAACATCATGTTTGGGTTGTTGTTTTGATGCCTTTGTGTGTTAGATGTTTCTCCTTGGGACATCATATTAATTTGACAATGAGATGTCTTCCTTTTGGGAATGAGCGAGATGTCAATAAGACTCTTCCTTTGTATTTCCATAGGGGTTCTTGAAATTGATATTCCACATGGTGTGCTCATAGAAGGCTCCATAAAATTTGATGTCATAACATTTCATAAAGTTAGGAGCAAGGGTGCACTTTGTTGATTTTCCTCCAAAGGAGGTATGTTTGGCATCCCTAGAGTGCAAGTCCCTTTAGGAACATCTTGTTGTTCCATTATGTGATTAAGATAAAGTCTTAATGTCCTTTTGGGATATTTAGAAAGAGTCTTTCTTCCATTTATTGACAGAGGTTTTTCAAACAAGGGATTGATGTTAATGTGTTCAAACATACTTTGGAGGTTTTCAATGGTTGATTCTTGATGGGATCTTATAGGTGTCATCATTGTGTTTGAAAATTCCAAAGGTTTTTTGACAATTGGCTATATGTAGTGATGTAATTATTGTAATTAATGGAAACACATGATGTAAATACTTGTATTAAACCTAAAAAATAAAGATACTTAGCTTTTGGTACTCAGAAAATTGTCTAAGTATGAATTTGGTTTATAGCAGTACATTGTTGTATATGTAAAATGTTTTTGATGTCATATTATGACTATTGAAGTTAGATGGAGATAGTATACATGTTGATGATGATGTGTATATCCTCAAACATTAGTATATATAGTATAGAAAAGAGATATTCAAAATTTACCAATGAAATAGAATAGTGGAATTAAAGGTAAAGGAAGTACTTTGTTTACAAAATAATTACTTGACCAATTAGGGTTGACATCCTAGATGTTTACTCTAAGTTGGAAAAGTATATTATGGTCTTAGCCAACCTAGAAGAATTTTTTGAAGAGGCATGGTATTTATGCAAAGGACATCTTGCAAGATTTAGTATGCTTTTGATGCACACTTTTGTGGTATGAAAACTTTTTATTAAGTGATATATGCGAAGTTTTTGAGAACTTGATTATGTGATCCAAGATCACACTAAGGTTAGAGATAAGTCTAGAAGAAGTTATACAATGTATACATCTATATTTAAGGAACTTAAAATTTAGTTATTTGTTTGGGCAGTGAGCTCTTCTTGTAATTGGGAGTGCATGTTTGGGTAGTGAGATTGTTTTACATATATTGTATTACAACTCCTAATAGGGACTCTTTATAATGAATTTTCTCATTGACTCCTAACAAGGTCCATCCTCTAACAAGGAACATATATATTAGTATATCATCTAGTGTGTATCATCCCCATCAGAATTTTCCCTTGGCCAAGGTTTCCCTAGTTAACAAAATATGGTGTTATGAGTTCTCTTTATGCATGGTTATTACTATTGTTCAACATTACTTGTTTACTTTCTTATGCATAGTTCAAAGTAAATAATAATATCCAATTGGCAACAAAAGTTTGTAGAATACTAATTCACCCCCCCCTCTCAGTATTCCTTATTTCTAATAAGGTTGTTTGCCATTTTCTAAGTCAAAATAATCATGGGTTGCATGGTTTTGAGTGTTGGGTTGGTTTGATGTTTGGGCTTGGGTCCCTCCAATTTTGGGTTGAATTTGACAATTTCTTGGGCTACCAAAAGTTTAAAGTTTTTGTAGAAAGTCTTATCATGGCAAGACCTAGCCATATTTTTGTCATTGATGTCATAATCTATGTCAGAATCATCACTTAGGTGTAAAGTACCTTGTATGTTTAGAGGATTGAAGGTACTTAGGTTTATTGATTTTGAATGGGTGAGTTTCCTCATCTTGAGATTTGTAGGTACACTTCCACATCCAAGTGGTATAGGTATGAATGTGGGTTTGAAATTAGGACTCCATTTAACCATCCTTTTCATAGGGGAAGTTCTTGAAGGAAATATCATAATAGGTGTGTTGTTTAGGGTTAGTGGTGTCATTCCTTGGTGGTTATGATCTTGTGGATACATGCTTAAGGGGTCCAAAAGTGAGGATTGTGACCCTTCAATTTGGTCTTTGTCAAATGTTTATGGAGTTTATTTCCTTTCTTTTGGCTTGGGTGAGTTTTAGGTTGCATTTTGGGTTGTGTTTGTACCTCAGAAAACAAGGGTTGATATAGTGCTTCAGGTCTCTGAGCTGATTGTGTCCTTGTAAGTGTTGGCATGATATCTAAGGATACAAATGCAATCAAGAAGACCCTAAATGGACATTGTACCTCCCAAGTATGCATCAAAAATATTAAATACACTCATACAGTAGTGCACTTGGGGCCTTGAAGGTATGTAGTTTGTAAGCAGAAGGTATACAATTGGTAAAAAGAGGTGTTTGGGTGACCAATATGTAGAATGTGAATAATTTGAGTTTTTTCTAAGGTTTAGGGATGCAATGCAAGCAATGGAAGTGTATATTAGGTTTCTAGAATGTAGAATGAAATCTTTATTACCAAGTGCACTTTGAAACTACTGACTATGCACTGAAACTACCAACTATGCACTTGAAGTATGCAGTTGGTAAAATAGGGAAAATTTTGGAAATCTAGAAGTTGGTATAAAAGATATGAGTATTTTTTCAATTTTTAAATGTATAGGGATGTTATGAAACCTAAGTAAATGAAAAATGAACTAGGTTTTTCATATATAAGGTGCAAATGTCCTATGGAAATTATGCAAATGCAAGTGTAAATGAAATTTTGGATGTTGACTAAAGGGGATAAAAATGACTCTATGGTATGCAAAACAAAGATTAGGGTTGGACTTTGGACATGGGAATGATGTTAGAAGTTGATGTATGGAAGTTGGATTATGAAAATGGAGATGTGGAAAGGTTGATAATGACATTTAGTATATGCAAAATGAGGATATGAGATCAAGAAAAGTGATAGGTTTGACAATGACAAGTTGAAGGGGTTTGATATTGTAGATGATGGTAGGGTTTTGCACTATGCAATATGAAGTGGTTATGCAACTAAGATAAGTCAAAATGACATTTACAAATATTAGGAATATGAAAATTATATGACAATGGTGCATGCAAGGTTTTGAACTTATGATCAAATCTTTGAAAAATATTTTGTCTCATAATTTAACCTTGTGAAGATGGACTTTGGATCTTGACCAAAAAGAGATAAAAGACAAAAAGATAAAGTTGATAAAGATGAAAAGTTCACATCCATAAAGACATAGATAGATTTTGACCAAATAAAAATGATAAAAATGACAATAGGACTAGTCAAGATCCATCATCCATCAACATTAGGAGATACTTTAGGACTCATACTTTGTTTTAATTTTTGACTAAGTTCAAAGGTTTTGGGTTCAAAATGGCATTTAGGTTGATCAAAATGATGGTTACGCTAACTGGATATGCAATATGCAAAGGTCCTAGAATGCAAAATGAAGTTTTGGGTGCAAGATGATATTTTGAGTCATATGCAAAATGAGGACCTATAGAGGCTTCTAAATGTAGTTTTAAAGTGCCAAAATATAGTTTGGATACCCAAAATGGTCTTGTTGGACACCAAGTGTGCTCTAATAGCACCAAGTGCACTCCAACAATACCAACTGTGCCTATGGTCAACTTGGTGCTAGTTTGAGTGTAGTTGGTAGTTTTATGGTGCAACTAGGAGACTAGGTTAAATATGTACTAATTTTGCACTGGGTGATTGTCAGATTGATATACTAGAGGGTTAGGTTGCTAGGGATGATATTAGGAAAATATTGAAGATGCATAATGAGGGTTAGGACATGCATAATGTAGATCAAGACATGTTGATAAATCAAGGCCTATCTAGGTACCTAATGACACTCTTGAGGTCCCAAAATGCTATCTGGAAGCCTTAAATGGGTTCTTAGACTACCAAGTGTGCTTAAATAAGGTCAACTATGCCCATGGTGTACTTGGGGCCAGTTAGAGCATAGTTGGTACTTTTAGAGCGTAGTTGGTAAGCTGGGCTGAAACTAAGGTGATTTTGGGTCCTACGGTTTCTAGATTGATGTTCTAGTAAGCCAAATGATAGAGGATAGTGCTAAGACCAGAATAAAGGTGAAAAACTATGATTAGCATACTAAAAATGAGGGTTAAATTATACAAGATGAAGGTTGGGTAATTTGAGAATGCAAATGGGGATATGCAAGATTTAGATTTGAGGTTGAAATGCAAAGAATAAGGGATGCAAAGTGAACCCTAAGGAATGCAATATGGATGATAAGAGATTCAAA
The DNA here is from genome assembly GCA_028749045.1 of Cupressus sempervirens. Lineage (NCBI taxonomy): Eukaryota > Viridiplantae > Streptophyta > Pinopsida > Cupressales > Cupressaceae > Cupressus > Cupressus sempervirens. The sequence continues at coordinate 151,973,136 of CM053790.1, forward strand.
ATTAGGACTGAAAAGATGCAATATGAGGCCTAAATTATGCAAGTATGAAGCTCAAAATATGGTGAATGCAAGTGGATGTTATGCAAAGATAGAATATAAGTCACACCAAGCATTTCTAAGGTTACAAGTTGTCATGTTTTCCAAGTTTTAAATGTTTTGGACCAAGGTTTGCAACGTTTGACAAGAGATGTAACATTTTGACAATGTGTAATATTTTGACAAGGATTGAATAGTATCCAAGGTGTAAATTTTCCAATTTGGTTTTATCTTGATTAATGTTTTCCATACATGCAAAACACTATAAACAAGAACAATTTTTGTTAAAGTGAAAAGACACACCACAACCTAGGCTTTAATAGTGTATCCACTGAATTCCCACTTGAACCGAAGTTTAACCATGCTTATCCAAAGTGGGCAACCTAGGATCTTGGCACCAAGAGCTCCCCCTTATAACTTACTCACTTCTTGGGGCTACCAAGATTTGAATCCCAAGGAACATCACTTCCCAAGGGAATGTTGCCTCTACTAAGAACCGTGAGTATGTGGGATGTCTTCACGAGCATGGGTGACCCCCTAAGCCATTGGATAGAAATTTTTTGTTCCTCTAAGACAAAGTATTTAGTGTGGGCATTTCATTTAGTAAGTGAATGATAAACTTCCTTAGAAGGTCTCCCAAACACAAGAACCAAGGTTTGATGCACCACAAGGGTATTAGAGGAGAACTATCATGTAGCAATACTACTGACATGACATTAACCATATTAATTTGGTTATAGTAGATGGAATGTTGACCTAGATTTATCCCATTATCACTTTGAGGTCATCCCTTGGGGCTCAGCAAGTGGTGAGTCTTGGGTCCAAGGCAAGCCTCTCTATAGAAATTGCATTGATTTCTCTTGCACCCAAGATCCACGAATGACGAGGGGAGAGGATACATCTATGTAACTCCTAGGGTTCTAAACATTGCATAGACACCAAGTACTATATAAAGTTCATTTTAGTGTACCAAAAAATGTGTTATCTAATCTAGAAAAACCACACATAGAGTTTGGACAAGCACACGAGTCTTCAACAACATCCTACAAACAAACATTAGTAGTTTTTCAATGAATTTATTCTCCCAACAAGTGCCACATACTGTAAATAGATCATCAGTAACATGAAATCATCTACTCTAGGTCATAGAATTAAATTGAAACCCTAGATGTCAATTTTGATCAAAATAGGTGCTTTATGTGAATCAACTGTGCTCCAATAGAGCAGACTGTGCCCTAGAAGTCTATAATGACTTAGGAGGCCCCCAAGTGTGTTCAGACAATGCTAACTACACCCATTGTACACTTGGGGCCCAGAAGGTCATAGTTGGTAGTTCCTAGGCATAGTTGGAAGGTTGGAAGTAGGCTGTGGGAAAATGGTGCCTAAACAAGACCCAAAACTTGAAATTTTGAAACCTACCTAACCAAGTGCATCCAAACAGTGTAGATTGCACCCATGGTGCACTTAAGGCCTAGAAGGGTGTAGTTGGTTGTTTCTAAGTGTAGTTGATAAGCTATACACAATAGATGGGGGTTATGGTGACTCCTAGGCCCCTAAAATAGCTTCCTAGAGGCCCTAAGTGTGTCCTGATAGAGTAGAGTGCACCCTAGGACAACAAGCTAACAAAATGCATAAATGAGAGCTTAAAACCATATTACTAGGCCCCCTCATTAGACTATGTGTGATAAGGAAGAGAAAATATCCATTATACCCTTCCAAGTGAGCTCCTTCCTTGCACCTACAAGCACAAACACAAGAAACCCAAGTTAGTTAGCATGATCTTCATGCCGAGTTCACCAATTGTAGGACCAAAAAATAGGGTAATATCTAACATACTATGAGCAAATCACAAAACTCAACAAAAATATTTTAATACCCTCTAGTCTACCATGAAATCCAAATAAAAAAAGAAAGAAACATAAAGTAAAAACTCCCTCTTTCATTTGTAGCTCTCGCATCCTTCTTTCTTCTCCATATGATGTAGCTCCAATTTCCTATAATGCACACAATTGAAAAGAAAAAGCCTGTGATATGATAATGATATGAAAGTACTAGAAGAAATGATTTGAAGCTTGATGATTATGGACTTATGTGTTAGGACTGGAAATGAGAGGAAGAATGTTCAATTTATAGTCATCACACAAGAGGAGAGCATTGGACTTGTCACCTTGGATATGCAACTTGGCAAGAAATTCCTTTGAGAATCCATGGCACATATGAAAAAAGATGTCAAATTTAGGATTGTATGACACTTAGAAGTCAAACATGGCTAAAAATGGTGGAGGATCTATGATGTGTCATATAAAATCTCAAAGCCACTTAAGGCAAATAATATATAACAATGACGGTTATATATATATATATATATATATATATATATATATGCGTAAGGGAATAAGAATACATGGATTATTGATGAGAGCCAATTATAACCTATTTAATGTTCTATTTTAATCTATCTTACACACTTTCCTACATACTTCTCTATTCCATTTGTATCCCATTTCATTCCATTTACCATTATAACGTTGTATATAGTTTAATATAACTAAGTAGTATTTAATATTGTTTTGGGATTAAAATATGAAAAATTCATTTTTGATTATGTTTTACTAATCTTTATTATTGCAAAATGTTGATTTGTGGCATATATCTTCCTATCACCTACTCTATCAGAGCTTCTTGTCATAGTTGGGAAGAAACTATTATACATGATTGGTTAATTATTTCTCTCGTTTCTATAGCATGCTAACAACAAATATCATACACAAAATAAATGGTATTGGTGAATCAAAATTAGATATGGTATACTCATTATGAAGGTTGTAGCTTGTTCTATATACTACATCCATAATAGAACCATATTTCCTATGTTTTCAATGGATGGAAATGAGCCTTGAATCAATATCCACCATTACAATTGTTATGAGTAGTATATATGACCCATGTAAAACCCATGCTACAGGAAACTAAGTTGTTATAGTTACTGAGAAGGTGAACTGACATGTGAAGAATTTCCAACCCTCACATGAAACAAACTCCAGTAATCTGATTCTTTCAAAACTATTTCAAATCCATGTTGGATGCAAACAACGATGCTTGTTAGAAATTGGTTGAAGACAATGGTGCTTTCTGGAAATATTTTAAAAAATTACCTATTCTTGGCATGAAATATCTTCATGTGATATTCATTGCATAACCATTCATTTTCATATTACATCTCTTTATTTTCATTGGGAGATGGATATTAAGGAGAAACCCATTGATCTATATGGCCTACAATGTATGGCTAAGGTTCACATGAGTTATTAACAACATATCTAAACTTGTATAGTTGTTATTTGCTGCATGTATATAAGCAACCCAATGTAGATTGAAATGTATTGTTCTCCCATTATTATATTTGAAGAATGAAATAATATTACTACTAATTAATCCAACGTAGAAAGACACAGTTACTTCAACTCACCTTGAAGACCAGAGAAAGGGCCTGCTCTTGGAATGTTCGGTGAGGATGTTAATATTGTGAGTTATTTTGGATTGTTTGCTAAGTAATTTCTATAGCTTAAGTTTGGTGTGCTTGAGTTTCTATAGAATACTATTTTATTTTAAAATAATAGTTAGTTCATATTAATACATTTGCAATCTAATTAATATCATAGCTAGGTAAGACAGATGATCACATTTGCATTATTATACAGATTATTAATAATACCCAGTATATTCTGAATTTGCTCTCATATTAAGAGATAAATCAATATAGAAATATCATATTTATATTAGTAAACTATTATATTAGATTACTTATATGCCTGGTGTTGGTATTGTTTCCTCTAGACTAGTTGATTTTGTGATTTGTTACATTCATTATCCTCATAGTTGTTAATGCTTATTTCTATTTTTGATGTTCCTGTCACCAAGAAGGGACAGTTCCTATCACTGGGATTTATTTAGTATTTCATAGATTTGCTTCACATGTTGTATCTGCATTCATAATCCCTCATTTCACAACTATCATCCCTTGATGGCATATTGCTCGGACACCTTTGACAAGCTTACACTCTCAGATTGACACATATAGACCAGCTAAACTTCATCATAAAATTATTAATTCTTTTATTATTATTTTCCCCAGTGTTGGCCTATCAATTATGACATATCTTAGCAAAGTGTAAATGGAGAATCGATGATGTGAGATGTCTATGTTGCACAATGATGTCAAGATTATGTGGAATATTTGAATTAAAAATTCATTATTCTACACAATAGGAAATTAGTAATTTGGAAATTAGAGGTGGAAAATATGAATTATGAAATTGAGAATTTCCAAAGTTTTTGAATGATGAATCAATTAATTAAATGTTAATTAGGAAGAATGATTAGCAAATGCGAGATGAAAATAATTGGAATGACATAGGATTAAATCATGGGTTATTTAATCCTATAGAGAAAATTAGTAGATGATTGGCTAATTTGATTATTAAATGTGACACTATCCTTTGATCAAATCTAATGATTATGCAAATCGACTAGGATGATGATAAGTAGACCAAATCCATGGTGAAATTGATTGATTGACTAAAATTGATAACATGCCAAGGATACATGACATGGATTAAGGATATGTAACATTTAACAAATATTGTAAATGCTACAGGATCAAGATTGATTGTTATGGTTGATCATAATAACATCGATGGATATTTTCAATATTATTAAAATGATTTGATGATGTCCTAGTCTGACACTAAAGAACTTGAAAGTGTTAATGATCAGATGACAAGAATGATAGTTTGACCTTGCACTAAGAGCCATGACAATACTAAGGTTAGATTGATAGGTATGATAGATTGATAGGTTTTTGAGGCACTAAAAGCCATGAAAATTCCTAGTATTGGATAGATGATGATTGATTTAAGGTACTTGACATGTTTTAGGTTAATTAGGACTAATTTTAGGTGATTCTAAGTAGATTTGGAGTGATTCTGGGTTGATTTGATATGATTTTGGGTAGATTTGATATGATGTGAAAGAGGATACAAATGATGAAGAATATTGTTGAGATATAAATAAGGTGGCCAAAAGATCAAAATTAGTGAAATGAGGAAATGAGATGAGTTAGTATGAAATAGTGATGAAATCGTAGATAAAAACCATTGTTTAGTGTCTATAAGAGCATGTTATCTCTTTTTTTGAGATGGTTTAGATCTTGTTGTCATGTTTATGTTCATGAGGCCATGGTTAGAACTTTGACATTGATCTTGGTTTAGATTATTTGTATTGAGTAATTGATCATTTTTTGGATGCTTCTTGACATTGGGATGGTGCATTTGGATTTTGCATGGATTGATTGGTAACAAGTTCTTGTGGATACTTAGAGATGGTAGGGATGCTTATTTCTCTTGAATTAAAGATGTATTTGTTGGGATGGTCGATAATTTTAGTACGAAGTCTGAGGGGAATTCACAGGATATGACTTGAGAGGAGATTTTTCTTAATAGATTCTTGGTTGGAGACATGGATATCTTGATGAGTGTTCTCATCCCTAACTCTTGGTTTACTTAGATGTTTACTATTTGTGAGGTATAGCTCATTATTTCTATCAAGTGCATTATATTTATGCTTGTGTTTCACTGATATGGATCTTGAGATAGTTTTAAAGGCTTCATTTGAGAGACATTTTAGCATCGGTTATCTCCTTATGTATATGTTGTACTATTGGTATGGTTGAGTTTATGAGATGATTTTTATTGGGCATATTCCTTGGGTTAAGAATTCTTTATGAGCTTGACCCTCTTGTGAGAGGCTTACATCCATATTTGGTTATATGGTATGGTTTGGTTATTGTTGTGGTTTCTTGGTTGGGGTTTTATGAAGGAGACCATACTTGGCACAATTTAAATCTAGAGTTGTGTGTAGAAGGACAAGATACATGTTATGATTTGCATGGTTTCTCTTTGTTCTTGGTTATCTACTTGGATGTTTGGTTTCAATTATGATCACTAGTTTGTGTTCATGTATGTCATGTGAGATATGGACTGATTATTCATTTATCTCTTTCCTTTATTGGTTATGGAGAACTTGGGAGAGTGTTGAAGAGTTTTTATGAGATTTTTCTTGCAAGTTATTTGTTTATGTGTTGTAGATTTCATTGATACTACATGGATTCAATTCTATGATATTTTATGAGCAGATTGGTTACATATTTGATATACTGGGAGCTTCTTGGTGTAAATATGGAAAGCACTTCTCTTGAGGCTTGTGATTATAGGTTATAGAGTTGATATGTCAGTGATGTGAGATTCACTTGGTGTACTATTGGATGTATGGATAGTTGGATGGATTGGAACTTTCTATTGGTGTTATTTCAGCTATGGATTTTATAGCTACAAATACATGTGATATTTACCTTTGGATCAAGTCTTTATGCTTGGAATTTCAATTGGTATAGGATTTTATGATTCTCATGTGACAGGTTGGGTGACTCTCTCTCTCTCTCTCTTTGGATGAATTCTATGTATGTCCGATGGCAATGGCATAATAGAAGGTGGGATCATTCACATTCGAGATGTTGGATATTTTTATTTTTGTTATAAGTACATAGATGGAGAACATGGTGTGCTTTGATCCATGATAGTGGATGTGCTAGGAGGGATTTTTCTCTTGTTCATTAATGTGGCTATGGATTGACCCTATGCAATATATACAACAACTGGGATATTTTTGAGATTATTTGTGTTGTACACATTTCATAATATTGTTTAAATTGTATTATTTTATTTTATTATGTGTATGTTGCACCTAGACGGATGTGCAATTTAAAGAGATTCCTATGGAATCTTCTTGATGATTTATAATGAAAATATTTGATGTAATTATTTAATATTGAAGAAAAATAAATTAAACACCCAATATTAAATGTGGGTCAATGGTGGTTTGATAGCACATAGTTTTAGGACATAGATTATATAAACCACTTGGTGATTTTGGGGGAGCATGCTTCTATAAAAGAAACTAGAAGGGTATTTTTTGATGAGAGACAAGTTAGCTAATGTAGCATTTATGGAGGTTTGAAGCGTGACATAGGATGCGTGGATTCATGCTTGTTCATATGGATTGCTTGGTTGTTTCTATGACTTTAAAGGCTTCCATGGTTGCATTGCAATGGTGTTTTATTGAATAATACATGGTGATGGATGCTTTTGGATATTAGGTTTTTGCCCTCAATGAGGGTTTCCTAGGGTATATCTTATGTCAAATTTTATAGCTATGTTGTCTATCTTTTGTATGTGGATTGTAAGTTCTTATTTTTTCATATGTATTATGGGTTGTATAAATTTTTTAGATTTATTGGCTACACGTTTACTTATAGATCTTGTGTTTGGGATTCTATTAGATGTTCTTCTTGTCTTCTTTAGATCTAATATATATGTATGTTACATCTCTATGACATGTGTAGGTGTTGATTAATTTCTTCACTCTATCACTTATATTAATAGGATGTTCTTTAGATGTTATAATGACATCCTTTCATCTCCCTATTTCATTTCTCTATATATTTTTATTATTGATAAAGGGTGCTCCCCTTAATACCATAAACACATAACAGAAACAAAGAAATAGTAGCAATTTGTGAGAACAAAATATGGGTTTCTTATTAGTGCTACAAATGTAGAATTACAGAATTCAAGATTAAAATAGCTAACCCACATATGCATCTTAATTATACTAATCTATAAGACAAAGCTATGAACTATCATCCAAAGCTTTCCTAGAGAACATACAATTATTTCTTAAGCATGAGAAGGTTCTAGACACTCACACTCAATACCTAGGGTTGACAGACCCTAACAATACATATAGAGTTGGCCAAATACATTTGTTTACATTTATTTTAGAAGTTTTGGTTAGTCCAACTTTGGAAAGCCATAAATTTCAAACCATTTCTCTGATTGGCTATTATAACCACTTTTTGGAATCCTCGGCCCCTAATCTATGGGTCTAGATTTGTGTAAGTGCCCATCCGTCAAGTTTTTGGGCCTTATCTAAGCATGTTTAGGCCTCTAATGGTGAGCCTAAAGTTTTTATACAAAAATTTCACAACAAAAATCTATAATACAATACTCATGATATGACATTAAGCCTCAACTGGTAGGTTGATATATCTAAGATGAATATCCACCTCTAAAATTAGGATGTCCTAAGCTCGTATGACTGAATTAATAAGTAGAAAGACTCCAAAAAAAAAAATTCTACAATGAGACAACCTTTATTCAAGAAATAAAAAGGAAATATTTTTGGGTGACACAAGATTGCTCTTATTCTAAGGATTCTCCTACATCACACACCTAGGGTAATCTAAGAAGTGACCCCATCATGTCTTAGGTGTTAAGAGGAAAAATAAGATGGTTAACCTCCTCCCTTGCTAGCCATAATGATTCTTCTCCTGGCCCCCCTTTCAATTTGAGTAGGTATTATTCATAATTTATGTTCCTTGTAATTTTGTCTACACAACTGTCCAGTATCTCCTCAATCTCCTTTGTAGCTGAACTAGTTGTTGGAATACCCCACTGTGCTTTTGTGACTTCATCTCCATCACCTCCTTCGTAATACTCCACCAAATCCAAAATGATAAATACTGGTGAAATATTCAATTCAGCAAGTAGCTCCACTTCGTAGGCATTTCTAGAATTATGCCTTTTCACTATCTTGCATGGTCCTTCATTTTTCAGCTTATTATATGTACCCACTAGAAAATGCTTAATTCTCAAATGAACCATGACTTCATCTCAAATCTAAAATTCCTTATACATCCTTTTCACATCTTCCTTATAATTGTACTATGTATTAATCTTGATAATTTGTGTCCTCACCTCCTCATGGATATTCTTCAAATGTTCAACAAAGTCTTATGCTTTAGCACTACTTATTTCTCCTTTATCCAATTTTTTCAATTTAAAAGAATTTATGGGATTTCTCCCATATACAATCTAGAATGGTGATTTACTAGTGCTCCCATTGGTAGAATTATTATATGCAAATTTTCCTTGCGATAAAATTAGATCCCATTCTTTTGACTTATTTCCAACTAAGCATCTCAACAAATTTCCCAAACTCATATTCACCAGATCTATTTGTACATCAGTCTATGGATGATGTAATAAAGTGATTTCAAATTTGTCTTCAATTTATTCCACAATGTATGCCATAAATACCTAACAAATTTGTATCTTGATCTGAAACTATACTCTTTGGTAGACCATGTAGTCTCACTACTTCTTTAAAAAATGAGTCTACCACATGAACATCATTACTAGTGTTCTTAAAGGGAATGAAATGTGCCACTTTTGATAATCTATCAACCACCACAAATATGGAATCATGGCCTTGTTGTGTCCTTGGTAATCCAATAATGAAGTCCATGCTAACATCCTCCCACAACTTCTCTAGTATAGGCAATGGTTGATACAACCTCATATTTTGCTTCACTCCTTTATCCATGTGACATACTCTACAACTCTACAAAAAATTATTCACATATTATTGCAATTGTGGCTAGAAATAATTCTCAGAAACAAAAGCAATGGTCTTATCTCTCCCCAAAATTCCAATCAATCCTCCACTATGCTTCTCCTTAATGAGATTCTCTCTCATAGAACATATGGGAATGCACAACTAACTTCCTTTGAACATGACACCATCTTGGATTGTGAAATTGAACTAATTTTTCCTATCAAGTGTAATAGGTTTTGTAAAATCCTTCCAAGCTATTTGATCCCTTATCTTCAATATGATCTCTTCAATCCCTAAAATAGGCCTAGTAAATCTACTAGTAATTAAGCCTCCAAAACTAGGGTTTTGCCTTTAGTTCAAAAACTCCCTTAACAAAACCCTAAAAAAATCATCATTCTTGATACCCTTTTGGCCATTCTTATAGATCTTCTTGATCTATGATTCCCAACCTATATGTACACCCCTAAACCCTTATTGGTTCAAATTGCAAAGGAAAATAACAACTTCATGGATTTGGCTATGGATTTCATGAATGTGACCACAAACCATCAAACTAATGATTCCAACTCTTGCTAATACCCCTTTAGAGTACATCCTAACTCTATTTTCATGCCCTTTAATCCATCTATCTTCACAATCATCAATTGTGATGCTTCCTGCACCTTGCAAAGACCCTATTATCTCACCTAGGGTAAGAAGTTAGAGATAGATAACCAATTCCTTTGGCCTTAAAATGTACTACATTCCTTGAACCCAACCACCTCAATATTCATCTCTATCAAAAAAAAATTTCTTCAACTAAGAGCATCTATAACTCGGTTAGACTTCCCACTCTTGTGTTTCAAAACAAATGTATAACTCTGCAAAAACTCAGCCCACTTCAAATGCCCTTGGTTTAATTTTTCTTGACTATTCAAATATTTCAAAGTTTGGTGATCAATATAAAAAACAAACTCATTAGAAAGAAAATAATGTATCCACTTCTTGAATACCTAAACTATAGCATAAAGTTCATGATCATAAACAATTATTTTCTTTCAACATCATTCAATTTCTCATTGAAATAAGCAACAGGTCTACTTTCTTGGTTCAAAACAATTCCTATTGTAGTACCACTATCATTACAATCTACTTGAAACACCTTGTTAAAATCATAACAACAACCATAACAAGATGCACATAGACAATTACACTAGATATGTTAACTAGGGAAACCCTTGATTAGAGGGAAAACCCCATTGGGAATGATGCCCAGAAGATGATGTACTAATATAAATATTCCTTGCTAGAGGATGGACCCTATTAGGAGTGTATTATAAAATTTAGTACATGAGTCCCTATTAAGAGACTTTGAATCCCTATTAGGAGATTCCAACCCTATTAGGAGTTGTAGTATAACATATGCAAGAAGAGGCCACTACCCGAACATGCAATTTCAATTACAAGAAGAGCTCACTACCCAAATTTTTTTTTAATTTAATGTTATTTTTCTCTTTCCTCTATTCTATTAACCAAACCAATCACTATTAGACCTTTTAGACCAAGTCACAAACCTTAGATCCAAGTATCCAACTTCAGATCACATAATAAAACCTCGACAATGAAATTTCCTTCACTTCTTCTCTACTCTACTCAACTTCACATTCCACTCTTTGTGTTCCTTATAATCACTTCTCATCTATATTTATGATAAAAGAAAATGTCCTTGCTTTATACCAAATCCATTAAAATAGTTTCTTAAGTTAGCTATTACACATTCTCAATTAATTATTATAAGACCACATTAAGAACACGTTACACTTAGCGATAACATTAATCTTTCACCTTGCAACTTAAATATCTTTTCGTACATATAACATTATGAAAAAAAAAATTAACCACATCATCACCAACATGTATTCTTCACATCTTTAACTTTGGCTTCTCAGAATAACAACTCTACTAAGAGATGTAACAAGTTTACCAGAACATGCCTCTATAAACTCTATCCCAAAACAATCTTCACTGAAACTTACATAACGTCTTCCAAACAAAATATCTTATGCTTTTGAGGTTAGTTACATATACTAGACACTTAGTAGTATCTCCCTTTAACCTTGCTACTGAAAGTTCAATAATCTTTATATACTAACTTGATCTTTCTGTAGTTCTTCTGTCAAATACCACAAAAAATTGCTATGTTGGCATCAATGAAAAACATAGTCATGAATATAACATATCATCATGATAACATATCATCATGATAACATATCATCATGATAACATATCTACAATACACCCCCATTGTAATATCATCAGCATTCATGCTTCCAACAATCTCCCCCATTGGTATTGATGGCAACATAGATGAAAAACATCTAGTTCCAAGAATACCAACTACAAAAGACTGTTAACCTTTCTTTTCAAATCCTCTTCATCAATCATTCTCCCATGTTGTACTTCTCCAACTTCTACCCCATTGATATACCTCAATGTTCTTTACATCAAATTTCTTTTCCATGTTTTCCAAACTGTACTTGTTTTTCATGCATCTTCTCCCTCATTGACAACAATGTCAAAGATTTCAGCAACCATCAAACTCTACAACAACTATTTCTTACTTATCTCAAGTGTCCAAAGATGTTGTCCAAAAAAAACATCCAATAAGATTCCTAGATGACTCTGTCCATCACATATACTCCCCCATGTTAGAAATAGATAATACTGATTGGGGGAGGGGGGGTGTTTGAATTAGTATTTTCAATCCTTTTAACCACAACTATCTATTATTACTCACTTTATGATGTGCATAAGAAAATAAACCAATAGTGCTAAGCAATGTAAACAACCATACAAAAAGAGAGATCATAAAACCATATTTTTTTAACTAGGGAAATCCTAGCCAAGTGAAAAGCCCGGTTCGATGGAACCCACTAGATGATTCACCATATTCTACTAATATGATTTGTTCTGCACTGTGTCAATATTGCATCATTTTTTTCATCATAACTCAAGTTTTGTTGACTATATAGACATGCACACTAGTATATGTCATCCTTATGTTGTCATGCATCTCTGGTCAACTGCACAAGAGAATATTCCAAAGGAATATTTTGTTATCATCAAAACTATCCTGTTGCTGTAACACTGTCTGATACTTAGACAATTTTCTTCTGCAACTGAATGAGGTCAATCTGCGAAACAAATATGTTTCCATAAATGACAACCATAACTTCCCTTAACATATTGATTGGACATATTTCCAACAATCTCCCCCTTTGGCATTGATGGCAACATTTTGGGAAAATTGCCTAAGTCCCAAAACATGTTGTCATGCCAAACAAAACAAGTAATCATAACATAAAGCATAAAAGATATTTGTATTCATGTTGTGATAGATTATATTTCCTATCACTTCCTACTAAAACTTATTGCTCCCCCTTTCATACATATTACAATACAATTTACAATTTTCCATACTTCTCCCCCTTTGACATCAATGACAAAGGTAACAAAAACTGTCAAAAACTAGTAACTGCATATCAAAATTTGGAAAAAAAATCGCTGAAACTAGTCTTCAATTGCTGAAATTGTTTCTTCCAGTTGTCCTTTACCACATTAGATACATTGATAAGCACACATAGAGCATGTGCTACCAATTTTATTTCATTCAATGTCATATGAGGGAATAAATGTGTTCTCAAAAGAGTGAACCTTTCTAGAATTTTCTCCTTCTCTGCTTGTATTTCCCTTATATTATCATGAAGTATCTATAATGTAGGCTCAATGGAGTCTACTTTCTTATTTTGCTTCAAAAACAATTCAGTGACTATCTGAAGCTCAGTCACTTTGTCCTTGACTTGATCATCATATTGTTTTAGATAAATGTATGCCAAGTTACACTTAGCATATGCCTATTTTCCTTCTTCTAAGCACTACCTAAGTGCTTTAATTCAAATTTTTAGAGTCTCTATATCATTCCTCATGTTAGTGCACATGGTATTTAGGAGTTTACCATCGTGCTCGGTCTGTGCTTGAATGGTAGTAACAGTCATGAGTGTAGAGAATTCATCATCAAAAGCCTTGCAAAAAATTGTTGTGTGCTATTGAATGTCTGCTGGGGTGTCAATAGGGCTTGCTACTTCCTACATCTTGTCTAAAACTATGGTCAAAGTCTTATCAAGTGACTTGACTGATTTCTTCTTTTCAAGAAATTTGCTCAGAGATGATATAAGATTCTTTGCCTCATCTTCTTCATCAAATTGAGATGAAACTACTATTGTTGTTATCTATGTAGGAGCAGTGGAAATTCCTACTACTACTATTGTTGTTGAAGACACACTTGAGGTGCCTACTTTAGTACAGGCTCCCATCTTCTATGTAACTTCTTTAGTAGACTTTTGATCCTCTTCATTATCAGAGCTACTATAGTCTACAATATTAAGAACAATGCTGGCACCATAATTCTTAAATGGATATTTTTATCTATCAACAGTCAGTTTGGTGTTATTTACTTGCATAGAGTCACTACCAATAGTGATGTGAGAAGGAGAACTTGGTGTTGTTGCTAGTTTAGTACTTTGAGGAGGGTTGCAAGTTGTAGGAATATCCTCCTTTTCCTATGAACTCTCCTTGGGTGACTGGGTGGCTAATATTATCCGCACACTTACTTCAAGCTTCTTGCTTGCCTCTTCTATCTGCCTACTAACTCTAGGAATATATGCACTACCTTTAGGCATTTGGCTTGCTTCTACTAACTGCACACTGTCTCTATCTATGCACTTCCTTTAGGCATTTGTCTTTCCTCCATTGACTGCACACTAACCATAGGTATAGTAGACATGAAAGAAAATATGGCTTGTTGAGTTTCTTTATTGATTTCCTCATAATTTCCTCCCATAATTAGGATGGATTTTTTCTTATGCCTTAGTAATGGTGCTATTTCTGTCAAAATTTCTTTAAAGTCTTCTTCACTTTTCACATTACATAACTTTCTTATCATGTTTATTCTTATCTATTTATCCTCTTCTATAACTCTACTCCTCCTATTAAATAGTTTATTGTAAAAATCTTCGGGTATTTTCCCTTTGATGGTATCAAACCTCCTATCCTTCAAAATCATATTTCAAACTACAATATTTTCTAGCTATCTCCTATCCATGTTATTACACAAATCATAATATTTATTCAATTGTAAAAAGTTATTATCATTAATAATTTCCATGTTAAGGTTTTCTACTTTAGGCTTCCATGCTTTACATCTTGTTGATGCCTTGGCCTCCTAATCTGCTACTTCAACTGGTCTATCATTAGTCTCTTCCTCACACTTAGATGAGCTTATCTGAAGAGTTCTTCTTCTTTTTCTTGGGGGACTAATTGTCTACTTTACTCTCATCTTAGCAGGGGTTGATGTCCTTGTAGACTTTCTTGTTATAGATGTTTCCTCTTTCTTCACTAGTTTTCTTTGTGGTTTCTATTGTGCAACTACTACATAGGTCATAGAAGAAGTTTGTGCACATGTTTGAGCAACTATGACCTACTCAGTAGGTCCTTCCATAGTAATGGGTGTAGGGGTTAAGAGCTCAATTTGGCCACTGACTTTCATTTCCATAGCTATCCCCTTAGCCTCATCAAACTCTTTCCTTGACATTCTAGATTCCTTCAAGATGGAATCAGTAACTTTCTCCACTTTTTTCTTGGATTCCTTCATGACTTGACTGGTTTTCACTTCTCTCATTTTCTCTATATAAGTTCCCCATCTAGGAAAATTAAAATTGACTTTAGAGTGAAGGATTATCTATGCATACCCTTCAATCAAGTCCTAACTCATTTCATATCACATAGGTTCAATAAATTTCACCCTGGAAATTACTACCTCCATGGATGTAAAGTTTGTTTTGACCATAAAGCATATTTCATCTTTTTATTTCTCTACAAGTGCTCGAGGTATTCTATACCTCTTCTTCATTTCCATTTGAAAAGTTTTTATTAATCTATCCAAATCATTGTCTTTGGTTGTTTTAGGTCTTGACCTATAAGCTCGAGTGATCTGCAGCATTGTGCACTCATTTTCATTCCAACTTGTAATACCAAGAAACTTCTTGATAGCATAGAATAATATATGCGTTAGAAGGGATTCAAATCTGAATACTGCACTTCTTGACTTGTTGATTCTTGAGATATTTTCCAACAATTGTGTTCTAACAATGTCACACATGTTCACTTCTTCACCTCTTATAGCCAGGTAAGCTACATGTAGGAATCCTGCAAGAATTGAATCAATTCTTGATCCATGGTTATATTTGTAACCCAAAATCTTGCAAATAAGTCTTATTCCATCAACTTGGATTGAGTTGACCTTCATGTTCTTTCCATCAAAGTATGTGTTGAGATTTACCTCAATAATCTTGTGCACATTCTTGATGTTTACATGATTGCTACCCTGATTGCTTAACCCTGTGACCTTGTGAATTAGGTCATTATCAATGCTAATGATAGAATCTTCTAGCCATAGAAGATCATCATGTACTCTGCTAAGAATAATTCTAGTCTAGTCATTATTATCAAAATCTGCGTAGAATATATGCTTAACTAGGTTAAGACGTTCTAGATATCTATGTTTAGATTTTAATGACAAATAATTATTGCACATCTTTTCCAATTCCTTTTGAATCTCAGTCACCTATATTTTCAATCTTGTAGTGAATGTAGCTTTTGATATCTTCCACATTAAGAACATCTTTTGGAACTTGTGAAAATGCTCCAATGGGGTCATCGAGCAAAGAAAAAAATGGGTGTCTCTTAAAATTATACCTAGGCTTGCTACTTACATTTTAAATTTCTTATCTTGCCATTCTTGAAGGATTTTTGCTCAATAATTCAAAAAAATACCTTAATTATGTGTGCTAGGTTTTTCAGTGACTTCATGTGCTTGTAGGGTTCTTTAATTCTCCAAATCTTGCTTCAATCTCACTCATGAACTTTGCACAAGCTAATGATGTGTACGAGTCAATTCATGTCCTTTAAATTTCTACAATCTATATTGTGCAATAAATGTGTATCTACCACTAGTTTAGTATACTGTCTCTATGCAACAAAAAATTTGATTTTTACATATATCCTCATCCTAATTGTATTAGGTAATGCACACTTTACTGTAGACTTTTCTTAATGTCTACTACCTTCTATCAACTACGCAACCCTTAACACCTTCTCTAGCATTAGTTATCAATAACTAATACTCTATTCTACTGAGAGTGCTCAATTTTGGTCAGAAGAGTCACAGATAATAAGTGACTTCATCATCTTATTAAGTGCATTTTCTATAGTTGTGTGAGAGCTTTCTGGTTCCATTGCTTTCACAAATTATTCCTTCAATTCATTAGGTTGATCCTTAACTTCATTCCTTCTATTGTTCCTCCTGTAATTCTAATTCCTATTTAGGTCTCTTCTGTCCATTCTGCAAAACCTTGTTGTGTGTCCAAAGTTGTTACACAACTCACATATGGGCACACCTCTTTTTTGTTCATTTAGTTTATCATCAAGTATTCTACCATTTCTTGCAATGTGTCCATGATTATTGCATTTGTAGAAAATAATCTGTCTTCTTTCTCCACTTTCATTATAGTGAGATCTTCTTTTGATTCCTGCATGGTTAGTATTCCTATGCATCCTACTATTTATATTATCATTATCAAATTTAGGTTTCTTACAATCTACTGCATAATGACCATATCCATGACAATTATGATAATAAAATTTAGAAATAAGTTTAAAAGACTTACCTTCACTATTAACTTTAGTGTCTTTAGGTTCATCACTCCAAGAAAAATATTCCTTTCTTCTGGTATTCATATCTTGATCAGATTTTTTGACTTTCTTAGAGTGGACGATATTTTCTTTATCTTTAGATGTATCATCTATCTTACTTAGGTCTTTATTTACTACAAGAGTAATAGCTTCTTTTGTTGCAATAGGTTTCTTGGTGGATTGACCAAGAAAGAATCCAAGTCTAGTCTTATCATAACTAGGTCTTTGCGCACATATTTATTCTTCAATTTTATCACTGCTAGTATATAATTTTAAGTTGCTGCTTGGTTTGTACTAACTCACCATTCACAATGGTGTTGTATTTCTCTAATTCTACATGTTCTAACTTAATAGATTGTAACTCTTATGTTACCTTGCTTAACTCGGATCTTAGATTTGCATTCTCTACTTTTAGTTTAGAATCAATCTTACCTCCATTTTTCTTAAGACTTAGCCTAAGTTCAACTATCTTTAACTCATGTTTTAGGATCTCATTTTCTTTTTTCAGCTCTTCAATGTCATCATCCCTAGATTTATTAGTAGGACCTTTCTGTTTCAAGTCATCTATATTGTCCTTCAATTCACCAATGTAGGCTTTTGCATCCTTGTATCTATCTTTGAGACCATCTCTTTCATCAATAAGAAGATCAATCTGTTCAAGTGCTTCTTCAAGATTTTTCTTTAGTTGTTCCATATCCATATGAATCTTATTCAATCTATTAAGCCTTTTCTAAATAACTAGGCTATGATACCAATTGTTAGAAATAGATAATGCTAAGAGGGGGGTGAAGCAGTATTTTTAATCCTTTTAACCACAACTGACTATTATTACTCACTTTATGATGTGCATAAGAAAATAAACCAATAATGCTGAGAAATGTAAACAACCATACAAAAAGAGAGATCATAACACCATATTTTTTTAACTAGGGAAACCCTATCCAAGGGAAAACCCCGGTGGGGATGGAACCCACTAGATGATTCACTATATAAAGAATCTGGTTAAGGACATTGACCCTGTTAGGAGTCTATGAAGCATGTATAGTGTCTTAAGCCCCTGTTAGGAGACTAGGCCTTGTTAGAAGCCTCAACCCTATTAAGAGTTGGTGGATCATATATGAAAGTGTGCAAGAAGAGCCCACTTCCCTAACATGTAACTATATAATAAGTTCTTTACGAAATGAGTATACATACAATATTGATTTGTTTGTTGTACTACACAAGCCTTCTGATTGATGATTCTCACACAATGGTGACTATGCACTTATCTATCTACATCATATTTTTGCATCACATATCAAAGTATCACATTCACTTGTTACTCTTATTTGACAAGATCATATCGACTTCACGTCAACTGATTATTGAGTTCACTTTCACCTTTTTCACAATTCTCAACTCACCTTTACAAATAAAATACTTTACTCATATGGAACATCTTAGTGAATTCTTCTTTATTCAGCTCATATAACATCATTAGATTTGGCTCAATAAGAAAATATAACTTAAAACAATTAAATCAAATCATTAACCATATTCTATCGATATGCTCTGTTCTACACTGTGTCAGTACTACATCACTATTTTCATAATAACTTGAGTTTGGTTGACTGTACGAACATGTGCACTGGTATATGTCATCCTTATGTTGTCATGCATCTCTGGTCAACTGGAAAAGAGAATATTCTAAGGGAATATTCTATTATCATCAAAACTTTCCTATTGCTATAATAATGTCTAATACTTGGACAATTTTCTTCTACAACTGAATGAGGTTAATCTACAAAACAAATATGTTGCCATAAATGACAACCATAAATTCTCTTAACAAAATTGATTAGACATATTTCCAATGCCCCATATAGGAAGCATCAACATTTAGTCTAGACAAACAATAGTGCTTTGTTACACTAGACTAATGTACTCTTGCATCATCTACTATGATGTAGGAAGGGGCATAACCGCTAGCATACCTCATAAATGTTCAAAATTCTCTTTGGGAAAAGGCTTAGTAAAAATATCTGCAATCTTCTCTTTAGTTCTCACATACTCCAATCTAATTTCCTTTTCTAAAAATTTCTCTCTCAACATGTGATACTTGATAGAAATGTGTTTGGTCTTAGAATGAAACACTAGATTCTTAGAATTTATTTAATGTGCTTGTGTTGTCACAATGTATGACAATAGGTTCACTCAATTCTATCTTTATATCCTTTAACATCTACTTCATCCAAAAAACTTGATTACAATTGAATTTTGGTGCAACATATTCTACTTCTATTGTACTTTTTGAGGTACAATCCTACTTCTTGCTTAGCCAAGAAACCAATCTTCCTCCAAGAAAGAAGGCTCCATGATTGGTGCTCTTTCTGTCATCCATATTTCTTGCCCAATAAACATCATATAACTACATAAATTAAAATCATTATACTTATCGTACCAACATCCAAATTTTGGTGTTCCTTTCAGAATATCCTTTTGATTGCTACATAATGTTCTTCAGTAGGATTAGCTTGGAATCTTGCAACAATCCCAACTGCATTTTCTATAGCTAGCCTTGTGTAAGTCAGGTATTGCAATCCTCTAATCATAGATCTATACTTCTACTCAATAGTAGGTGTCTCATCCTTTGTTCATAACTTGTGTCCAATTACCATAGGTGTTCCAATAGGTTTACATGTTTCCAAACCATACCTTTTTAGTAAATCCTTCAAATACTTTGTCTAAGAAATAAAGTTTCCTTCTTTATCTTGTACAATCTGTAATCCTAGAAAATATTTCATTTCTTCTATCATACTCATTTCAAATTCCTTCTTCATTTCTTCTACAAACTTTTCACTTTCATCATCATTTCCTCCAAATATGATATCATCAACAAATATTACCAAGATCATTAATCCATCATCAATATCTTTCCAATACAGATTACTATCTATCATACCTTTTCTATATCCAAGCTTTGTCAAATGCTTGTCCAACCTTGCATACCAGGTTCTGGGTGCTTGCTTCAAGCCATACAATGCTTTCTTTAGTCTACATACTATGTCCTTGTCATCTACCAAAGGACAACCTTCAAGCTACTCTATGTACACCTATTCTTCAAGTTCTCCATTCATAAATGTTGACTTGGCATCCATCTAATACCCTTTGAATTTTTTATATGTTGCATATGCTAAGAATAACCTTATTGCTTCTATTCTAGCTAGAAGAGCATAGGTTTCATCATAGTCTATTCCTTCTTGCTATGAGTAACCTTTACATACCAATCTTTCCTTTTTCCTTACAACTTCACCTTGTTCATTCATCTTGTTTCTAAATACCCATTTAGTTCCTATCACATTCTTGGCTACTAGTCTAGGGACCAATTCCCATGGATCAGAAAGTAAACTCTTTCTAGTTTTCCTTAATCTCTTAGGACATCTAGACAAAAAATTACCAAACTCTTTACATGTCCAACAAAAAAAAATTTGCATACCATTTGGTTCTCTCTTTGTAAGTAGATCAATATCTTCCTCTATCTTTATGTCTTCTTTAGATCTAGATCTATCTTTTCTTGTGCTTCTATTCATTTTTATATAATAAAAGGATTCTAGATCTAAAAACTCAATACTTTGTTCTTTACAAAAATCTAATAACTCACTAAGAATTTCCACCATCGAGGTGTCAAAATTTCTTCTATCAAATGTAGGACTATCTTTCCTAAATATGCTTGCCATGGATCTCCTAAATTTGTTAAAAATTATCTTCAAGGACCTGATGCTCTGATACCAATTGTTAGAAATAATAGTCCATGAGGATAATTGAGAGGAGGGAGGGGTTGAATCAATTATCCAATAATAATAAAATTTATAAACCTCAAAAAATCTTATCCATTCAACCAAAGTAAAAAACAACCATAATAAGATGCACATAGACAATTACACCATATATGTTAACTAGGGAAACCCTTGATCAGAGGGAAAAATGATGCCCACAAGATGATGTACTAATATAAATATTCGTTATTAGAGGATGGACCCTATTAGGAGTCTATTACAACATTTAGTACATATGAGTCTTTTTTAGGAGACTTTGAATCCTTCTTAGGAGATTCCAAACCTATTAGGAGTTGTAGTACAATGTATGTAAGAAGAGCCCACTACCCAAACATGTAATTTCGATTACAAGAAGAGCTCATTTCCCAAACAAGTAATTTATTTTTAAGTTTCTCTTTCCTCTATTCTATCATTTGGACCAATAACTATTAGACCTTGTAGACTAGTTCATGAATCTTGGATCCAAGTATCCAACTTTGGATCACACAATAAAACCTCTAGAATGAAATTTCCTTCACTTCTGCTCTACTTTGCTCAAATTCACATTCTACTCTTCATGGTGCTTATAATCACTTCTCTTCTATATTTATGATAAAGGGAAGTTTCCTTCCTTTATACTAAATCCATAAAATAATTCCTTGATTTGGTTGTTACACCTTCTCAATTAATTATTATAGGACCACATCAAGAACACATTACACTTAATGATGAAATTAATCTTTCACCTTGCAACTTGAATACCTTTTCATACACATAACATTATGATGAGAAAACTAAACAATGTCATCACCAACATGTCTTCTTCACATATTTAACCCCAACTTCTTAGAATAAAAACTTTTCTAAGAGATATAATAAGTTTACTAGAACATGCCTTTGCAAACTCTATCTCAAAATAGTCTTCACCAAAACTTGCATAACTTCTTCTAGAATTAATATCTTATGCTTTGGAGTTAGCTTCATATACTAGACAATTTCTAGTATCTCCCTTTAACTTTTGTACTGAAGTACTCAATGATCTATCCATACTAACTTGATCTTTTCATTGTTCTTCTGTCAGATACCATAGAAAACTACTATGTTGACATCAATGAAAAATATAGTCATGAATGTAAACTATCTACAATACTCCCCCATAGTAATATCAATAGCATTTATGCTTCCAACAAGTCATATAACTGATTATGGCTCTCCCAGTTTCCTTATTTACCTCTTCATAATTTCCTCCCATAAGAAGAATTGTTCTTCTCTTATTCCTCAACAAAGGCTCAATACCTTTTAAAATTCTTTATGTATCCCCATCAATGCTTACATCACATAATTTCTTAATCATTTTTCTCTCAATTTTGTATCTTCCTCTACTACTCTTCTCTTCATGTTTAGTAATATATTGTACAAGTCTTCAAGAATCTTATTCTGAATACTTTCAAATCTTTTATTTCTCAAAATCGTGTTCCTCACTATAGAATTTTCAAACTTCCTTCCATCCATGTTACTATACAAACTATAATATTTATTTAAATAAACAAAATTTTCATTCTCAATAATCTGCATAATCAAATTTTCAACCTCAGGTTTCTAGGCTTTCTTACCAGATGGTGTTCTTCCTTCACCAACTACATGTTCCACGAATTTCTCCTCAGTATCTTCCTTAAACTCATTGATCTATAGTGTTTGACTTCTCTTACTCAGACCACTAGTGGTTTTCTTGGTTCTCTAAGTTCTAGGGGATGGTGTAGATTCTTTCTTTACTATCACCAATCTTTCAAATTTACTCTACGTAGATGCTACAACTACCACATCTTCATCATGTTTCTTCTTCTGTCCAAACTGCTCTTTGATTGGTTACACTTGTGCAAGTACAACATAGGGTGCAGTAGGTATCTGTAAAGTTAATCTTGCTACTATCACTCCCTCTAAAGGTGTTGAGATGGAAATAGGAGTAGTTTCCAATACCTTTGATTTTCCATTAACCCTCATTTCCAAGACTGTACCATTTATCTCATTAAATTATTGTCTTGTCATACCTGATTCTTTGAGAAAGGATTCTATCCTTTTCTCAACATTCTTCTTTATTACCTTGCTATGAAGTTCAGAGTGAACTTCCTTCATCTTTTCTTAATAAGTACCCCATATAGGGTATTCAATATCCCTTTTTGATTGCAATATTATCTTTTCATAACCTTCAATGAGTTCTTCACTCATTTCATAACCTATTGGTTCTATGAATTTAACTCTTGGTTTCACTACCTCCATATAGGTTGTATCAATTTCTACCATAAAACACATTTCATCCTTATACTTTTCTACCATAGTAGGAGGTATTTTGTATCTTTGTTTCATTTCTAAATGGATATTCTTCACCATTTTTTCTATGTCTTTGTCTTTGACATCTTCAAGTCTGGTCTTATAACATCGAGTGATCATGTTCATGGTGCACTCATTACTATCCCAACTTGTCATTCCAGGGAATTTCTTGGTTGCTTAGAAAAAATATAGGTCAGTAAAGACACAAATATAAAAATTGTATTCTTAGATTTCTTCAACTTTGTAATATTGTCCAACAATTGTACTTTGAAAATCTCGCAAACGTTCACCTTTTTCTTTTCAACATTTGTCACTTATGTTGCATGTAAAAATATTGCTAGCACATAATTTACCCTTGAATTGTGATTAAGTGTATCCCATAATATTTCTCAAGACTCTAACTCGGACAGTATCCTCAATTAGGTCAACCTTCATATTTCTTCCATCAAATTTTGTCTTCAAATTTTTTTCAACAATCTTCCTGACACTTTTGTCATTTTTTGGATTGCAACCTTCATTTCTTAGTCCAATGACCTTATGAATCATATCATTTCTAATCACAATAGGTATATCACCTACCCAAAACATATCTTCATGTGCTTTTCTCAAGATAATACTACCCTATTCATGATTATCAAATTCTGTATAAAACATATACTTGATTAGATTTAACTCATTCAAGCATGGATACTCAAGTTTCAAGGTTAGGTTTCCATTACACATAATACCTAAGTCCTTATGAATTTCTTCATATCCAATACTCTCAAATTTATATGAATGTAGCTTCTAACAACTTCCACGTGAAGTACATTAGGTGGGATTTGTGAGAACGCTCCCAAAGTATCATCAATTAAAGAAACAAAGGGGTGCTTCTTAAACTTATACCTTGGTCTCTCACTAAGATCACATACAAACTATCTTTTCATTATGCTAACAGACTAAGCTAAAAATTGTAACTATAAGCTTCATAAAATGCCTTGAGTATTGTGTATTAGGGCTTCTTCAACTTCACACTTCAAATTCTTCAACTTGCTTACAAATTCTCCAAAATATTTACATGAACAAATGGTACTGGCAATCTTGTTTACAATCCTTAAATTATTTCAAATTTAACTTTGCATTAAATTTGTATCTACTTTAACTTCACAATCTTTTTTTGATTACTAGAAAGATTTATTTCTTTTGTACGACTTACTATGATCACAAAAAGGCTTGCGCACTTAACCATAGCTTCCTTACTATGTCTTCTACCTTCTCTTGACTACACAACTTCTAATTTTCTTTCTAACATCAGTTCTGATCAACTAATGCTCTACTTCTAATGGAAATTCTTAATTCAAATAGGATGAGTCACAAATAATTGCTTACTTCAATCCTCCATCAAGTGCATCAAAATATCACTCTTCAAAAATTGTATAAGAACTTTCTAGACTATTAGCTTTCACAAATTCTTCCTTGAATTCATCAACATGCTCTTCAATGCTTCCTTCTGATTATTATTACTACCATTATCATTCCTTTTTTTATTTTTGTTATTTTTCCTTCTATAATTAGGATTCCTGTTGAAATTTATTATATCCATACTACAAAATTTTTTCATGTGTCCAAAGTTATTGCATAACTGGCATACAGGTGCATTCCTTCTTTTATTGTTTCCATTATGACTGTTAGGTGCTTTACAATTCCTTGCAATATATCTAGGGTTTTTACATTTGTAACATACAATCTAGTTTCTTCCTTCATTAGGTCTTGCATCATCATTGGATATGCTTTGTGATCTCCCTCTTTTATTACCTACAAGGTTAGTGTTCCTAAACATTCTATTATTTCTATTACTACTATCAAACTTAGGTTTCTTACAATCTACTACTTTATGGCTATAACCATGACAATTATAACAATAGAAATTGGTAATAGGTTTAAAGTGCTTACCTGTATAATCTCATTTCATATGACTAGCTTCATTATATATAAACATCTACCTCTGAATTCATGTCTAACTTCCTTAGGTGATTGTTATCTTTTCTTAGCTTCAATGTGTTTCTTAGATGGATTGATTTTCTCTATTTCCTTAGTTACTTCTATGGATAAGCTTTATTCTATCCTACTTTGATCAGTTTCTTTAAGCTTAGGGGTCTTAATAGCTAGGTTTGGTTCTTTTCTAACTTTAGTTTTCTTTGTTGACTTTTCTCCAATAAGATATCCAAGGCCTATCTTATCATAAGAAGATCTTTGGTAAAATAGTTGTTCATAAATTTAATCACTATTGGTATAAAGCTTCTCTAACTATTGTTTAGCTTGTGTCAATTCTCCTTTCAAAATAGTATTGTACTTTTCTAATTTTTCATGCACTATCTTAATAGAATCTAATTTAGATGTTGCTTGAGACAACTAAGATATTAGGTTTGCATTCTTAGATTTCAGATCTTGTTCAATCTTATAGTCATCCCTCTTTAGACTCAACTTAAGTTCAATAATTTTTAATTCATGCTTCAAGATCTCTTTTTATTTCTTGAGAGTTCCTACTTCATCAGTGTTACTAATCTGCTCCTTTAATTCCTTCCTAGATTTCAGATCATCAATCTTGTATTTTAGTTTTCCAATGTAAACTTTTGCATCTTCATACCTATCTTTTAGGTTATCTCTTTCTTCAACAAGAAGATGAATTTTCTCAAGAGCTTCTTCAAGTTTTCCCTTTAACTATTCCATTTCCATAGGGATCTTACTCAAGTTCTTAAGCCTCTTCTAATTAACTACACTCTAATACCAATTTTTTAGAAATAGATAATATTGAGAAGGGGGTGAATTAGTATTCTAAATTTTTTTTCCCACAATTGAATATTGTTAATTACTTTATAACTTGTATATGAAAGTAAACCAACAATGTTGAATAGTAAATAAAACCATACACAAATAAAACTCATTACACCATTATTTGTTAACTAGGAAAACCCTAGCCAACAAAAAACCCTAGTGGGGATGATACCCACAAGATGATCCACTAAAAAAAAGAATCATGTTAAGGATATTGACCCTTTTAGGAGTCTATCAAGTACATATAGTGTCTCGAGTCTTTGTTAGAGGACTAGGCCCTGTTAAAAGCCTCGACCCTATTAGGAGTTCCTTCAACCCTGTTAGGAGTCGGTAGAAAAATTATAATGTATGCAAGAAGAGTCCATTGGCCTACCATGCAATATACAAATGAGTTTATTCACAAGAATACATATACATATAATATTATCTTACTGCTACACTCTATGATTCTTCTAATCATACACCAGATCTCACATCACACAAAGCTCGCATATCATATAAAATTCCTTTGCAATAGTTTGCATCACATATTCACATCTCTCTAGCTATGCAAGATATGATCTTTACTTATACCTTGTAAATTATCAAAAATCTTGATTAGTTAGTCTAAACACTTCCACACACTTGGATAATTATAAAAATGATCTAGGGTTAACATCTAGGATGTCGTCCCATCATGGCTAAGTAATTATTTTGTTACTAAAATAATTCCTTAAGTCGTACAATCAATTTTACTATCCTCTTTTCTGTTCTATAAATTACTTATACTAGTAATTCCTTTGTAACCGATGTCATAATGTCTATACAGATCTATGCACTAACATACGTCATCATGACTCTTTCATCTATCATTCTTTAATAGTGCATGAGCTAACTTGAACTCTGTTATCTACACATACTAAATCTCTCTCTCTCTATGTTATTTCTATCTATCCAATAATTAGACAACTCTCTGTCTCTGATTTCATAATGAAGTTACCAAAATATGTATGTTTCTATAAATGACAACACTTCCTCATCTATCTAGTCTTATTGGCAACATATCCACCTCTAAAACTAGGATATTCTAAACTCGTATGACTAACTTACTAAGTGGAAAGCCTCTTGAAAAAAACAACTCTACATTGAGACAACCCTTATTCAAGAAACAAAAAGGAAATATTTTTGGGTGATGCAAGATTTCTCTTACACCTAGGATGCTCCTACATCAATTATTTTATGGCACATCCTTATCCCTAAGACAATGGTTCTTTTTTACATGCAAGATCATGTGTCTCTTCTTAACAATGTATTTTCATGCATTGGATTTTAATATTTATCATTTAATATTTATCAATAGTCTACTTTATACATGATATATTTTCTAGCCTCTCATGTTTTTTGGGATTGATTGTCCTATGATGTTTCTTTCTTGATTTTTCTCTATGGAATTGCATTAATCTATGATAGTTCTTCTTGGATATTGGATGTTTGTGTTTTGTGTATGACTAAGGTTTCTTCTTAAAAATCATGTTTATATTACAAGATTTTGTTAAATAATTCACCATAGACTTCTCTATCTTGCCTCGTGCTTGGAGGGAAATATAGTTTGTACATTCTTTTCCTTATTTTCTAAGGATTTGCATTCCTTTGGATTAAGTGTTACTTTTTTATTATGTGACATTATTCTTTCCTTATAAAGAATTGTGTCTTGACTATGGATTCTCTCTTTTGCAAGAGGTGTATACACTACATCATCACCTCTTCTTTATTAGCAAATATATGTCCATTTTAAACACTTTCCTTTCTTTGGGTTAAATTTTGTATCCTTCATAAGAAAATCATATACCCATTTTTTTCAATGATGATATCTTGATCGGGAACCTCTTAGGTAGATGTTTTGTATTTAATATTTCTTCTTTTAGAGGATCCTCTTTCCATTAATGATTTATCATTTTCATGATTGTCTATGTTCATAGATTAGAAGCGTTAGTGCCCTTCTCTATGAATATAGTTTGCATTATTTCTTTAGGGATATTGCCTTGTTGTGTGGAGTAGCTATCCTCTTTCCCTTCCTTATCATATCTATTCTATAGAAATGAAAAGGATAGGGAACATATATGCCCTCCTTTGTATATAGTTGTCACATTTTTTCAAAAACATATGTTTTAAATGCCATAAATGGGTAACACATTAAAAACATATGCTAAATCCCATACACATCAAACACATTCAAACACAACATGCTAAATGCATAAATGGTAACATGTTTTTATTTGGGACATGCCATAGTGATACAAGGATATTTATCTATGGGTTTACTAATGGGTTATCACTTTGTTAAAGAATATTCAATGCTATACTTTGCAAGTAACTCTTTTTGTGGTTTGTAGTGGGGTGGCCACCTTATCGGGTGAGGTACTCACACCTCTCTCTCTCTCTCTCTCTCTCTCTCTCTCTCTCTCTCTCTCTCTCTCTCTCTCTCTCTCTCTCTCTCTCTCTAGTATTAATAGATCATGAAGCTATGTTATTAATGATGTTTCTCTTGTATTTCTTATATCATCACTTATGCTCTTGTAATAGCCTTCCAAACATTATATTAGTTGGTGAGATTTTGTTGTTTGAGGTCTCTTCACTAGTTGATTTGGGTTTTGATTCTAACCCTTTTGTGTCTTTTTTATTTTTAGTTTATTTATCTTATTTATCTTTTTAACCCTCATACGTGAATGTGGAGCTACGACCCTTTTTCTTAGGGGCTTATTCCATTTGACTAAGTGATGTTCCATCTCATTGTGATTTGTTGGATTCTTACTTCTATACTTTATCGCAAGTTTGAATTGACCCTGCCTCAGTAAATTGGGGGTTAAATGTAACATCTTAAATTAGAAACACTTCAATTTAATGATGGTTTAGCACATATTTAGTGAGAATCTTACATTTAATTTTCACTATCCTCTTTCTTCTAATCTCTCTTTGTTTCTTCTATATATAAGTGGTGTCAAACTAATAGATCCTCCTTGGTATTTCTCTTTCTTATTAAACCACTTGAGGTAGCACCTATAAACCTCAGTAATCCCTTCAATTCCTTCCATTCCTTCAGTCACTTATAATCTCCTTTTTGCTTTGAAACTAGGTTTTCTCAAAATTTGTACATGATTTTCAAAAATTAAAACACATTATGGGACCCTAAGGGAATCTTGAAGATTTTGGGACCTAGTTAGTAGGGATACACTATATCCCCACTTAAAAGGGACATAGTGTGTCCCTTATAGGAACCATTTTTGGGTCTCCTCCTCAGGCCCTAAATCAAGATTGATTTGAGCCATTTATTGTAAGTCCAGTCTGTTGCCAAGATGAATTTTATTCTAAGACCTTTATAAGCACATTCATTTTCCTCATTTATATCCACAAGTATGGAAAGTATGTATCATTAACATGCACAGTAAATTCATCCATACACATAAGAAATAATTCATCACTACACTCAAGTATTGAATCATTCTTCAAGCATTCAATGCATTCAAGCAAGTCTTCCATTGAAGATGAAGGGTTCAAGAATTCATGAACTTAAAGGGTTTTACGCAAGATCTAGAATTTTCAACATTCAAGATCTCTCTTTTTACATTTGACGTCATTATTTTCATCTCTCCAAGATCCAAACTCATTCTAAACTAAATTTCCTCATAGGTTGGAGGAACACATCAAGCTAGTGGAAAATCAGGGCATATTGGATTTTCTTACCCAAAAGAAGCAATTGGCAGTAAAAATTCCTTTGTTAGGAGCCATAAAATAAGTACCTATGTATACTAAAGCTATCAAGGAACCACCCACCATCCTACGACTTGCTAACAATTTCACCATTACACTTGAAGGGATGGTAGAAGATGTTATGGTCACCTTGAATTCTTGGGAATATCAAATTGACTTTTTTTTCCTTTCACCAAAGGCTAACACAAGAGGATACCCAATAATCCTAGGAAGACCTTGGCTATCTACTATTGATGCTAATATAGCTTATCACTCTGGAAAAATGATTGTAACTAATGGAGTCAACATTAAACATCTAAATCTATATTCCCTAGCTCAACCTCTATTACAAGATGATCAGATCATCTGACCAGATTTGGATGATGTTGAACCTGAGGTCACTTTCATTCATTAGCTAATGATGATATTCAAGGAACCTTTTATAGCTTCTCAGGTGGAAGATAAGATCATTTCCTCCATTATTTTGAATAAATATGGAGAGGAAGCCAAGGTGTGTTTCCAAGGGAATTGTATTCTTAACACTTTGCTACCACCTATTGATGCTCTGCAGTATTCAAACACTTCAACATTTCTTCATACATTGTTTCCTCATGAAATGGAGTCTTTCCAAATTTCTCAACTGATCATGGAAGAAAAGGTCACCAAGATAGCGGTCAACTCAGACAAGGAATTAAGTGTCAGCATTGCTTTGTCTTCTTTTCAATGGTTAGAAGTCCTACAATTTCTTAAACAACATCAATCAGCCTTTGCTTGGGATTATACTGACATGAAAGACCTACACCCTCAACTCTGCACTCACAAAATTTATATCAGCTCTAAATTCAGACATGTTTTCCAACCTTAGCACTGGGTAAATCTAGATCGTAGGGATATAATCAAGAATGAGTTGCAAAAGTTGTTAAATGCTAGCTTCATCTCTCCAATCTTATATAGTCAATGTAGCACAAGGAGGGGTGAATAACTAAGGCTAAAGGCACATCCAGCTATCCAAACCACCTTTGAAGAGTTAACATAGTGAAAACACAACACACTAAAAACAACCAAAGGAGGAAGAAGAGAAAACACTTATTGATTCATCAAATAATCAGCATACATGGCCAACTATAAGGCATTCTGGGTTATGGCCAGATACAAAATATATTGAAGATCAAAGATACAACATCAAATTCATAGTTCTAGATACATATGTGATGGGTACACAACCCAACAAAAGAATACACACAATAGAAAGGGGGAATTATATTAGCTGAGAAAATAAGCTGGTACAAATAGTGCAGAGAAAATAAACTTCAAAACATGCCCTACGGGCTTACAATAGCATAAATCTGGAGAATATTTCTCCTTTTAGCACCTCCTCTCAAGCTCCAATTCGAACTGCCTTTTACAATGCCAAAAATCTCCTTAAATAGACCCCGGAGGGTTAAGGACTAGGAGTACATTCCAAAAAGTGCTAGTAGGCATCCACCGACGAAATAGAAGGTTCCAGAAGCCGCGTTAGAAGTCGGTGCAAATCTAGAAGAATCCAGAAACGGTAGCCGAACTTCCGGGAGGCATAACTTTTGAACCGTAGCTCCGATTGACAAACCGTTTACATTTTCGGAAAGCTCTCGAAGCGCTCTATAGCCCTATGGACAAGATTTTCTTGTCCCCCATTTTTTGACTCTTTTTGAGGTCATTTAATGCCCCAAACCTGACTTTGAAGCATTCTTAGGAGGTCTCCAAAACCCGAAAAACTATAATAACTTTCAAACCGTGGGGCCTTTTGACCTGATTCTTTTTCTGGAATGCTCTAAATATCAATTACATTCATCTGGCCAAGTCATACCTTCTAGGTCACCAAAATGATGGCCAAATTGCATGCTCCTATTTTTTCAGGATTTTCAAATGCACTGATAGTTGAACTATGAGAGTTGGAACCTTTATTTGAGCCAAATGGGTATCCAAAAATGTAAAGACATGAGACAGAAACTAAGTCTAAGTACATTTTTTTGGGTGACACAAGATTGCCCTTATACCTCTGGATGCTCCTACATCAATATGGAACAAACTTTCCAAACTTTTGCATTCTACTCTCAAATCTCTCAAAAAATGCCCTTAGCTCTAAGCCTAAATATTCTATATATACTTGCCAAAATGGCTTACAAATCATTCTAGAACATTACATAAGAGGAAGACCAAGACAAAAATGGTCTTGACACATCCCAAGAAAAGATCTTAAGATAATGTCACGATCAAAATAAGCTTGCAAATTAGCTCATAGAAATCACATCCAAATGCTGACACTCAGCATAAATAGGAAAACTCAGCACATGAAGGGTCACTCGGCATACACTAGGTAACTCAACACATGAAGATTCACTTGACATACACTAGGTAACTCGACACATGAAGAAACACTCATTCAACACTAGATTGCTGTAGTAACTTGGCATCCGCTAGAGCTACAGTAACTTGGCATCCATTAGAGCTATAGTAACTCGACATCTACTAGAGCTACAGTAACTCAACATCCATTAGAGCTACAATAACTCAACATCCACTAGAGCTATACTAACTTGGCATACATTAGACCTACAGTAAATCAACATCCATTAGAGCTACAATAACTTAGCATCAACATGCAAAATGAACAAAAATGAGAAGGATAACAAGGCAACCTAGGATGCTCCTACATCAAACAACTGGGGTTTAAAGAAATGATTCTCTTGAATCATTAGGATGTCACAATCTATGTTGAATCCAACTTAGATTGAGAAATCCATGAAGCATCTTTAATAGGCCTATTCTTCCACTTCACCAAATATTCATAGTAATATTTTTCTCTTCTGCTCTTGCCAACTCTCTGATCCAATATATGTTCAACTTCTTCAATCTACTTCTTAGGTTAATCTTCTGATACAACAACTTTATCATTTGACTCATGATACTAATACAAATCAGCAATATTGAATATAAGAGATATATCCATGTCTTCAAGTAACTCAACTTCATAAGCATTACCACTGTCAAACTTCTTCAAGATCTTACAAGATCCAAATTTTTTCATCTTCAACTTATTGTATGTTCCAACAAGAAATCTTCCTTTCTTTAAATGAACCATCACCTCATCACCAACTTCAAAATCATGATGTCTTCTAGACATATCAACATTCTCCTTATACTTCTAATTACTTTGTTCCAACCTCAACTTCACTTCCTTATGTAATGACTCCA
The DNA here is from genome assembly GCA_028749045.1 of Cupressus sempervirens. Classification (NCBI taxonomy): domain Eukaryota; kingdom Viridiplantae; phylum Streptophyta; class Pinopsida; order Cupressales; family Cupressaceae; genus Cupressus; species Cupressus sempervirens. The sequence goes on from CM053790.1 coordinate 152,006,369, forward strand.
TAAAATCAACAAATTCTTCTCTTGTAGCACTTCTCTTTTCTTCACTAGCAACATCTCTCAAATCTAATATACCTCTAGGCCACATTCCAGTAACAATCTCAAAAGGTGTTTTCCCTATACTCCTATTCACAGAATTGTTATATACAAACTCAACTTGTGTCAACACTACTTCCCAATTAATTGGTTTATCTCCAACTAAACATCTTAGAAAATTACCCAAGCTTCTACTCACAACCTCTATCTTTCCAGCTATCTGTGGATGGAATGTAGAACTAAACTTCAACACATTACCCATCTCCTTCCATAAAGTCTTCCAAAAATAACCAACAAACTTACTATCTCTATCAGAAATAATACTTCTTAGTAATCCATGCAATCTCACAATCTCTTTAAAGAAAATTTTAGCAACATGCTTAGTATCTGATGTCTTCTTACATGGTATGAAATGAGCCATCTTAGAAAATTTGTTCACTACAACAAATATTGAATCATACGCCTTCACTGTCTTAGGCAATCCAAGAAAAAAAATTCATACTGATGTCACTCCAAGGTTTCTTAGGAACAGTAATAGGTGTATACAAACCAGTATTTTGACTCACTCCTTTTGCAATTTGACAAACTCCACAACCCTTTACAAATTTCTGAACATCCTTATAGTTTTGTGGCCAATAATACTTCTCTTTCAAAAAACTCAATGTCTTATCAATTCAAAAATGTCCAGCCAATCCACCACTATGCTTTTCCTTAATCAATTTCAACCTCATATAACTACTAGGAATACACAACTGAATGCCTTTGAACAACATACCTTCTTGAATGAAATGCTCATCATACTTACTTATGTGATCTATCAGATTTGGTGCTTTGCACTCTCTCCATGCCTTGTAAAAATTATGATCAACATCATACAACTCTTTTATTTCATCAAAACCAAGAACTTCAACCTTCATTTCAGTAAACAAAGAATGTCTTCTACTCAATGCATTAGCAACTCTATTAGTAACTCCACTCTTATGCTTAATAATAAATGTGAAACTCTACAAGTACTCAATCCATTTCATATGTCTCTAATTCAATTTATGTTGACTTCTTAAGTATTGTAAAGCTTTATGATAGATATACAACACAAGCTCCTTAGGAATCAAATAATGTCCGCACTTCCTCAATGCTTGAACAATAGCATAAAATTCTTGATCATACATAGAATATTTCCTTTTAGCATCATTAAACTTCTCACTAAAGAAAGCAATAGGTTTTACCTTCTTGACTCAATATAGCTCCTATTGCACTACCACTTGCATCACATTCATCTTGAAATACCTTATTGAAAATAGGCAAAGCCAATATAGGTAACTCAGAAACCTTTTGTTTCAAAGTCTCAAAACTCTTATCAACTCCATGTGTCCATTTAAATTCCTTTTTATCTCCTCTCATTGTCTCAGCCATTGCATTACAAATAGAACTGAAATTTCTTATGAACTTTCTGTAGAAACTAGCCAAACCATAAAATGATCTTACCTCACCCACATTATTAGGTGTAGGCCATTCCAAAATTTCTTTAACCTTCTCAATATCCATCTTCAATCCATCAGCTGAAATAAAAAATCCTAAATACACAATCTCCTCTTGCATAAAAGAACACTTTTTTATATTAATCAACAACTTTTCCTCTTTCAACCTCTACAATACTTGTTTGCTATGATCAAGATGTTCTTCCTTAGTCTTGTTGAATATTAGAATATCATCCAAATAAGTAGTCACAAAGTCACCCAAGAATCTTTTCAAAACTTCATTCATCAACCTCATGAAAGTACTAGGTGCATTAGTCAAACCAAATGACATAACTAACCATCTTTTGTCTTGAAAGCAATCTTCCATTCATCACCTTCTCTAATTTTGATATGATGATAGCCACTCTTCAAATCAATTTTGGTAAAATGCTTTGCTCCACTCAAACAATCCATTATGTCATCCATCCTTTGCATAGGAAACCTATATTTCACTGTGATCTTGTTAATAGCTCTAGAATTAGTACACATTCCCCATTATCCATTATTTTTAGGTGCTAATACAATAGGTATAAAACATGGACTCAAGCTTTCTCTAGTCAAACCTTTCTACAATAACTCATGCACTTGTCTATTAAGTTCTTCAGTCTCTGTAGGTGTCAATCTATATGGTTTTTTTTTTTTGGAAAAATAGCTCCAAGAATCAGATCCATACAATGACTTATACTTCTTATTTGAGGGAAACCATCAAGTATATCCTCTACAATGATCTCTTTATACTAATTCAACAATTCTACAATTTCTTTTGGTACTCAGTCAATACTACCAGTTGTCACTTAGTCACCATTGACTCGCACTTGGTTAACATTATTTTCTAGCACTTGGTTACTATTGACACTATTGGTGCTCAAAATTGTAACCTGAATTTTGAGCACTGTTGAGAAAATTGAGCCCTATAAATGGTTTTCTTTGCCTTTAGAAGTCATTTTTTACTAATTCTCATTTTTACCATGGCTAAAGATTAGGCATGAAACCAATTACTTGTTAAATCAGATATTTGAGATATTTTGTGTTGTTGAGAGCCGAATGATGAAGATTTGATTCACCAGTTGAGGGGAGAGATTAGAGAGTTGCTATTAACCTATTGAGAAGGTTTTCCAAGTGGACAGATGTCATGTTTTGATTAGATCTAGGAATTAACTCTTCTCCTATATATTCTTTTCTTTTCCTTATTGTAAGGGTTCCAGTCTTTGGAGAAAAACCAATCACTGCTATGATACCATGCTTTGGATCAAGTTTTGAGGTGTTCCCATACTATTATACCACATTTTCTTTCAGCAATCTCTCTTGTATGAATAGCAGTAATAAAGAGAACACATATAGTTCAAGTCTTTTAGGTGTTTCTATGTTTTGATTGCATTCATATAAATGTATTATTTCAAGGAAATTAATACAAATGAGCAAGAATTCCATTAGTTTCATTCTGATTCTCATCTCCTTTATTAGTGATTTGTAATGTTTTATAATCTTTGAACAAAGAGCTTAGGTTGTAGTTGCAGTCCCTTAAGGTTGTATGTTATTTCATTGTTGCTTATAACTCAAGGGGTTATGTAAATGCTTCAGGGGAATCAACAAGGTTGCAAGTTTACTGATGCGGATATCATGTAAGAATGAGGTTCAGATTGAACATGGATGTCTATTTACAAGGTGAATGGATAGATTGTATATCTAAATATATGAATAAGTATCAATTATCTATATGTATATGATTAATTCATGGAATTTCCCAATAGATAAGGCACTAATCATTTCCAAGATCACTTTTTCATGCTACTACATATTAGGGGTTTTGTTGAATTCAACATTATTAATCAAATCATTTTAGTATTTCATGTTTTGTACTGAGCTGAAAAGGATTAACCCTCACTCAACATATGTGATTCATAGATTTGAATTTAGTTGTTTTAGATATGTGTCATTTCATGAGTTATTAGGAGATATAAGGGGTTGCATCTGCATTAGCAAGTTCAAATTTGTGTTTTAAATGCACTAGTACCATTCATCAAAACCTCAAGGTTAACTCGCCTAGGTCTTATAGAGCCTAAAGTGAAGAAGGAGTTAAGTCTTATAGTTGGCCCAAGACTGCAGTCAGGTGCATTCATCATAGGAAGTTTGTAACCTTAGATGCATTTTTCTAGTTTCTTGGTTGTTTGCAAAGCTGTTAAATCAGGAGCCAACATAAACAACTTGGCTTCTTTGGAATTATAGCAAAAAAAACTTGATTCTTTTTTATTTCCTTTTCAAATTGTTTCCCATTGACCATGCAAATTTTTAAAGCAGTACAATTAACCTCATCTGGACTTTCAATTAAAGGCAATAATATTTGTTTCTTCTCATTCACCTAAAGAGTATATTGATTCAATCTTCCATCATGTATAGTATATCTATCATATTGCCAAGGTCTACCCAATAGAATATGACAACAATCCATAGGCATAATATCACACAAAAACTCATCAAAATAATGTCCAATCTTGAACATCACAAGGCATTTCTCACTTACCAATATCTTATTCTCATCTTTGATCCATGAAAGATGATATGGTTTAGGATGTTTCAGCCTTTCCAACTACAAATTTGTAACCAACTCTTCTGATGCCAAATTGTTAAAATTTCCATTGTCAATGATCACTTTGCAACATTTTTCAACCATCTTACATCTTGTCTTGAAAAGACTTCTCCTTAAAATAGGTTCCTCATCACTTCCCTTATTACATAAGGTTCTTCTCACCATCAAATTTTCTCCAGCCTCAGGTCCACTTGGTGAATCCTCATCATCTCCTTGAATCACAAAAATTATGTTACCTTGCCAACTTTTAGAGCATCTACATTCAAAATATCTATGTCCCTCTTTACCATGAAATCCACCTCTAAAATAAGAATCACCTCTTCCTCAATAAGAATTAGTACCTCCTTAGTAATAATTACCACTTTTCCATTTGATCTTGCCTCTAGCATCATTCTTCAACTTAGATTTGCCTTTATCCTGTACAAAATTGTCAGATTTGCCACCTTCACCATAAGATCTACCTCTGCCTCTCTAGAATCTACCACCTCTACCTTTTTATCTTTGCTAGTGCTTCTTTGTCAAGATCTCCTCAACCTTCAAGGAATATTTGTATGCTTCTTCCACACTTTCCAACTTCAAAAAACTTATTCCATCTTGTATTCCAGATCTCAATCCATTTATGTACCTTGCAATTTTCTCAGCATCATCATCCACATGTTTGGATCTGATGTTCAATCTATAGAATTCCTTAGTATGCTCTTTTATAGTCATGTCCTTTTATCTCAAATTTTGCATCTTTTTCAACAAGCTAACTTGATAATCAGCAGGAAGGAATTTGTTGTTTATCTAGTTCACCATGTTTGGTCAAGTTTTGATCTTCTCCTTTCCTCTCCTTTTTCTATCAGTTTGTAAATGCTCCCACCACATTGAAGCATGACCTATTTTCCTAGTAACTGCAATCTTCACCTTCCTATTATCAGGATTATTTTCATACTCAAAGAACTTCTCCATATCAGAGATCCAATCCAAAATAGCATTGGTATCCAACTTTCCATCATAAGGAATAACTTCTACAGTAGCCTTTGAATTTTCCCTAGACAACACTCTCAACAACCTTACTTCATCTTGGTCTTCTTCAAGTTTTGGATTAGGGTATGGTGCTACTGCTTCATCATCACTTACATCTTCTAGATGTGCTCCTCTCCTCTGGGCTATCTCCACAACATCTAATCTAGCTACAATTTGTCTCAATGTATCTAATATTGCATTATCAACATTTCCTCTACCTCAAACCATCTTTACAAATTAGGTTCCTACAAGATCATAACCCTCTACAAGTTATAGGTCAAATCCATAGATTTGCAATCTTACAACCCAATTCACCTAGGGTTCTACATGATCCAATCACCACAAGGATGAACCTAAAGCTCTGATACCACCTGATGCAAGCAGGGGTGCATAAGTAAGGCCAAAGGCACATCTAGCTATCCAAACCACCTTGCAATAGTTAACACAGTAGAAACACAACACACTAAACAACAACCAAAGAATGAACAAGAGAAAACACTAATTGATTCATCAAATAATCAGCATACATGCCCAGTTATAAGGCCTTTTGGGTTATGGCTAGATACAAAATATATTCAAGATCAAAGATCCAACATCAAATTAACAGTTCCAGATACATATGCAAAAAAATTTCTAAACTTTCATGTTTTGCTCCCGAATCCCTCAAAAACTACCCTTAACTCTAAGCCTAAATATTCTATATATACTTTCCAAAATGGCTTATAGATCATTCTAGAACATTACATAAGAGGAAGGCCAACCCAAAAATAGTCTAGACACATCCCAAGAAAAGATCTTAACATAAATGTCACAATCAAAATAAATCACACAAGTTAGCTCATAGAAATCATGTCCAAATGTTGACACTCAACATAAATAGGAAACTCAGCACATGAAGGGTCACTCAGCATACACTAGGTAACTCGACACATGAAGAGTCACTCAACATACACTAGGTAACTCGTCACATGAAGGAACACTTGATCAACACTAGATTGCTATAGTGACTTGACATCAATTAGAGCTACAATAACTCGACATCCATTAGATCTATGGTAACTCAGTATCCACTAGAGAAAAAGTGTCTCGGCATCCATTAGAGCTATAGTAACTTGGCATCCATAAGAGCTATAGTAACTCAGCATCAACATATAGAATGGAGAAAAATCAGTAGGATAACAAGGCAACCCAGGGTGCTCCTGCATCACAATGGGTCTCCCCTCTTGTTTTAGTACCTAAGAAAGGAGGGAAGTGGATAGTTTGCATTGACTACAAGGAGCTTAACATAGAATTAATAAAAAATCAGCCCAAGAAATGGCATGACAAGTATGTTTAGGAAAAAGTTTTTTCTGTTGGTAATTGGGCATTCCTTTATGACTCCAAGTATTAGCATAATCCTAGCAAATTTCAAACCAGATGGTTGGGACCATATGGAATTATTATGGTCTTTCCAAATGAAGCGGTCCAACTCTCCACTAAGGATCATGTTTGGTTCAAATTGTTGGTCAATGGTCATAGGTTAAAATTATATCACAAACCAAAGACTAGGGAGGAGTTCCTAGGGCAATTCTCTTCTATTGCTAGTGCTATCACTAGTACATTTGACCCCATTTTTAGACCATCTAATAAAATGGGGTCAAATTGGGAATTTTATGCAAGGCAACATATATTATTTTTTTAACTAGAAGCCTGTGTTGGTCAAAATTTTGACCAACATGAGCTTACACTATGCCAAAAAAAAGAAGAAGCTCTTTTCCATGCCCTAATTTCAATCTTGCACAACCGGAAGAAAGGTTGTGTAGTTAATGTTTTTTGTATATTGCATTTTGTGGTGCCAGGATTATGTGTAGAGGAAGGGTTTGAAGATTATGTGCCAACAACGTTTTACTGCTTTAGTGCAAATAGGGGTTTGACACCTTTAGTGCAACCTCCATCAGAATAGTAAGGTTATATCTCTGTGATAACTTTGTCTTTTTCTTTCTCCTTCTTTTCGTTGTTCAACACATCATCTTCAATCTATTCAACCTCAGGGTTGCCTTTGTCGTAATATCTTAAATTTCTAAATTACTAACCTCATTGGCCATTAAGTTGTTTTGATTGTGCTCTTTATCCTTAGGAGTAGTTTCAAGTGTGATTGGAATTCCTATCACAAAGAAGTTTTGTTTTCTAACAGTGTTATAGAGCTAATTAACATCATTAGTTACATCTTAGGGTTTGATTGGCTATTCTCTTATAGAGATACCAACTGAATATAGCCTCATACTTGTTTCATGTAGAACCTCTTCTAAATATTTATTTGTTTTCTCTTCTATCTCATCATATAATCCTATCATTATCTTCAGCATTCTCATCTTTGTCCTCATCTTTGGCCTAGCTTTATCCAAAATTCTCTTTCTTTCATCAACTATGGTTAAGGTGCAGAGCTCATATAACTTTGTTTCTCTATATGTGTTATCCTATTCTAGTGAAAGTTGCATCCTTACATCCATTTTGTCATAACTAGGGTTTGGAATGCTACCCTTTATCTCTAAAATATTTCTCTTGAAATTCTGCAAATACTTAACAACTGAGTATTCAATTATGGTCTGATAATTTTCAACATACTTGATGTACTATTCCTCAATTTGATCCAGTTTTCATTCATTCTTTCTCCTTGCAATGATATTTTCAAATCTAGTTTCCATTTCTTTTTTTTCTCTTCAATTTTAGTTTGTGTGAGTTTTGATGTTTTTTCTTCTTCTTCCTCCTTTTCATATTTTAACTTAAAAATTTCCTACCTTTATCTATCTTCTTCTATTCTATGACCTTAGCTTTCTTGGGTCTTAGGCCTCATGTGATGCAGAGAATCTACTCAATGACTCAAATTTGCATGTTTCATTATTCTTCCTTGCAAAAATCAAGTAGAGATTCACAAGAACTTTTAATTTGTTGATGACAATAATGTCTCCAATACAATACAATAGCTTAATTGTCTCACTCCTTTTCCAAATGTTGAACTAAGACTTAAAATATTTCAAACTTTGAGTAGTCAAATTTTAAATGGACTGAATGACAATAAATAGATTGTAATGCAATTGACTACTTAGAACATCTTTCTATAATTGTTTCCCATCAAACAATAAACTCTTTCAGCAAAGTCCATTTCAAATTCATTATGTCCTATAATTCTATAAGTATAATAACCATTAAGATTTTCAATGGCATGGCTTCTTCAATGACATACCTCTGCAAAATGGATTGCTCTCAGGGCCCCCTGAATGGCGTCGCTATCATTACAAACACACATTCAATTTACGTATTGTAACCAATCTAAAAATCCCTTCAATACAGTCTAACATCCATATGAATTACAAATGATATGTGTTCCCTTTTTAATTGCGATTGTGAAAACAATTCTCTCAGCAACATTCAACACAAACTGTTTAACCATCTTTCATTATCTAGCTACACTCAATCCAATATGCACATACTGGTTTGTCTAGAACTGTTTCGAGTTTCAATGCATAAGAATGTTTAAGACTTAATCATTGCTTAATCAATTTTAAAGAGAAACCCGATGTATCACACTAGACTACTGTTGTTCCCAAATTGGGATTGTTTAAATCCAATGTAGAACTAAAACCAAATTTGAAAAAGGAAACCGGTATCATAAAGCATACCCCAATTTCATATTCAAACATTTAACTTCTTGAAACCAATAAACGATACCAAGAATTGACTTGGAGCCAAAAAAAATTGAGATCTTTGAAATTGTATTGTAATTGGTAATGACTTCAATCACAACTCTCTTTTAAACTATGGTTAAACCATTTCATACTTATCATAACCAGCCACCAAGGTAAGAACAAAGAAATTATAAATAGATTTAGTATCTTCAAACCGAATAGCAATTAGCACAGGTTTTGAATACAATATAGTTCCATAACATTTGTTTACTCCATCTGTGATGATTCAAAAATTTAAGAACATAGAAATGTGCATAAGAACAATGAAGAAACAAAAGATCTAAATAGAAATAAATTCTACCATTATTCCATTCCTGATTACATTGTTTCTCCACTTTCCTTGATTCTCAAATCTTCTCATACTACTACTATTCAGAAAAATTATATATATTCCTCTTGGGTTTCTTTAATTACATATATCTAAAGATATTCAAAAGAAGGTAACCCAATAACTAATTCTTAAAACTGACTTTTAACTTCCCACACCTGACTCATTATAATTCTAAATATATTAAAGATACTAGCAAAGTATCTTGGAGTTTATTCAAAACTCTTAACTTCTAACCCCCAATTACATCATTAAAATAACTATATAAAACTAAGACTCATCCCAACATTATTAAAATAATCATTTAAAGTGCATTAGAATCCCATATCTTGAAAATAATTGGAATCTCTGGATGCCCCTGCATCATTATGCCTTTGCCTTCTTCCTTGTAGCTCTTGTAGGTCCCTATTTAGCTAGTTTTTCTCACTTAGTAGTAGGAGGAGTCCTTGCAAATCTCCTTGTAACCTTGTGAGGTTGAGGAGTAACCTCAACTTTTATTGCCAAAATATCAGGTGTGTCTACCACCTCTACATTCTTTGTAATGTTTTCCTTGATTGGTTTTATGCTTGTGCTTCCCAATTGAAGCTTTATTAAAACTTTGCTTCCCTTCTTCATCACTTCCCATTATTCTTTGATAATGCCCTCCTTTTTTTTCGATATTTTCCAAAAAATTTCTCTACCTTCATTTTTCTAGATCATTTGTATAATTATTCCCTTACTTGTCTAAATTTCTCATTATAAGTCACCCATATTTATGCTTCCTTATCTCTAGGTGAGACCAACATAACCTCAACATGTTTTTCAAGAAATTCTTGGCTAACTTCATAACCAAGAAGGGTGAATAAATATCTCTCTAGGATCAATAACCTCCATGCATGCCAAATTAGTTTCAACCATAAAGCAATTTATATTTTTATACTTCTCCACAACTAACCTAGGTATTGTATGCATATATTTCATCTCTATTTGAAATCCCTTGAACAAACCAAGCAGATCACAAATAATGTCACCTTTGTATTACATGTGGTAGTGCTCAATTACCAAAGCATTTGTTGGTACATAATTAGTCCAAGCATGTGGGTGCATGTTTCTTTTCTTCATTACAAACACAAAAATTTTAGTTTAATCCAATGGCTTTGCTCAATAGTTTATTGCTTAATCATTTAATGTTTAATGCTGATCATATGAGCCCTGTAATATCTAATGCCATAGAATTTTAGGGCTAGCAGCTGGCATCCCCACATTCCATATGAAATCATTTGAACATAGGCAGATCTCCAAAAAATAAATGATTTTAGAGATAACTAAAATAGATGTGAGTACTTCAAACTTATCATAAGAAGGAAATCACTTATTATTTTCTTTTTTACATTATGGATGATTTCAACTTTCAACTTCACCAAAAGACCAAGGATCCATTGAAACATTTCACTATTTTGAATGCAATTGTAGTTAGTATATTCTATGTTTAAATGTGTCAGATTATAGCAATAAAATTTTTGTTGATAGATTGTTGGATTTTTTTGTGTAGATATTTTCTATTCAACAGTTTGATTTTGTTGATAAGTTATCCTCCTCTAATTTATTTGGGCAGAATTATGTGTTTTTCATTCAATTTTCATTTGCATTGTAGGTATATTAGAATTATAGAGCACATTCTAAATATCTAATCTACTATTTTGTAGACTTCAAACCCCTATATTTTATAGTTGTACATCCCTAAAGTTTTGTAGCACATTGTATTCTATCTCAAAACTTCAATATTGCTACATCTTTAGGAAATTGTGAAGTCCAATCTTGAAAATAAAACTTCAATTAAAGTCCAAAATATAAAGGTAATGCCAAATTTGGCTATACAACTAGTTATCAGAATCGTCATTATTTAACACAAATTTTAGATCTGGATATTTGGATTCTAGCATGTCTCTGTTTATCAAGTAATATTAGTGGCAAAGGAATCACATCAAATCAATTGCTTAGTAATTAACATACATCTTTACATGGAAGTCGAGAGGATTTATGCTTAGGTCAAACAAATTTTAGTAAGTTGAATTTCATCCATTATATAGATTCCTTATCAAATATTTGGAAATCACAGAGCACATCTTCTTAAAATGGCATTTGATAAATCCAAACAAAAAATTCCCTTCAAAATCTATGCTCTCTATTTTATTTCGAGATGAGGAATGTTGATCATTGCCTTAACATAGGTTAATTGGGTATGCCAATCTCTCCCATTCTTAGTTACAAATGTTTGCAATATTTTCTCAATGGTCTTGTGAGAGGCTTCTACCTAACTATTGGATTGAAAATAATAAGGTATAGAGAAGTGATCTGGGACACAAAATATTTCTATAACTATTTTACCTCATTTTAAAAATATGTCCCATTATTTGAGACAATAGTGGAAGATAAACCAAAATGAAATTAGATATTGTCTAGTAGGAAGTGATAGATAATTTCAGTGATGGTAGACCTTAATGGGCCCCCTTCCACCCACTTACTAAAATACTATGAGGTTGTGATGATAAAAATATGGCCTTTAAATAGTGGTAGAGATATTTTTCCAATTATATCTAAACCCCATGTCTAGAAGGGCCATGGAGAGTTTTGAGCTTAGTGAGCCTGTCCAAGAGCTTAAATCAAATTTCCATGTTGTTGGCATTGTGAGTACTCCTGATAAATGAAAATGAGTCTTTCTCCATCATTTTCTAATAGTATTGCACATGAATTACCTTTTGAACTATGGCTTTACCACCTATATGTCCTCTAGTGGGGCCTGAATGAGCCTCTCAAAAAATGAGTGGTATCTCACCCTTGGTTAAGTATCATTGGAGGAGACCATTATAGGATCTTTGATACATGATAATTGATAAGACAAGATAGCAAACAAAGAGTTTTCTTATCCTAATATAAGCATTTTCATCAACTTTTTCAGGGAATTTTTTTCTCTTCAAATACCCATAGATGCCAAAAAACCATTCTTCTGAGTCTACATGTACACAAATGGGGTCACCAAGGCTTGGAAATTTGATACTACATGAGATCTCAACACTTGTAGCACAAATTGATATGCATTGGTGATGATTTCAGGTCAAACCAAAGAGTGTAAACTAGCCTTTGCATCTGCATACCAATTTTATCTCTTTGAAATACTATCTATGGTGTAGTAATAGAATTGATTAAGATTTTTGCTAATTCTATATACTGAGACAACCTAGATTGGTTCCCCTTAAGTTGTTATTGGATTCACTATCAACATATAGTTTCTATGTATATGAAGGCTTCTAATCTCTATTGGAATCACGACATGTACCCACATGATTAGGGCTTTGTACTCAATGATATAATTTATCTAGTGGAATTCTAGGTAAAATGAATGAGGAATTAATTTTCCTTCAAGGGATATCAAAATCTCAAAATAATTAGAGCTTGCACCCATTTGACACTTATATATGTCATGTAATTTCATCCCAAAGATATCACTATAATGATGGCATTGTGGTAATTGTTGTCTTGCATTTTGGTGTCATATGTTTTAAACACTTGATGGAATTAATAAAGAAGAATTTGTGAGTTAGCTGACATTACTATCTATTACATTTCTTGTATATTCTCGTATACATTAAACTACACCCTACACAGCAAACATGGGTTGTACAAAAACCTAATTCCATCTTGGGATGGATTGAATTCAAGATTCACGATGTGCTTCATTCCTCAGTTTATGGAATTTTCAAACATGTGAGGTCTCAATCCAAAAAAAAATTTGTAGAGAGGTCTTGGTAATATTTTGGAATTCTATGTGTAATATATTAATTGTTAAAACAACCCAATAAGGGTCAAAGGAGAAGCCAAAATTTGAAGGAAGATACATCTAAGCCTCTTAGATCAGTTAAAAACTAAAAGTATTACTAAAATATCTTACGTAGATTGCCTTCTTTTATGACTTGACTTTTGATAAATTTTATATATAATAATGACTATTGCATGCCTTAAGTATTCAATCAATGCAATTGGACTAGATTTATCTCCATAAAATCACATCAGTTTATTTTCTAAGCATCATGTTACATGGAAACTGGATAATTGAACCTTGATGAGTAAAATGTCTGACCTATGATCCTTTTCAGTGATGAAACTTGAGAAAAGAAACTTCTTTGCCATTTGGTAAAAAAAAACAAGTTTATTCATTAAACAATGATATGATTTTTCTATTAGATCATATTTTTGTTCTAGATTGGGCTATTCTCTCTATAAAAAGAATCTCGGGCCTATTTGAAATTGACAAGAAATTTTTGCTACATTTTGAATGATCAAATATCAATAGTGTAAAACTTCTAAGATTTTGTTTTTAGTTCATCTGCCACTAGCAAGAGATGGTTGATGTCAATCAATGGATATTGTTCAAGAAACTTTAGATTTGATGTAAAATCACCAACCAACAAGTAGCTTCTTATGCACATTAGCATAGCATAGCATATGCAGAGTAATATGTCCTACAGTAACAAAGTAGGCAATGCCCAGTCACCAGATAGCCTAAAATTTTATGCAAAAATGTGATACACCTCCGAAGCATCGACTCAAGCTCTCTAATATGCTAGTATCTTTTATTTCATTATCAAGAAAATTAATAGAGCACATATTATATTTATTTAGTTTTTTGGGTATTTGACAGCTTATAGCTTTTGTAAAACTCTAATTGAAACTTTGTGTAAATGATTAATAGAAGATTCTCTCTTTTAGATGGAAAATAGAAACATACCATAGGCCCATAAGGATTACTTAGAAGTGAATCCCAAATCCTTAGAACATTAGGGAATCTAAAATCTTGTGTGAAAAGCAGAGTAATCCACCTGAATGCATAAAATTGAGGGTTAACCTACACAATACAAGCAAGAAGAAGCACTAATATGTTTCAATCTTTTAGTAATCTTTATTAGTTGATGCATTAATCACATTACTCATTGCTATTAGGATTAGTCAAGGCATGTTGTTGTTAGCACCTAAGTAACTTTCACCTTGTGACATCTCTTTGAGGAATTTTGCAAATAATTAACATACATTGTCTATAAATCCACATTTCACAAACATCTAGGCCTTTTAGAAATTATAGGATCATTTTAGTTACATTTGAAAACATTAATCAACAAAAACCATATGTGCAGATGTAAACATTAATCACAACATGTCCAATTTATTTGCAAATATATTGTCCTATGAAGAAAGACCACACCTAACAATATGAATACTGAACAAAATAATGAGACAATGGCTGCATTGTAGGCTCAGTTCCAAAGAAAACCTGATAAATGTTATTCTCCTTGCAAAAAGTGTAAAGGTTTAAATACTCAAAGAATTTTAATCACAACAGCCCAGAGTTATTGTAGGCAACATGGTCATGTTGAAGGGGGCCATGATTTTCATCCATTGCTGAATGTGGATTTTCTATTTGAGGAACATGGAGGTGTGAATATCCAAGCTAAGGATAACACTCCCATGGAAGAAGATGATAATGTGCCAAAGGACATGATTGAAGAAGATGGTATTGGGGTAGGTGATGAAGAGGCTCACAATGATGGTACTAGCAAATCTGATAATGATGATGAAGATGGTCTTGATATACCTTTACTTGAGAAGGCACACGAGCCCTTATATGAAGGCTCCCAAATAACTCTACTCTTGGCTATAGTGTTGTTGGTGAACTTAAAGGTTATGAATGGTATATCCAATGTAGCAATGTCACATATGCTAAGGTATGTCATTTTTGTCATCTTTAATGTTAGCAGACAATTACTATTCATTATATTGACAATGCATATTTGTTGTTGTAGGTTGATTAGTGGGTTTTTGCTACCAACATCAAACATTTTGCCTTGTTCGTATCGAGAATTATCTAACATTATGGATCAGTTTGGAATGAAGTATCAAACAATACATGCATGTCCCAATGATCACATTCTATAACATAAATAACATGAATTTGCAACAGAATGCCCTGATTGTCATAGTAGTAGATATCGGTCAAATCAAATAACAAAAAAAGTGCCTCACAAGGTTCTTTGGTACATTTCCATTATTCCACGTCTTCAATAGTTATTCAGGTGCGTTAGCTTGGCACAATTTATGGATTACCATGCATGTAATAGAAGTCTAGATGACATTATGCAAATGCTTGCATATGGTTCTACATTTAAAGAGATAGAAGAAACATGGTCACACTTTAAAGAAGAACCTCATAATCTAAAGTTTTCATTAGCAGTGGATGGTGTCAATCCATATGGAGATATGAGATCTGTTTACTTAGTGTGGCCTATTTTTGTTATTAACAATAACATTCCTCCTTGGATGTCCATAAAGAGGGAGCACATATTGTTGTCAATGATTGTGCTAGGTATTTTTTTAATTTTATAGTTATCTAAATTAATTTATAAATAGTGCATGAAAATGATCATAATAATAATGTAATGTTTATGTTCATTCAATTGCTAGGTAAATACCAAGTTAAAGATATGAATGTGTATATTGAGCCCCTAATTGATGAGTTGTTGAAGTTATGGAATGGCATCACTATGTATGACATCTCTAGACCGATAAGACATCAACAATTTCAATTCCATGCAATGCTTGTATGGACAATACATGATGCCCCCTGGGCTAACTCATTTTTGCAGTATTTTATATTGTTAATATCACATTTTTTTGGTCTTTTATAGTGCTTACACATTAATATCAAATGTTTAAGTTGTGCATGATAATTGTACATGATCTACTTCTACATGATCTTTTAGGTCTTCAGACAAAGGGAAACTTTGCATGTCCAGTTTGTGGTCTGAAGATGAAATCTCATCATTCAAGAACTTTAAGAAAGTAGGTGTTTGATGAGTTTAGACACTTTCTCCACAATAATCATAGGTATCAAATTTTTGAAAAACATCTTTTCAATGGGAAAGAAGAGACATCATCAAGGCCACGAAGAATGATAGCTCATTTATGGAAGTTGGAATATGATCGACTAAATCGTCAAGGTAATATCCAATTTTTCATCTAAAGTTTAAAATCTGTATATTGATATTGTCTTATATTTACTAATGTTGTAATTGACGGTTGTGAAGGTCATCAAAGCATCAATGACCAACTTCCTAGAGGAATGAAAAATTATCCTACTCAATTTAGTAGGTTATCGTACTACAAGGATCTCCGAATTGTGCATTTGTTTGATGCTGTGCATATTGGAAAGAATGTAGTAGAGACACTATGGAAAATTTTGGATGGAAGGCATGATAGAGAACAAATTGCCAAAATTTGTATTAAAATTCATGAATCCAATCATGCACTAAAAGCTTTCATTGAATCAAATAGAAATGGAGACTGCATAAATACAAGTGCCCTTCCTTGGTTATTAATGGAGCAACAAAGTGATGCACTAAAAGAAGTCATTAAAAAAAAAAAAGATTCCAATAGGATTTGCTGCAAATATAAGCACTCTTCTATCAAAGAAAGGTGATTTGGGGTAGGGTTGAAAACACATGATTGACATACCTTCGTCAAGGTAAGTCATGTTTTCTATTTACAGTATATTTGTAAGATTGAATGTACTACCTATTGCATTATTTAATAATATATTAAAATGATCATTTTTAATGATTGCAGTTCATCCCACCTCTATCCCTTCCACAATAGTTTGACAATAATATTAAACAAGTTATATATGATCTTGGATAATACACGAGGTTAGAAGTGTTTTTTCTTAGATTTGTAGCTTTTTATCTGAAATCTATTGTATAATTTTATTTGAAATCTCATTTATGTGGTTTTGCATGTTGAATGTCTTTTAGGTGGTTATCATCTAAATAAATTGAAAAAAAATATAAAAAATATTGGAAGAGAAAAATTCCATAGCTTATGTGTGAAATGGAAAAGTGTTTACCTCCAACCTTTTTCAATGCTCAAGAACACTACCTCATACATCAAGTTGAGGAGATTGAATTGTGTGGACCTATACAAGCTAGATCAATGTGGATAGTTGAGAGGCATTTGAAATTTATGAAGGGCTTGGTTCAACAAAGAGCACATCCTAAGGGTTCTATGATAGAGGGATATATGATATACCAGACCATGGTGTACATTACTAAATATCTTCCAAAGTTTGCAGTAGATATCCATGTAGATCACATTTGGGATCCCAACTCTAATGAAAAATTTGAAGGGGAGTACCTAATTGGGGAAAGGTAGATTGAGGAGGTTGAGAGATAATTATAAGTTTTTTTTTGTAGTTTAATAATTCTTATCCATCATCAATATATATAAGTTGTTTCTAACTGGTGTAATTGTCTTCTATATAGTTGGTCATGAGTGAGATGCACTAGACTTGTATATTGCAAAAAATCTTGATTGGATGATGGTATGGATTGAACAGTCTCAAGAAAATGGTCACTCATTAACATGGGATGGTGTTGTATCGTTGGTTAAAGAAGCTCATCATAATGGAGATCCTAATGTTACACAAATGGTACTTGATCTAATATATGGCTTAAGAGATACAAAAGTATGCATAAGATTACTAATCATCACAGATCAATGCAAATAATCTTGACATGTTTGAATAATTGTAGGTCAAACACCACAAAGCTATGTACTACCATGGCTATAAATTCCAAACAAAAAAGTTAGATGAAACGAAAAAAACGTGTGATTCCGAGATAAGTGTTGTCTTTGCAGTCACCAATATTTCGTCTAGAACTGACATACATCCTTAATGATCTAAAAATTGATACTATGGCCTTTTGGATGATATACTTGAGTGTGACTTTAATTCATTCAAAATCATTCTATTTTTCATCAAATGGTTCAGGCTATAACTAAATCAAAATGATCTTGATAGGATTTTTATTGAACATGATAGTGGATTTACTATGATTAATACAAGGTCATTTGAGCCAGTTGGAGATGAACCCTATGTTCTTCCAAGACAATGTGAGAGAGTGTTTTATTTTGGTATTCCACACAAATCAGGTTGGTCATTTTTTTTTAGACATGACCCAAGAGGAAGGCCAGTAAAGTATAATGTGATCGAAGAAGAAGAAATTGAAGAAGCGGAAGAGGAAGTAAATGATTATCAAGAACAATAGTTACCCAGTGATGAAGATGAAGAAGATGGTGATGATTTTGTTCATGCTAATGATAATGGTGATAATGATGATGATGATATTGATGATGATCATGATCATGGTGATGATCATAGCGATGATGGTCATGATGATGATGGTGATGAAGATGATGATAATGGCAATGAAGATGGTGGTGGTGACAACAAAAATCAAAGTGACAAGTATGATGATGGTGGTGATGATGATGATGATGATGACATGGATGAATATCATGATGATCAATGAAATGTCTAGGTAGGATCAATGTCAACTATGATGGGGTCTTGTACAACCAAACATTTTTTTCTAAACCATATGTGCACATATAAACATTAAGTAGAACATGTCAAATATTTTTTTAGATATACACATTAGTTACACTAAATTTTTAACTTAAGAAAAATTATTTACATATACAATCTACTTTATTATTAATATTTTTTTTGGTAAGTCTATTACTTTAATTTCACTGCTGATTTCTAAGACTTACTAATTTTTTTCACAGGGCGATATGGATGCACCATCTCAAACACCTTTAGTAGAGGTAAAAATTAATTATTGTAAATTTTAATGTTAATATAAAAACAAATGTCATATTATTATGTTCTTTTCTTTATGGCTTTGGAGTTATTTTGATGAAATTTTACTGATATTTGATGTCACAAATGATAGGAAAAAGCTAGAATGACCACTGATCAAGTGCACTCTGAAATATAGGCTTCATATCTACATAACATCGACCTTAGTACTGACCCTGTGTTCATCAGCCAATAAATTAAGCAAAGGTACACTGATGAACTTGTTAAAATTATCATCAAGGGTGAGAGAAGTGAGGAGAAAGAGGCGCTAAGAACAAAATTGGGCCATAGAATCCAATCTTTGTAGGTAAGCAGTAATTCAACTAAAGAAATAATAGAAGTTCAATAGATATGAATATTTTATACTATCTAATGGATCATGATCTCTAATTTTATGTGTACTTATATAGACATATGTTCCAGTTGTGACATCACATGGTGAACATGGTGATGGTTGTTGCGCACAACCTTCATGTAAGTAGCACTTTGTTTGTTTTCATCAACATTATAACACTTACTTTTTTTTTTGTGCACATTTCTAGCTAGTATCCCATTTGATCTTTATCCATTGAAAATTTCTTTGCTAAAAATATTGTATTCTTCAACTCATGATGAAGTGTGGACTCCTCCTTCAGTTTTCAGTCCACTATTACCTAGTGCATTGTTGGAAACAAGGGCCATGCAAACATCCTCATCTATGCCCACTAGAACTAGTAAAACCTTATTTTTCTATATTTTATAATGTATTTGTACAAGTTGATGAATAGAAAAGTAGCATATCAGTGCTTAAATTATGTCTACAAAAGCCCACATACACACAAACACATGCATACACACACCACGCATACATACATACATACATACATATATATACACCTACACATAGAGAGACATGGAGATAGGTGGGGAGGTAGCCTTTCAATTTTGTTCTATATACCTTTTCCTCATGACTTCTCATTTGCACCAAACTACACTTCAGATTTGGGGTAGTAGCTATTATTCATAAGAGGGCACTGTAAAAGCAAGACATAAAAGTTATAGATTCCTAGTTTTAGAAGCATCATGTTACTGCCAGAGAAGCAGAAAAACTATTCAAATAAGAATGTTATTTGTGTATGCTTATGAGAATTCAAACTGAAAGTATGAACTTCTATGTTCACTTCTTACTTTGAAATAGCAACCTGATGCAGAGCCTATAGCAACTACTTTCCAATAGACTTCTAATGGATTTCACAATCCAACATAGGATACTAGGACTTAGCACAAATCCCTTTACCCACACCAGGTATACACAACTACTAAGCCCAAATGGGAAATCCACTTCAAAAAATTCACCCACTAACACAAGTAATGGTGACAGCAAATAGGATATGTAGTCCAACCACAATCCATTGTTAGTTTGGAATCCACCAAACCCACAACACACCTTTTCACTTCTAGGCCTACAATCCTTGTAGCCTTTCCAATTTGATTTCTTGTATTTTCACCAACTATCCCTCAATGGTATAGGGACTTCTCCACCACTCCAAGCATCTCTTTAGGCACTTACTAATGCTCCAAAATTTTCTTAGGAAAATCTTGCCCCAGCACCCCCAAACTGCTTCTTGGTACCTAGGCCAAGTTGATCAAGTTAGGCTAGGGATTCAAGGAAGAATGGAGAAAGTGGGTTCCCAAGACCCCAATTACTTATGAAAATCCTTAACACATCAATTCTCAACTAGATTCAGCACTTGCACTGGTCAATAGTGCTTTGCAATATGACTGTCACCATTCTACTTGCAAAAACCAGTCAAGCACATGGACTTGCTTGACCTAGGGCCAGCTAGGAAAAATACTTGCCCTTCTCACCATGCCTCCAACTCCTGGAATCATGTTCCTAGGTCCCTTAAATTGCATATCCCTTAGTTTCAAAGATTTCCACTAGTGGATTTGCAAGTTAGGGCTGCATTTGTACAAGGTCCTAGAAAATAGGGCTGTTCAGACCCCTTGTTACTAAAATACTGATAACTTGCAAACCCCAACTCCAATTTATGTCAAATCAAAGCCAAAAAACTTATGAACACACCCCTACAACTAATACACACACTTAGCAATCATAAAAGTACCGTACAAAACCGTACAACCCACTGTAACAGCAAAATTACCAGTAAATCAAAGGTTTTTTATTCATTTTCTCCAAGCATCAATTACAACCTGATCTCCCTCACCTTCTGAGATAACACATGATATATATAAAGGCCTATAGGACTTTTAGAAGAACCAAGTAGACGTTCTCCAACTTAAAACAAACAATAACAACTTATAAACAATACCGAGCAACATTTTTAAAAGTTGTCAACAACTTTTTATGCAACTTTTTGCATTTTTGCAAATCTGACTACTTAATGAAATCAACAAGTTCAAAAACATTCCACTAGGCCTATATTGACTCAAAAACCCTATTCTAAGGCCTCTTGATCCCATTGAGCCACTTGGTTTATAAACACACCAAAGTGCTAATGGACCTTACATACATGAGCCTTTATTACAAAACATGGGCCACCTAGTAAAGTATGGACCAAACCTTTATTCCAACACCCTAACTACTTGAATTCACCCTTTCATGGAGTGGTAATGTGTCCTACATCATAGGTACTTGTTCTCCTACCTCATAGATACTTGTTCCCCTGCCTCATTGGTTAGGTGCCCTGCACAACAACCGCTTCATGGAAATAGATCCTACACTATCTAGTCCAATATCAGACATCATGTTTTGGACAATGTACCAGCTATTGGCCAAATGGTGTTTTGAAGTACCAACTTTTGCATCATGGTGTTGAGAAACTACCATTTCTTCTTGCAAAGAACAGGTGTTAGGCTATCTCTTATTTCTACCCACTAGAAACTCTAACTGCTTTGTTGCTTGTAGAGATTACTTTACAAATATATTCACAAAATGAAGGTACATTGTCTAGAATGAATGATTTTCCAAAAATTTGATCTTATTAATAAGATAAATGGAAAGAAAATCTTGAATTAAATCCTTAATGGAATGCGAGGAAAAAACATTTTTTCTAGTCAATTTCTTCAATTTGATTATATCCATAAGTATGCATATGTATTTGCATCTAAAATCTATTCTAAGAAAATATACAAGAGTTTCTAAGCTTCATTATTCAAGAATGAGTTGTATCTTTAATCCAATATTTGTTTGGATATTATTGATTGCACCTTTCATAGTCTCTGGTATTGTCTTCTTCTTTGTTATTATAATTTACTTTTTTTCTAGGCAGCAAATTAATTGGTCATATTAACAAAGTGTGACTGGTGGCATCTCTCTGTTGTTCAATTCATTTGGTGTATGCTTTAATTGTCACAATGTTTCAGTTGATAGACCAACAGAGAGCAGTATTGTTGAAGCTGATCCATTTCCTGGAGCAGTTCATGTGATTAGTACTGGTTCATATGAAGGGACAATATTGCTGAATAAGAAAATTATGTTTCCGTTAAAAGAACAAAAGCTTCCAGGTGCTTTAAAATTGTTTTTATTTAAAGTGTAAATTTAATTTATTTTTACATTACTCATTTTGGACTGATAAATCCTTTATGTTTTTGAAGGTAATAATGTTTTCTTTGAACATCTTTTTCATATGACATTGAGACTATTCAGACCCACCATACGTAAAAGGTGTGTAGTTTCATATCATTGCTACATAAATTTTCTTTTCTTCTATTTATTGTAATATATTAAAGTTATTGATCTAACAATCTATTTGTTTTTAAAAAGGTGGAATTTACAAGCTGTGGAATTAAAAAATCAGCTCAGTGCATCTTTTGATGAGAAATTTGGAAAAAACATTTTTGACAATTGCCTACTTCTCAAAAGAGCAGCAAAGCATATAAAGACTGTAAGGGATCAATATAGAAGGGCTCTTAAGGATAACAGAAAGTATGACCATCCTCCTACGATTCCACCAATGGAGTGGAATGAAATAATAGAAGATGCAAAGGAGAAAAGGCTATGTAAAGATAGAGATAATGAAGTAGCACAGGGAAAAAAGAGGTATGTCATGATAGTATTAAGTACATTGTAATCATGCACTGATTATTGATATTTGTAAATATATAATCTAAGATGTTTGAAATTGTTCATAGATTGCAGGACACATCCGTGGCTACAAAAGCAAGACTAGAAAAGTTTGGCCAACACAAATTTGGCTCTGGTGGCTATATGAATCTCCAGTCTCGACTTGTAAGTAGGAGCAATGAAATTTCATAATTTTTTAAAATATAATGTTGCAAACAATTTTGTTTAGTGAAACCATACATACAAAATTTGATGATATTAAGAAAAAAATATAGGGCACATAATTCAATGTGGAGGTCACAGATGAAGATAGAAAAATTTCCTTGAAGGAAGGCTATAAAGTCATGGCTACATGCCTACGTGAAGAATCTGTAAGCCTTGCCCAAGAATCCAGTGAACCTAATGATATCTCACAGGTAAATTGGTTAGATGAAAAGTAAATGAAATTGAATAGTTGAGACGATTCTTTTTTGCTATTAGTTTTGAATGTAAATTGACTACATAACAATGTGAATAACATTTTATTGCAACCTTCATATCCTACCACGGAACCTGCTTGTGATGAAGGCCATAATGTGCATTATAGTGGTGGGGGTATTAATTTTCTATTAGAAATTAATTATGAAATTATGAATACAATTTAACATCTTCAATTGCAATTTGACATGTATCCTTTTTTTGAATATTTCAGAGCATGTTGAACATCATGCCAAAGGAGTGGAGCATGTTCCAAGTGTTCAACATGTTTACATGATGACAGATCAAAATGTTAATGTATATGATGTGGCATTGTCAAGTAAGAAAAATGCATGTTATGTTGTACTAGTACTTAATTATAGACTTGTAATAGTTAAAAAAAGAAAAAGAGTATGCCAATTTATCCCATTCACTTGTCCTTGCAACAGAGCCCCCTTTAGTGCAGCAGCCTCCTACTCCTCCAAAGAGAAGGAGCCATCATAGTTTGACATTACACATGCCAAAAGAGGAGGAGAATGATGCAGATATGGATGCTCCTATGAGTGCTTTTCTTAAGAGAGCTCAGAAAAACAAAAAGAAGAAATGATGTTTTAAAAATCTTCTTTGATAAACCTTGTTGGATAATGAAAGAACTTTGTTTTAAGTAATTATGTATGAATGATGTGTATTAATACTTATTTTTATTTTATGTTAATGAATATTGTTATTTCTTAATGAAGTCTTGATTAGTATTGTGTATTAATGAATTTTATATCATATTAATGAATGTTCTGTGATTGTATTGATTGAATGTTATAGTTCATAAATGGATGAATGAATGAATGAAGTATGCAATTACATGATAATGGGTACTTTAGATTGATGTTAGGGGGAGGGGGGCAAGGCCAGATGAGCTTCCACCTTCACATGGTTGGCCTTGTTAAGTAGAGAATGTTATAGTATTCTTGAAACCAAGTGAAGCTCAAACTAACATAAAATGGACACTTTGCACATGGTAGGTCTAAAATGATCCATGACTACTACTACCCATAACATGAATTTTTGAAATACATTCTGATATCACCAATTTCAACACTCTATTTGAAGCATAGGAGTGGCCTATAGTCTTACCATGAATTTTGAGTAATGTCTCAGTCCCAATCCTTATTGAGAATCTTGTCTTCTAGCATATCTTTGACAAAACCTAGTGCAACTTTTGACTCACAAGAAAAGTTGACCTTTAGTCTCATGTTGGAGACATGACCACATGCTTTTACCTCATTTCCCTTTCTTCAACTATACACTTTCTCACCATCCCTCAGAAATGGGTTTAGCATCAATGTTCTTGCCAATCCTCCTTAATTGATGTTTCAAACATGCCTCATGTGAAGTGTCCTCCAACTTGATTATTTTTATGCAAAGCAACACTATTTAACATCTCCTTTTTAGTCTCAATTGATCTATTTACTTTTTGTAGTCATTTCAACTGCCCTTGAAAGCATGAATAGAAGAAAGAAAATCAAGAAATTGTGGAATGTAGGCAAGTTTATGTAAAATGAAACAACATGGGGAATCACAGCTATTGGGTCAGTTCTCAAATTATCTCTCAGAAATTAGTCAAATACCAATATACATTTTTTTACCAATTTAGTTTAAAAGAACTTTGAGGTTCTTGGCTAATAGGCATATTGTGCACATAATAGTTGACATGGATGATGAAGCCTTTGACCTTCAAACCTTAAATCTTAATGTGTAACATTGTTGTCCCCAAGTCTTATGGTTTAATGTTTTTAGCATTGATCTCCAATAGGGTGTGTGCATTCAAAATTGAGAGTTCATTCCTTTAGGCTATTTATGTTTGGATTTACCTTATTTGTTGTTGTCAACCAAGTCATAGAATATATTGAATTTTATGATATTTAATATAATATTATTACTTATTAAACTTCTCCTGAATTTTATGATCCACAAAGTCTAATTCAAATTCAAAACTTATGATTTAAGTTGCCAATTCATTCCTATTCCTTATATTTTATTGTTAACATCTTCTTGCATGATTTCTTCTACTCCATTACTACCTATTGTAATTTCAAGCATACATTAACATTGATATAATTCCATCATTTCTTTTGGCATGTATAATTGCAGTACATGCTATCTAGCCTTAAAGTTAGAGCTGTAGCCATTGGCAATGAAAAATGGGGTCATCCATCAAGCAATGTTGGACACTATAACAATTGGCTAGAGGACACCCACTTCTTCAAAAGTGAAGGTGGAGATTGGAATTTAGCTTATGGACACTTTTTCCTCAAATGGTATTCTGACATGCTTCTTTACCATGCTAAGATCATTTTGGCAGCTATTGTACCCATTTTTAGTAGCACTAATGCAAAACTGGCTACTAAAGTCTCTGGCATCCATTGGCATTAATTAACAAAATCACATGCACTGGAGCTAAATGCGGGGTATTACAATACTATATTCAATGATGGGTATCTTCCCATTGCTCATATGTTTTCTAGATTTGTGTTAGATTTTACTTTCCTTGCTAGAAGTAATATTTAGGTGTAATTTGTCTCTTACAACTCCTTATTTTATTTCCATTGTACTCGATTGGTTTAGGTTTCTAAAGGAAGGGTTCAATTTGTGGCATAATAGGAGATGGTACACAACAATGGTGATGGATTTGGGGTGTTCCCAGCTATAAGGTGATACAACTAACTCTAATTTGGATGGGAGGATAAGAACTCTTCAACTCCCTGATTGATTTCAATGTTGCCTCTATGATTGATTTTGTATATTTGATTTGGTCCTAGATATGTGTTAGATTTTTATTAGCATTCTAGAAGTAATGTTTAGGTGCAATAATTTTCCCTTATAACTCTTATTTTGTTTCCTTTGTACTTGATTTGTTTAGATTCCTAAAGGAGGGTTTAGGTTGTGGCATAGTAGGAGATAGTACGCCACAATCATGTTAGGAAGTTTCACTAAATCCATTAAATAATACTGTCAGATAGAAACTCAATTATATATATGTATTTAGAATTTTACATAGATATTATCTTTATAGTTGAAGAATCAATCATGTGATCTGTTCAGTGAGATTTAGACATTCACATGCTGCCCACTACACACAACCCAAAGAGCACTGAGTCTTGCATGTGCCCTTTTACAAGATGCCCACCTTCTCTTCATATGTTTAATGTATTGAAAAGTCTTCTAGTATAGGTGGGTCATTCTCCATTCTTCTTGTCTTTTGGATTCAAATTTGCAATAATAGACCCCAATTTCCTTTTATCACCAACCATAAGCTCTTGTAGTATAATGGAATATAGAGTTAGGGGACAAAATGACTAGTGACTAATGTTTAATACAATGGCATCCAATAGATTTTAGAAACCCATTTCAAAAATTTGTAAGCCTTGCCATATATCAGGCTTCACAGTTTATTTGAGGCTTCTTGAAATGGGTTACTACAAGAAAGTTTAATGGAATAGAGAGTAAGAGGATAAATGTACTTGTGATTGATGTTTATTTCAGTGGAATCCAACAGATTTTAGAGATTCATGTCTAGTGATGGATCATTAAGATCATAAGTGGGTTTTAAAATAGATGGAGCTAGATTGGTACACTAAGAAGACCTTGCATTATCTTCCTCTTGCAGGATCATCATCTCTATCATCTATTATTGTTTTGGTATGTATTACTTTCCTTTTA
Source organism: Cupressus sempervirens (assembly GCA_028749045.1). Lineage (NCBI taxonomy): Eukaryota > Viridiplantae > Streptophyta > Pinopsida > Cupressales > Cupressaceae > Cupressus > Cupressus sempervirens. Next base: position 152,033,533 of record CM053790.1, read on the forward strand.
CTTTGTCCTATTAATATTTATCATTGAAGCTTTATGGTCCAAGTTTCTCAGTTTGACTTCATAGCTTTTTCATCAACATTTCATACCATTATCAATAGCTGAGATCATATGTTCTTCAAAAAGAGCATAATTGTATACCTTATGAGCATTATGTACAAACATTGCTAGCTGTGAGTATTAATCCTCTTTTATGATCATTTTCCTATGCACTTGATTATCTTTCTTATCTTGGACTGAAAATGTGTTTTATTGCCACTAAAAGCAGTGCTATCACTATGTTTTTATTGAAAGTAAATACTACAATTGTAACCTGGAATGCTTGTGTCTTTTGGTTAAATTTTTGATATAAGGGAATCAAAAGATATTCAAAAGTTTATTTTCAAAAACTTCCAACTATTGTTGATTTCTTACTTTCAACACCACTTTAACTCATTTGCTTCATTTATCATATCTAGATGAAAGGTCTTGAAGATGAACTTGAGCGTTGAACCCTGACTTGCACTTTTTGGAATTAGTCTAAAAGAAAACTTGAAATTCAAGGATGGCACCCTATCACATTTAAACATTTAGATGTTGATGGCAAATTTATGGAGAAGATCAAGGTACAATAGAAATTTAATTTAATTTTTTTTTTGTATTATTAATTTGCCCATTTCAAATATCCCTTTGGGTGTTTTTTTTAAATTTTTGTTTTGAATGATAGCTATAAGATTCATATCTTATTATTAGTTAAATTTATTTCTAACTATGAATTTGTAGTAAAATAAGCAATGCTTTAGAAAACATTACATGATATGGAACATTATGGAATGCCAAATTTATTTATTTTTGTCTATCCCATACCTTTGAGAGAAAGACACAAGGTAAGCAAAGGATATATGAAGGTTAATCAAACTCAATGCAATATATAGCATACAAATTTTAGTAGAGACTTAGATAAATATGTTTGTAGTCTTCTATTGAATGACCTATCTAGCTGACAACCTAGAAGAGTGGAGAAATGTGATCAAACTTTCTAATGGAGTTGTTTGGGAAGATAGTAGCAATATGTCCTTCAAGGTGTTGCAGTATTCAATGATCATCGATAGTCCAAATGAAGTAGCTCATTTTATACTTTCACAACCCATTCATTCCTTATGAAGTAGCTAGAGTGATGTAGGTGTCTATCTTTCACCACATTAGTGCAAGGGAAGTTTCTTAGGCAAGTTTGCAAGTACATTCACTTCTTGGACATAGGGGTGATGTAGTTATCTATCTTTCACCACAGTAGTGTAAGAAAAGTCACATTTGGAATTGTATCCACACATCCATACCTATAACGACTTTAACAAAATGCAAGGGTTGGCACATCTTGGGTTGGCACATTTTTTAAACATCAATCTTAAATTTGATTTCTCATAAGGCTATAACAATAACAAGGGAGTCACCCTTGGTCTGTACTTTGCATCAGAAAGATACAACTTCTCTTAAACCCTTCAAAGCCATGAAAGTCTCTGCTTCATTTTTATTTTCAGCAAGACTAACTATAAATGACCATTCTATGAAAGAAAATGCCTTAACCCTCATAGGATGGTCTCAAACTAACATGTATCATACTATCCTAACCATTAGAATGCAAAAAGACTAACTATGAAAGGTGATGCCCTAACCCTCATAGGATGGTCTCAAACTAACATGTATCATACTATCCTAACAACTAGAATGCAGAATGAGAAACTGTGCAAGGTGATCACCATACTTGTTATGATTGAAGGAACACTAATTATGAGGTTTGGTTATAGTAGTGAGTAATTTTCTTGAACAACATTATGTTTTTATGATTGGGATAAGTTTATTATGTTAGTCTAATGCTGAAACATCTTTCATTTAGTTGAAACTTCATTGGAGAGTCATATAATGAGCAAGCCCTAATTAGATGAGGGTTTGCAAGAGCAATTTGGGGCTTTCATAGTTACAAGGTATATGAGACTAAATTGGTTGTAATTTCTTTTGATTGGGGTTAAACAACAGCACTGTTGAAAGCTTGAGGGCTAGAAGCCACATATGTCACACACTTGTTTTGTAAAAGTGGGGTCAAATAGGCCAAAAACTAGTGACAGTCATCGATTGGGGACAATTGGTCTAGAAATGAATAGGATATGGTTATGGCAGAGATGGATGTGATGCTAGATTTAAAGATACTAAGGTGTACCATTAGAGAGTGCTTTCAGAATATCTTTTAAATTCCCTAATCTTGAGGAATTTTGGTTTGTTTTGGTTCAAGGTTAGTATTTTTTCTATTTTTTATTTTATTTATATCATATTGTCTAAATGCTACTTAAATTCAATAATTCTCTTCTTTTGTGTGAATTAGCCTTTAAATTTTGCATTTTGCATATGATTTGTTTTGGATTACTTGAGTGCAAGAGAAATTAGTATCACAAAAGCCTTGGTAATGGTGAAAACTTTATATGTTCACTATTTTTCTCTCCATAAGATTGTAAGCATTTGCCCAATTAGATATGAGCTCATAGGTCCAGAAGCAATGAACAAACATACACTTTTCCATCATAAGCTACAAGGTGCTTCTAGCTTAATAATAAATATTCTTCTAGCCTTAAATAGAATGTGTGAAGTTGTATCGTTACTAATTGTTAGAATGTTAACTGAGTACATTTAATGTCCAGTACCAGGTAGACAATAACTCTTTACATAGAAAATTTTATTTTTGATATGTTCATCTACCTTATATGAACTCTATCATATTTTAGTACTCAAAGGTATGGAGTTTGGAAACTTTTGAATATACATGTAATATTAATTTAGTGCATTTTAATAACTAATCATATTAAAATGAAATTCATAAGTAATCTCAATTGGAGATAGCTTAAGATATGAAAAAGACCATTCCCAAGATGTGCTTGAAGAGCACACATCAAATAAAATGTAAATGATATCATAGAATATACGAGGGTTGAGTGACCCTCATTAATAACCATGATCTCTTGTCAAATCTCATTGGAGATTCTAAACTAGATAAAAATGAATGGTGAAACAAAAATGTAGAATGAAAAGTTGGGATGATTGAAGAATTATTTTATCAAAGATTTTGGTATTCATAAGTACCAATATGGTGCTTTGGATGGGATTGCTAGTTCCTAGAGACTGAATTGTCAAGGGTTTCTCCCCTTATGGAAAACTTCAATCATGTTGCTACTAAATTTATTCAATTTTGTGATGCCTATTCCTGGATCACATCCAAAATTTATTTTTCAAACATCAATACTTCCATATGAAGGCTTTGGTAAAAAATTTCTAGTTTCAGATCTTCTAAACCTAATGTGTGCTGGATCGTTATTGTAGAGTTGAATACTCCATTGGAAGATATGGGATAGATGAGAGGTTCACAGATCCAATTGATAGCCATTTTGATTTAATGGATTTCATTCAAGATCATACTCTTTTGGATTTGGACATTTAGAGTGGCTCTTAGACATTATCAAATAGAAGGGTTGAAACTGATCATATCTAAGTTAGATTGGATCATGCTTTGTTTCTCTTGAATGGTTAATGTCTAATGCGTGCTCTCTTTTATCTCTCTCATTGAATCTAACCACTTCCCCATTGTTTTCTAGTTGGAGATCTTGGGAAGGTCATTCCTTTCCACTTTGAAAAGATATGGTTGAAGCTCCCTGATCACAAAAATAGGTTAAAGGTAGCCAGAGCATCAATATTGATGATATTGCAGTGTATAGATTAGTCAAGAAACTTAGCTTTGTGAAACCTAACATGAAGAAATGGAATAAATCATCCTTTGATTTATAAGGAGTTAAACTATAAACATGTGATTTAATATTTGTACATTAAACAAAATAAATTAATTTCTAGGACTTTTAAATTCATCTAAAGAAGGGTTGTATGAGGCTACAGGATGTGTGACATCTTATACTCTTTTTATTAGTGACCTCAATTTTAAATTCTAGTTATAATTAAATTTATTTTGGAATTTCAATGTTTACAGCCATCTTTTTCCAGTGAAATATAGTTGCATCCAAATATTTTTCAAAATCTTGATATTGTGAGCTAACTGTAATAAGTATATATTTGCTTGTAATAAATATATTTTCTATCTTCTCCTTGATCATATTAATAGAGTCCTATTTAATACATTCAAATAGAAATATGCCAGTTATTACTCAAAGGTTTTGTTTAAGGATAGAGTTTATTGGAATCTCCAAAGTTCTAAAGCTTGCTAGTTATTTTTGGCAGCTGTTGGATGCAAAATTGCAAGTTTGCATATGCAATTAAATGCAAATAGTTTCCAAGGCATGTTCCTCCCTTTTGGTTTTGTAAGGATACTGTTTACATAGTATTTATAGAACATTCCTTCGATATTGTATGTTTGACATGATCATGAAACCCAATTTTTTTGTACATTTTGAAGGATATGGGGCATAGTATAGGGCCCTCTGGTTGGCTGCATATTACAACAGTCTATACTATAATGCTTTTCTGTATGATTTGTCATCAACATGTAGTCTCCAAGAGCACTTATGAAACTGATTTGGTTGTCCAAATCTGTCATGAGAGTCTATAGGTATGTGAGTATCTTTAAGATTGACATTTCTTGGCAATTCAAATTAGAAAACTTAAATAGAGACAATTTTGCATCTAATTCTAATTCAAATCATATCAGGATGGAAATTTGCATCTACTTCTATTGTGATAATTTGATTTCCTTTGCCCATTTAAAGAGTTGGAATTGGCAAATTGGTCTTTACTATAGTACACAACACACGATGACACCAAAATACTATCATGAATCTTGTGTCTCATTTGCATAGCTTTAGGGTATAGTTATGGACTTCAACCATAATGTGCATTGAAGGTTTTAAATTTAGTTATTTCTAGAGTATCTTGATTTTCCAACATTTTTTTTCTTGACTATTCACATTTTGGGTTGACTCTACATTTTTCTCTTTTCTCATTCAGATTAACTCTTTGTTTTGTACAATGGTTCTTTGCCCATTAATGCTCAACATGAACTTTGATTGAAGATGCCTTTGCCAGTGGAATAATTTAATGCTTTGTGGGATATTGAAGCCTATACAACTCACAAGGTGCTCTTGCTTTAACCAACATTACCCTTGGATGCTCATTTGTTTAATGCAGCATAAGCCATTTCCAAATGTCATTAGTCTACTAATTTAATTCTTTGTAGGATATTCAAGCTTGTATCACTCACAAGGTGCTCTTGCTTCAACTAGCATTACCCCTGGATGCTCGTTCGTTTAATGCAACATAAACCTTTTCCAAATGTCATCAGTCATTAAATAAGCAAGGAATATATCATTCACAATGTTGGAATTTTAGAACTTGTTAAGTTTATTTCCTTAGTACACTTATTGTGCCTTATCTTTTTTTTGCATATGCACAATATCATTTTCATGACACTTTATGTTGTATTTTCCTAAACACTGTTACATTGTCTCTTTGGGATCCTTTGTACATGATTTGGTGTATTATTTTGTATTTAATTAGGATTGTTGTTTGGAGATTGCAGTGTGGAAGAGTGTGCTCATTATTGGAGACAATCAATACATATGAGAACAAGCCAGCTGACAGTATTCTAGAGCATACTGACAACGAATATCTATCACGAGTATTCTTCATACCTCTGTTGAATAAAAGTTGTGCACTATTCATGTAGATTTAATAAAATGATTTATGTTTTAAGTTCAAATTGTCAAACATATAATGGTCATTTAGATTTTGGAGGGAAGTATTAGTTTTAGACTTGAACCTTTCAACCCAATGATGGTTGAATTGGTTATATTATGAAGTCTTATATATGTAAGAGGGAGCCATTGTTACAGATATAGAAGAGGGAGTCAGGTGTATGGACTGGTGCAATACCACAAGCAATAAAACTTCAATTTCTACAAGATTTCCTTGATCCTTTGGAGTCTCAAATCAAGTTGGTTTGATTTATTAATGCAATGATAGGAGTTATTAACCATCCACATTTCTAATTGATGTTTTCCACATTGTGTTAAACTTGCTGCCAAACCAGTTGTAGAACCAGTGACTTCTTTTAACTGTTTACTTTTTGCAATAGAATTTAAGAATAATGGAAATCATTCCATGAGTATGAGGGCTCGATATTCATGGAATGATCAGAATTGAATACATGTATTATAAGTTACTAACCAGGCTCATGTAGGATTAAACAAGATAGGAGTGGTCTCAGTTAAACAACAACATGGCAATTGAACTATTCATCTAGGACTTCACATTTTGCATGCATGTCTACCAGGGTAGTTGCAACTTAAAAAAATATATTTTCTCAATATATCTATTTTGTGCATATCCAGCAACCATGGCTTTTGATCACAACATTACGTTTAGGCATCCTGTCAAACAATTCACATGACTTATCTATGCTTCCATTTTGCAAGCATGTCTCCCAAGGAAAATGCTACTACTTCATCTACATCATCTAACAAAATCCTTTATTCTTTGATGGATGCCTATAGCATATATCAAAGCTCTCATTTAATAGTTATGAGATGATCAATCAAGAGGAAATAGTTGAGAGCTTAGAGTGACACAATTTTATGATGATCATATGAAATGAAATGGGTGTGCGAGTAGATAGAAACTAGAAAGACATTGTGTACAGATGAAGGCATGAAATGGATGGTTTTCAAGCACTCAACATAGACACTCAGCATTTAGTACGTATCATCATTCAAGATCAAATGGATGTGTGGGATTATATGCATAGTGAATAATAAAGGAGGGAATTGAACCTTCCCTGAGGCTCACACTTGTTGAGGTCCACTTAAGCAATGGCCCTTCCTATGAAATTTCTATCAAAAACCTTTCTAATGAGATAATGTGTTATGATCTCTTCATCAATGGGATGGAATGTGAATCTAAGAGGTAGTTGTGCATCACCCATATCATGACTGTAACTAAAGCTAAGAGCCTCTATTATTGAATTCTCTTCCCTATCATCCATATTCATTTCCTTTGCTATTCATGCTTCACATGGGAGTCTTTTTATATGATGATTTATTGTCAATCATGTCCATTCACTACCAAACAATTCATATTCTACAAATTTGAGATTTTGGAACTTTTGTGAATGTGTCGGCCATTGGAACATACTGTAGGGAGGATGACAAACTTATTCTCAATTATCAAACTCATGCAAGTGATACAAATTGTAGAATCTTAACATATGGTTGTTCAAATTATGTATCTCCTAAATGGTTTCCTTTTAGCATATAACTTTTTGTGCATAGTTACCAATTTTGCTTATTGTATTGGGCATATTAATGAAGAAGCATATTAGTTACTATCGGTGTTTACGATAGTTTGATTAGTTACTATCGATATTTTTCAGGCATTCTATAAAATAGTTCACATGCCTTGCATATGATATGATATTTTGCATGCATCCTACACTCTCTCATCCAATTGATGATGGATTATAGAGAGTGATCTGAAATGATGATGCTAAAAAACACACAATCAAATCCAAAATAAACTTGCATTACAAATGGATTATGGAAATTTGATATTGTTGATTTTGCATGCATGCAAAATCTCATATCATACGTAAGGCATGTGAACTATTTTATAGAATGCCTGAAAAAAAAAATTACACCTAGGCGTTGGTAGAAATTTCTACCTTCATTGGTCAAAATTTCTACCTTAAATGGTCAAAATTTTTGACCTTCATTGGTCAAAATTTCTACCTTTCTTGGTCAATATTTTCTACCTTTATTGTTCAAAATTTCTACCTTTCTTGGTCAACAATTTCTACCTTCTTTGGTAGAAATTTCTACCTTTTTTGGTCAAAATTTCTACCTTTCTTGGCCAATATTTTCTACCTACATTGGTCAAATTTTCTACCTTTATTGGTCAAAAATTTCTTCCTTATTTGGTCAAAATTTTGACCAATTCTTGACAAAACTTGCACCATGGCTATGGAAGTTTTTTGACCAATGTATTGGTCAAAATTTTGACCAACCATAAGGCTGGCCAAAATTTTGACCAAAAAATTTCTGACCAATGGGTTGGTCGACTTTGGTCAAATTTTGGTCAAAAAGTGGGTCAAAATTTTGACCAATAATGGTTGAAAAATGGTCTCAGCTGTACTAGTGTATAGTTCCTACAACATCTCCTAATGAGCTTTTTGCTCATTTGTCTTCCTCACTCTAGTTGTTCTTGTCACTATCATAATAAAAACTTTCATTGCAAAAGTTGATTCTCCATAATAAATTTCCACTTCATTTCTAGTTTTTCACGCATCCATCTCATCATTTCTTTTATTCATGGATAGCAACTACCACCTTGCTAGCACCTCTAGTTAGCAAAAATCCCAAGGTATGTGATATTAATTTTTTTTTACAATATTTTTTATATGCCTTGTCACCGCTGCAAGTAGGGGACAACTTGCATTATTTTAGCTAGGGGGAAGTTATATTAGTTTTGTCATTATATTTATGCAATCTTTTTATTTATTCTTATTGTACTTGCATTTCCTACCAATGATTTGACATTTTTCAAAATCCTTTTGTTGCATGTTATTTTTCACAAGTATATTGCTAAGGTGGCAAGATATGTTGTGTACGAGTTCTGAGGAACATATTTATGAGTAATTATGAAATGATAACACAGAGATTTGAATTCATTTTACTCATAATTTTTTTTCTCGAGCTTCATTACTCAACCAATTCCTAAATTTAAACTCATCCCGTAACCTATTTGAAATGTCACTTTACTGGTTTTATATGATATTTCAATCCTCTAATTAGATCTTTAAGATCAAACAACCAATAGTTCAAACATCCACCAATTTCTCAATAAACCCCCGAATTGGGTATGCCGAAAATAGTGCCAAAAACTTCACAACTTCACATATTATTAATAAATCTAAAAGTGGAAATTTTTTATATAAATTTCAGCAGAATACCAGCCTACAAAATGACATTTCCAGATCTTTATAAAATTTACACAATAGCTCCCAAACAGAGGACAAAAACAATGCTCATCAGGCTCCCAAAAACACCACAAAAGCACTGATAATCTATCACAGAAGTATAATCATGACCAAATACATATATTCAGATCTATTTTAACATCTAAATGTCTAATATACAGCAGCAACCCAAACTGATATGAAATACTTAACCGGAATCACCAAACTCTTACAAAAAAACACACCCGAAAATCCACAAATCTGCACTGTTCAACACAAAGGATAACTCTGCATGAGCATGCACATGGAATGGCTTTAAAATACCATCCTTAGCCTTCCTAGAAACCTACAAACTCCCATTCTTGGGTCTCCTTCTCCATAGGTTTGGCAGCCTCTGAAGAAGAACAAAGAAATGAGCAAAAATCAAGTTCTGGAATGAGCCCAAAATGCCTCCAAACCCCTTAAAATAGGGCATAACCCTAACTCACGTCCAAGAGGGGTTAATAAAACATATTTTAATAATAATTTTCATTTATTAGTCCATTAGCTTCTAAATATTATCCCCTTTTTTCAAAACTTCACCTTTTTGGGCCTGCTTGCCTTATAAAAGATTATTATTTTTAATTATTTGAAAAGGGGACATGACAAGTCCTCCCCTTCCAAAGATTGCTTGTCCTCAAGAAATGGCTAAACAATAAACCAATCAATCCACCTGGATCCCAAATGTAGTCATGAACTATATTATTGTCAATTAACACAAGCTCCTGCAATATCCTCTACAATATAACCAAGAGGAATCCATAATCAAATTGACAATTACTGGTCAAGCAAACTCCAAACTCAAAACTTCCATAGTCAGAAACCCATGAGAAGCAAACTCTTAGAACATCAAAACCCAAGTAAAGTGGACAAATCAAACTACCAACACGATAAATACCATCAACGCATCCCACTGGCCTATACAAAATGTACAATCCAACTCTGCAACAATGGTGAATGCTCCTGAATAAAATTGTATCAAGTATGGAGAATCCACACACTGTACAACTCTTGTAGTCAACACAACTCTATAGATCATCGGCCACTGACTCATACCCATAACTCCCATGCACCCCTGATGGTGAAAAAGCCATCACAAGATAAACAAAAAGAAATGGAACCCAAACCAAATTTTCCTACCATCAACTTCTCAACACAAGGATCAAATGCTAACTGATGTACATACTCTACAGTATAATGTTGATAAAAAAACCAACCTTAGCCAATAGCTCACCATGAACAAGTGATACAACCCACTGTGACTGATCACTAGCTAAGTTAGGAGATGTCATAGCCAAAGGAGTAGAATCAATAACAACACCCACTGAAGCATCACTCCAAAACTCCTGCTCTAAGTCATGTATTATCAAGCTATCAACTGTAGAACCTATCACCATGTTGTGCCCATCACAACTCTAATCCTGAGGCATCAAACATCCCATAACTGATGATAAGCACTAGGAACCAAAGTACATCTGTATATCATCATCTCATCAACATGGTCATCAAAGGTGAATTGATGGGCATACCTCACAATGTAATGTTGATAGAGTGCACCAATCTTAGTCAGTGGTTTAGACTACAATCCAGATGTAACTAACTGAAATCGATCACTAACCAAGTTGGAACTAACTACTACCTCTAAAGACATTACCAAGGGAGTAGTATTACTAGCAAGAACCATGCCAACTATTAGCTCACCAACATCACACATGGTCTTTGATACAACATCTCTAATTTTCATGCCATTAGTACTAGAGGTCACCACCATGTCAGGCATACCACAACAATCTACTGCAGCACCCAACTCAACTGAACCTGACTATAGTGGGGATGAACCCGATATGCCAATGTTAGTATCAAGGATGGATGCATCCCCATCTCCACTTTCTTTGACAATCTTGACCATGGACATCCTCAGATCACCGAACACCACAGCTTGTGGCTGTACATAATCTAGTAAAGACTGTAGTTGCTCTAACTCAATGTTCCTAGTTTTGTATTTGGCATTTTGTCAAAACAAGAAATAATAGTACAAGAGAGAAGATGGAACTTTGTCTGCCACCATTGCCTAATTAAGTTGATAGTGGAAAAAGCTTTGAAGGAATAGTCAGATATTTCCTAAGATGAATTTTTGCTACAAGGGATTAAGGAGCCTATCCCAAATCCAGTTAGGTGTAGAGTATGTCATAGGGTTAAAACTACTAAGGGGATTAGAAATTTTTTTATCGAAACTAAAAAATGTTCTTCACCCAAAAAGAAAAAGGAAGCTAAGGTTAGAAGCTCTAATTCCTCTAACTTCCCTAATACTACTAATTCCTCTCCTTTAAGAATAGTTCATGAAGAGGAATTAGAGACTCTTGCAAAGAAGACTAAAGTTTCCCCTATGGTAGAAATTGTTTCCCTAGAGAATAAGAAACAAAAAATTAACCCTAGTACTAGTTGACAAGCTAAGGAACCTTCTATAGCCAAGAGCACTTCTAGAAAAAGGAAAGCCCTAGAAGAGAAGGAAACTCCATTAAGAATGAGTTCTAGGCAAAGAACCAAACCAATTGAGGAGATTCTCGATAAAGAACCTTAGGTCACATAAGATTTTGAGTTGAAGGAAGGAGAAAATGAAAATATCCAGCATAATGGCAGAATGGAGAAGGTTCCTGATAAGCTCGAGAATGCAGAAGTCATTACAATAGGAGATGACCTTTAGCTTGAAAGAGTGGGCTTATGTATTTCAAGGACTAGCCTCCAAGAATTTTAGGGAGATGATTCTAATAGTTATATTAGGGAAGGAGATGAACCAACATTTTCTCCTATAGAAAAATCTCCTATGATAGAGAGGGATCCCTATGAAGAAAATCTAGTTGTCGATATGGGCTTTGTCAATAGGGTGGCTAAATAGATTTTGAAAAAAGGGTTAGAAACATTAGCTTCAGTGGCTCAAAAATGCTCTAATCCTGACAAAGCTATGATTATTTGACAGATCCTTTAAAAAGGACAAGTGCTAACAAGGGTAAATCATCTATTATTCAAGCAGTAGATAATTCTCACCATAATTCAATAGCAACTTAGTCTAGGCCAACCTCTTTGTTTAATGTTATTTTCCTATTGGTTAAATAATTAAATTCTGAGAGGGAAGAGTGGAAAGACAAAAGAAAAAAAATCTAACCAAAATCATAGATAGTCACTGTCAAGAAATGCTTTTTCAGAAGGAAAAGGAAGAATAGTTAAGTGTAAATCTTGACAAAATTACATCCTCAATCCTTGACTTGATGGTCTATAGATTCACATCGCCTATCTATGCTTTGTTTCTTAAAGAACAACTGTTGAACTATCAAATGACCTGCATTATGCAGGATAGGACTTCCTTGTTGCAAGAGCCTATCCAATTTTTTTGAGCTTTCTATAACTCTCTTGCAGCCATCAAAAATATATTATGTGAACTTTATCTCCACAATCTTGCAGTTCTAGATGACTAAGTTTGGAATCCCTTACTTTATGTTAGGGATAATCAACTTAGAGCCTTCATGTCCTAGATACAAAATGAAATTAGTTGGAACACTCTAGCTAAAGTATATAGAAATTTAGACTTAGACATTCCCCTATTCCTAAGACCTGAAGCCAAGGATCCTCAAACTCTCTATTATAGCTAGTTAAGAATAATTCCCTTTAAATCAGGTAGTAAGATCATCTATCCAATGAGGCAGGAAGCATTTAATGCATATGAACAAATGGAAAATATTGAACTACCTAAGGCTAGAAATGCCATACATTGGTGCTGGAACAATTTATCTAAGGAAATGAGAAAGAGAGAACCACATTCACCTCTTAATTTTGCTATGGTAACCCAATGTGATCCTTGGTACATTTCTTTGGGAAGACAGAGAGAAAGCTCTTGGATTCCATTAACCTTTCAACATCCATTATTGTTGTCTCCATTACTTGCAAATTTAGATAGACTAGACAATTTTACCATGCAAGAGGAAGATGACAGGTGGAAAAACCATAGGAAAACAAAAGGGTTCTACTAGAGTTTTGTAGAGGGAGGATCTATACAAAGCATAGCTATTGACTATAGGATGGCAACCAGGTTAAAGAATTTATTTTTTGTGAGACCAGCATATGGTTAAGTAGAGGGGAATGATGAGTCATGTTTTTGGGATGTTTTTTTTATGATTTTTGAAGTACGTACTTGAATATCTTATGGTTTTTATAGTTTTTTATGAACATGATATAATCTTTTATGTTTATAAGTTTTCATTATATGTATATTTGATGCTTATGAAACTTAAAGACAATACTGAATATATATCTAGATTAATGAATGCCATGATAAATTTGGTATATTTCTTCTCTAAGCTTTAATGGGTAGACCTCCTATAGTTGTGTGACAAGGCTACTTTTAAATAGGAAAAACTCATTATGATCTATGCCTTGGATTTATGTTTTGGATTTTTTTGTGTTAACCTTTTGTAGGAAGAATAAGTCAAACAAGGAGTGTGGACTAAAGGATGATTGGGTCTTTCAAGGTGGGCGACTATTTCAGAGTTCATTTATAGCTCCACTCCTTCCATCACTTTGTGGTTGTTGATTTAGTCCAAGATAGTTTAGTTTCCAAGCATTTCCGTATTTTTGAATCATTGAATGTGGTTTATATTCTTGCATAAATGATGTTGTCATTCTTGAAGCTAAAATTTTTTATGCTATGTAATGGAAGACTAGTTTGTAGGCATTGTATTTTTCCTAGTTTCCTTTAAATAAGCTAGAACTTCTGTTTCCAGGGGAGTTAGATTTTTTTTATTTTTTGAGACATTCATGTTATAATCAAGTAATAGAGTAAGCATCTTGGTATTCTATATTGTATCCATGTTTTATTGAATAAATATATGACAGTTCTTCACTTCCATCTCTGAGTTATAATTCATACACACTTCCATAGGGGAACCATTGACTATATCCTATAGCATAGATTTATTTCTAGAGCATTGTTTATTTAATCTGTAAGTTTAGTTTCTAGTATAAGTTTCCTGTATCAATTGCTTTTACCATAGTAGTGATGACTAATTAGAAGAACTAAAGCATAAACTTTGTAGTCATGATCTCAAGTTTACATTCCTAGATTGATATAGTAAATGAGTCTAGCATGATGTTCTAAGAAGAAACATGATGAATTTCAGCAATAAATCATTTTTTAAGGATGTCTAATCCTTGTGTTACTAGGATATTGTTCTAACCAATCACACACTTCACTTCAACTCTTAATACATTCAACTTCTTCTTTTCCTCTATGATTGCAATAACCTAGCACTTTGGTATTTTATCTTCTTAATTGTGTAATTCAACTTATGAAAATAAATGAGTATTTCTGATTCTTCCTCAATTATCTTCAAACCCTAATCTAAGAATTACAAATTTAAATTATCCTACCTTTGTTATGTGTGTTCTCTTGTCTTTGTTATGCATCATTCTTGTAGGTTATGTGTGTCAAGTGTAGTTTCCAAAAATAGCAAGTCACAAGTACTTTGTGACTCTTATCTTCTTGCATGGTAGAATTCAATTTTTAAATCTCCTACCTATATTCTCTTTAGAACTTGATGTGGAAAATCCCTCTCCATTCTCTAGGGTGTCACATGAATTACACCTTATTTGGGACATGTCCAGACAAATGTTCCTTTCATCTTTCCTTTGACTTCGATAATTACTTTTTATCTTGTCTACTAGACAACTAGTCTTTTCTTCTTGCCCACTTATCCTAACTTATGCTTGATGTCAACTTTCTTTTAACCTACTTTATCTAAGTGTGATTGTGAAGATCACTCATCTTTACCTATCCATTATCACCATGGTCCAAAATTGTTCTCCTTTGAATGAGATGTACTAATGCCCTTCCTTTTCCTATTGATTTGCTTTCCCATACTAGTTGATACTTCAATTCTTTCTTGACATCAATGCTACCCATAATATAATTTCTCTTAATGGTAAGCTCCACCAATCTCTAAACTTGATCCTTTTGACAATTTTTCCAACAATAACTATGTATTTTGTGATGGGATTACCAAGGAAATATAAGGGATATGATAGTTTAATTTGGTACAAGATAGGTTGAGTAATATTTTTCCATGTAAAATTAGTAATGATACTTTGCACATTGCAAGTATTTTATTTATAGAAGTGGTAAGAATTCATGAACTCCCTTCTAGAATTGTATTAGACACATAAGTGAAGTTTGTGGGTAAATTTTTGGAGGACCCTATGAGATAAACTAGGTACAAGACTATCTTTAAATTCTTCTTTCCATCCTAAAATATATGGGAAAACTAAAGTGTTTAATAGGTCCCTTGAAAACTTATTAAGGTGTTTGACTAAATGACATGATCAGTTGCGATGTCTTGCCCAAGAAGATTTGTCTTATAATGATTCATTTAATAGGAGTAGTGCAAAGGGCACTTTTCAAATTGTCTATGGGATGTATCCTAGAGGGGTCTTTGAACTTAAGGAGTTTCCTATAGGATTTGATGATGAAAAAATCCATAGAACTTGGATATCTTGCATGCAAATAACTTGTTACAAGGAAGAAAGAGAAGGAAAGAGAGAGAAGGGTTTTCTCAACAAACAAGAAAATTGTATTTGCTTGTGCAAAAACGAATCAATAAATTTACAACCAATCAATCCTTATGAAGGAGATCGAAACCCTAAAAGGGAAACCTTAAAAGGTAAATGAAATTTAATTATTATTAATTAATCATTAAATGGAAATGCAATGTGCATAAAGTGAAACCTTAAGAAGGGAGTAAAGGTAATTTAATAAATAAAATATAATTAACCTTTTACTCTACTCTAGCACCCCCCCTTAAGATGAGCAGCAATGTAGCTACAAATAATGCAAGGAAACTACAATGCTTAAAGAAAACGTTGGTCCCGATAATAAGGCCTAATGAGGTACCCAATCACAATCAAATATCTATGAAATAGAGAAATAGAGAAAACATAGTGGGAAAAACCCTACTCCAAAAAGAGATAGAAAAGGATACACAAATGAAACATCTCAAGAGACTCTCTAAAGACCATAAGTACAATGAAGGTCCCCATGATAGAAGCTTGAGACTCCATAGCCCCCCTAGAATGGAAAAACTCCTATGTCGATGAACATACCAATGTGGCTTCAATCTAAAGAAAACAAAGATAGTTGACAAAGATGATAAAACCTATGTATGTAAGGTGAAACTAGAAGTCCTAATTGATGCTCAAAGGAGAAAGCATGAGAATCCTATAATGGAATCTCTAATGGAGGTGGGATTGTAAGAATTTGCCTTAGGGAAAAATCACCCAAGATCAAGAAACTCAAGCACTAGCACAATATGGACCAATAAAGTATGATCAGAATAACAATAATGAGAATCAATTGATGTGTATACACACTAGGAGTGTCTAAATATAAAGGCCTCTAGACTAACTAAGAGTCAAAAAAGTGATAAGTCTCACAACTAAGTGCATGTCCACTAAGAGTGGATTATCCTCCATTGAGAAAAGAAGTTAGTGCAATGATGAGAGGATAAGCTTAACATAGGTGTGTCATGTAAAAAGATGTTGTAGACACCATGTGCTAAAATGAGATACTAACTCCTATTTTGTCAACAAGACAACTCATATGAGTACACATACTCCTAGGTGTCTAACTAATAAATAATAAAATAATGCATTAACCTAAGTAAAATTAAATAAAGTGTAATAATAATTAATTATTTACATTAACACCCCCACTTAAGTGCAACTTAGGGGAATGCACTTAAGCTTACAAAAGTTATAATGAAAATGCATGATGGGTCCCGACTACTAGGCCATGTTAGGTACCCATGTACAAATGCAATGCAATCTCTCTAAAAATAAAGAAAAATGGAAAAACTCATGGAAAAAAAACCTCCCTCAAAAAGAGAGATGAAAAAATAAGATGCATGGATGGATGGAGTAATTGAACCCCCCCCCCCCCCCCCATTACACCAGACATCATGTATACACAATAGAGAAGTATGAGAAGGAAAAAACCACATAAGAGGAAAAAGTCCCCCCCATAAGAGAGAAGAAATAGATGAAGAAGAAAGGAAACAAGGTAGTCCCCCCCCCCAAATGTAGAATGTTGATTAGTGATAGCTACTCCAAGATGAATGTAGAAGTTGATCCATGACTGCTGAATAATGTTCCTCCCTTTAGGAAGAAACAATGTCATAGGTACATATGAGATGCTTCCCCAATGTGTAGAAAGAATCCTGAAGATGAATGGTGTCTTTGAAAACTATTCAACTAACCCTATGTCAATACTGACAGTGGCTCCTTCCAACACCTGTTGAAAAGAACAATTTTTGATCTAGCAAGGATGGATGTAGAACATATCCCAAAGAACCAATTGTCTCCTTGAATGATAAAGAGACCTCCTACAACTGCTGTACATAAGGATCTGCAATCATATCAACCTTGTAAGATTGATCATGTAGAGAACGGAAAAGAGGGTCAAAGTATTCCCTTGCAACAACTAACAAAGGATCTTCTTCATCAAAGAGAAGATGTCTATCATCAATAATGTCTCCCAAATCTGCTATGTAGGGCTCTATAAACAATCCTAAAATATATGTCATGTAGTCATCCCCTAATTTTGGAATTGGAAGACAAGGTGTACCCAACTATATTGAATTACATGGACCTATCACTGTAGCAATGTATGCATGTGGAATTTTTTGAAGTTGTGACCTCGTCCTACATTTTTCAAAAGGATCCCCCACAAGTTAACTTGTTGAATCACTATCACTATTGTTACTATTAGTTTCCATAATGTATGAAGTATGGAGAGGATTAGAGGATAAGCTTGGTGAACATTCCTCTCTAAGAATATCTCATGAGTTTCAGGATCCATAAGCCTATATACCTTAACACTTTCATCATATCCAATGAAAGTACAAGGCCTTGGTGGTGGTGCCTTGCATTCCCTTGAAGATATGTGTTCCCATGCTGGACAACCAAAAACTTTGAAGTGTTTCACAACTAGTTTTCTTTTGCACCATGCCTCAAAAGGAGTCATTCCATCTAAGACATTATGAGGAGACCTATTAAGGATGTGATTGGCACTACTTATAGCTTTGACTTCAAGTGATGGATCAAGAGACTTAGCCTGAATCATTCAAATTTCCATTTACTTAAGAGTTCGAATCCTCATTACTACAACACTTGTCTTTTGTGGACTAAATGCTATAGGATTTTGAAGATCAACACCCTCAAGTTCACAAAAATCTCTAAGTCTTGAGTTCACATATCTACTTTCATTATTCATACAAAGAACCTTGATGGCTTTACTTGATTGCTTCTCGACATGACACTTGAAGGCTAGAAACTTATCAAAAACTTCATTCTTGTGATTAAGAAAGTAGACCCATGTGTAGCATGAAAAGTCCTCAATGAAAGAGAGGAGATAGTGACCCTTGCTAACTGATGTCACTAAAAAGGGGCCTACTAGAAACGTGTGAACCAACTCAAGAAAAATTGATACTCTCCAAGACTTCTCTTTGTCAAACTTCTCTTCTAGATGCATATCCATTGAACAAGTTGAACATTCACCTTTAGAAAAGTTGATTGTAGGTAGACATTTGACCATTTTTTTTAGCTAAGTTGATGAAGATAGTGGAAGGAAAGATGTCCATACTGCTCATGCCATAATTTACTTTTTGATTGTGAATGTGTCAACGAGGCATGTGAAGGAGACTTAGGCACAAAGTGGGAGAAAGAATAAAGTCGTGTGTCATGATTGACTTTAACCACTAAAACCAATGAATCATCCTTAAGATTTTGCACCATTAATAAATCAAGAAGTAACTCAACTTTATGGCCACCTCCATAGTGAGTGATTTGATAAATTGAAATGAGATTAGTGCTAAGGTTAGGAACATAGAGAACATCTTTGAACTCTCCATTTTCCATCCCAACTTATCATTTCCCGTCAACTTCCACTTGTGTATCATTCCTTACAAGTATGTGAGGTACCTTAGACCACTTCAATGAAAAAAGGTGTTCTTTTGAAGAACTCATGTGATGTGAGGCACTCGAGTCAAAAATCCATTCCCCTGAAGAACTTAAACTTTTCATAAATTCTTGTCCTTTTCCCTATGAAGTGGATGGATTTGAATCCTTGGAAGCATTTGGAACATTTATTTTGTTCTTCATAAGTAATTTTTCCAACTCATCTATTCTTTTAGTCTTGAAATGATGCTCATCATGATTTGGTTTCTTGCAATATGCATAAAATAGTTTATCCTTCTTCTTGTTGTTTCCCTTCTTGTTGGAAGAAGAATTTCCTTGGTGTGAGGAGGAAGATTGTTGTGTCTCTGATTGTGATTTTAGCTTCCACTACTTTTTCTTGTTGTTGGTGAAACTTTTTCCACCTTGATTTGTTTGGTTCTCATTACTAGCCACCAATATTGTAGACTTGGATGACTTAAGAATTACCATATCTATCAACTTGGATTGTTCCAATATCAACATTTTTTTAAATGCATCAAGTGAAGGCTTAGTAAAGGAACTTCCCATGGTCAACCTATGAGTGTTGTAACTTGAAACAAAAGATGCATACTTTGAAGGTAGAATCTTCAAGATGTGATGAATCAATCTATCATCCTTCATGGGATTACCATAATCCTTAAGTAGTGCTCTCAATTCATTGGCTTTGTTGACATAGTCTTGAATTGTGTCAAAATTCTTAGGATCCAATAGAAGTAGATCATCCTCAATTTGGAATCCTTTTTCCTCACCAACCTTACCATACAAACCTTTAAGTTTTTCCCAAGCACCCTTAGCATCCTTAAAGCTAGAAATGTGGAAGAAGAGATCTCTATGAACACAACTCCTAATAATTCCTAAAGATTGGTTATCTTTAACTTGCCAATCAAGTAGTGCAACAACATCAGTGGGTTTTACAATTGTACCATCAACATATAAATTTAAAACTTTTCCCATTAGTCTACTCCATACAATATCTTTCCATGTAGTCTAATTGTGTGAAGTTAGAAGTGGAGTTTTAGGTGAACCCATGATATAAAGAATTAAAAGAAGCATAAGAGAGAAAGAGAGACACAAGAACACAAGACACCCCCCCCACCCATTCACTCAATCAAAGAACCCACCCCAAAAATGATGCTTTTGGAACTTTATATGTAGTGCATTTACAATAGGCCACTTGTCAAAATGGACAAAAGTGAGCTTCTGATTTTGCAATTTACAACCTCCTTTTGGAGTTCAAATCTGGTACTGAGCACTGTAGCTTAGATATACAATAATTTTGAAGTTTTACTAAAGCAATACAATGCAAAAAGGGACCTATTTCTAAAAGTGGTATTTTTGTCCACACAAGCATATAATATAATTATAGATTTGGAAAGTAGACAAAAAAATATGCACTTTCAAAAAAATGGAACTTGAATATGTGTCCAGATGAGCCCGTACTAAGAATTTGAAGCTACAAAAAATGGGATTTGCAATTTGCAGAAAAATTCAAGAACAAAGATCTCAAACATCCTGCACCAATGTGTAGATCATGACACTCTACCCCAAAACAAAAAAAATTGCTTGAAAAAATGAGTATGTATGAGAGAGATATCATTGTTTGAAAATCACCTCTGCAATTATTTTTCTTGAATCATCGTTGTCATGCTTCCAAAAATGAAATGACTCTAAATTTCACCTCAAATGTTCAATTTTGGTGAAACAAAAGTCTATTTGGGGTTTTTTTGACCTTTCTAAATATGATGCCAACATCTGATTTGCACCAACAAGCTCCAATCTTTACCTACAAAAAATCTCTCCTACTAGCCTAAAAGGCCAATTTTTTCATAGAATTTTAGAAATAAAATACAAATCCAAAAATCAAAAAATGCAAAGATGCAAAAATATTTAGATCTAAAAAATTAATTGCACAGATCTAAAGAGATCATACCAAATTCACAAATTGAGCCTTTGGGTTTCGGTTTGCAAAACAATTTTGCCTCATATTTGACTATGGCCTAGGGAAGGCAAATTTATAGTCAAAATTCACCAAATTGATCCTCTAGATGCAATGGTGAGGTATTCTTTGGCTCTAGACGCTCCTAATAACTATAGATACTCTAGATTTGAATCGTGGTCCTCTAAGAGTGAAGCAAAAATGGTCACCAATGGCTATGTAAAGAGAAGCTCCCTCAACTCTAATACCATGTAAGAATTTTCCTTAGGAAAAATCACCCAAGATCAAGAGGCTGAAGAACTAGCACAATATGGACCAATAAAGTATGATCAGAATAATAATAATGAGAATCAATTGATGTGTATACACACTAGTAGTGCCTGTATATAAAGGCCTCTAGGCTGACTAGGAGTCAGCAAAGTGATAAGTCTCACAACTAAGCACATGTCCACTAAGAGTGGATTATCCTTCATTGAGCACAGAAGTTAGTGCGATGATGAGAGAATAATCTTAACATAGGTGTGTCATGTAAAAAGATGTTGTAGACACCATGTGCTTAATTAGAGTGTGAACAACTATGCTTTCTACATGACAACTCAGATAAATATGCAAACTCTTGTGTTGTAGACACCATGTGCTAAAATGAGATGCTAACTCTTGTGTTGTCAACAAGAAAACTCATATGAGTATGCATACTCCTAGGTGTCTACCTAAAAAATAATAAAATAATGCATTTATCCTAAGTTAACTTAAGTAAAGTGTTTGGCTGCCAAAGATGAAGAAATGGATAGAGCCAATAAGGATATAATTATCTATCAAGGCCCAGAGGATAATTTTGTTTCTTGTAGAGCATAAGCAGAAAGCTTTGTGGAGAATGAGAATGAAGTTTTGGTGAGGGTGCTTGATGATAGGTAGGATCCTCCTAGAACTCCAAAGAAAGATCAAATTGTATCTAGGTCTTTGGAAACTATCTTGGAAAGAGAATATTTTCTTTCCCCTAAGCCTAGGAAGAAATATATGAGAGAACCCTCTCTGGCCTCTTCGGTGGAGACAAGAAGCAGTTGCAAATCAGATGTGGGATCAGAGGCTAAAAAAGGTACAAGATCAGAGAAGCATTCTAGAGAGGAGGAGATCAAAATATGCATGGTGAGTGGGAACCAGAGAACTATTTAGGAGTATCCCAAGATTGGAAAATGAAGATCATATATGGAATATAAGGGGCTTGAATGGAGCCCACAAATAGGAAATTATTAGGAATTTTATTAGAGATCAAAGACCTGATATATTGATGATCCAAGAATTTAAGATGGAAAGTGAATCTCTAAGGAAAATTAATTTTAGTAGCATGATGAGTGGGGAGGCTTTGGATGCAAAGGGTGCCTCTAGTGGCCTGCTGACCCTATTTAATACCAAGAATTTTAGAGTTGAAGAAGTGTTTAATGAGGCTAATATTATTCTCTGTCATGTTCATCATATTCAATCCGATGGAAATTGGTTTTTGTTGAATTTATATGCTCCAAACAATAAAAGAGATAGAAAGAATCACTAGACTAAAGTAGGTAACGTGGTGCATAGTAATAATCTAAAGAAAGGCATCATTATGAGAGATTTCAACACTCCTCTTGTGGATGGGGAGAAGATGGGTGGTCTGATCCCGGACTGGGAAAGTAAACAAAAGCTCTCTAACTTCATCAATCGTATGGCTTTTATGGACCTGGATCCTATGGGAGGTACCTTTACTTGGTCTAACAAAAACTTGGGGAAGGATTGTATCTAGGTCAGATTGGATAGATCTCTAATCTCCCCTAATTGGTTGAAGTCTTTCTCTTGTAGGTTAGCTCTTTTGCCTAGAGTGGTGTCTGATCATTCTCCTATGCCCCTCTTGATTTCTCGTATAGAGCCTAGAAGGAACCCCCCATTCAGATTCAAAAAAATGTGGTCCTCTCATCCTGATCTTTTGGAAAATGTCAAATTTTGGTGGAGTTTAGATGTGGAAGGCACTGCTATGTTCAGAGTTGCTAGGAAACTGAGCAATGTTAAGAGAGTGGTTAAGGTTTGGAATAAGACTAATTTTGGCCATATCTTCAATGAGAAAGATCTATTGTTTGACAAACTTATTTTTTTTCAAGCCTTTATTCAGTAGGACGAGTATGATGAGCTTAGTAAGGAGGCTGAGTTGTCTATTCTTACAGACCTACATAACATCATCAGCAAAGAGGAGAAGTTTTGGAGGCAAAGATCTAGGGTTAACTGGCTTAAAGATGGTGATCATAATTCAAAGTTCTTTCATCTAACCACCCTCAAGCATAGAGGTAAAACAGAATTGATGGTATCATGAAAGGGCAGGATCTGATGACTAAGGAAAAGTAAATATCTACTGAAGTCATCTCCTTCTTCTCATCTCTCTTGTCTTGGGATCCTCTTCTATCTAAGGTGGATCAAGAAGACTTGGTTGTTTCTATTCCTTAGATTATCCAAGCTCATCATAACTTTATGCTTTGTGTCATTCCTTCTACTATTGAAGTTTGTGAAGCTCTCTTTTTGTTTCTTGCAAATAAATCTCCTGGCCTTGATGGGTTGCCTACCTTCTTTTTTTAGATTTTTTAGCAAGTGGTGATGGAATATGTGGTGAAGGCGGTTCAAGAATTCTTTGCAGGCAGGAACATTCTTAAAGAGATTAACTCCACTTTTCTAGTCCTGATCCCTAAGGTGCATAGGGCTAACTCTTTTGACAAGTTTAGACCTATTAGTTTGTGCAATTCCTTTTATAAGATTATCTTGAAATTTCTTACCTCTAGGTTGCTCAAGCTCCTCCCTTTGATCATTTCACAGCAACAAATGGGTTTTGTCCCAGCAGACAAATTTTAGACTCGGTCATGATGGTGCATGAAGTGATCCACTCTTTGGAAGCGAGAAAATGAGAAGGGATGTTGCTTAAACTAGACCTTTATAAAGACTATGATCAAGTTGACTAGACTTTTCTTCATATGGTGCTCAAGGCTTTTGGTTTTGATGTCAAATTTTGCAAACTGATTTCTCAGCTTGTCACTACTACCTCTCTTGTTGTGTTGGTTAATGGAGCCCCTTCAAATTTTTTCAAACCCTCAAGAGGGCTACGGCAGGGGGATCCTCTCTCACCTATTCTCTTCATTATCCTGGCTAAATGTATGGGAAGGATTATTGAGAGAAAAAAGAAAGAAGGCCGAATCAAAGGGTTAAAACATTCCTCCAAAAGTGATCTTTTTTCGAATTAGCACTTCATTGATGATACTGTCATGGGGGGAGAGGCTTCTGCGTAGGAGGCCAAAGCCATGAACGATGTCCTAGATATCTACTCCAGAGGGTTGGGACAACTAATTAATTGGGATAAGAGCTCCTTGTATTTTACTATGTCAGAGAACTCACAAATGCTTCTTTATTAATTCCATCAAGTGTTTAAAACATATGACACCAAAATACAAGACAACAATTACCACAATGCCATCATTACAGTGATATCTTTAGGATGAAAGTACATGACATATATAAGTGTCAAAGGGGTGCAAGCTCTAATTATTTTGAGATTTTGATATCCCTTGAAGGAAAATTAATTCCTCGTTCATTTTACCTAGAATTCCACTAGACAAATTATATCATTGAGTAAAAAGCCCTAATCATGTGGGTACATGTTGTGATTCCTATACAGATTAGAAGCCTTCATATACATAGAAACTATATGTTGATAGTGAATCCAATAACAACTTAAGGGGAACCAATCTAGGTTATCTCAGTATATAGAATTAGCAAAAATCTTAATCAATTCTATTACTACACCATAGATAGTATTTCAAAGAGAGAAAATTGGTATGTGGATGCAAAGGCTAGTGTACCCTCTTTGGTTTGACTCGAAATCATCACCAATTCATATCAATTTGTGCTACAAGTGTTGAGATCTCATGTAGTATCAGAATTGCCAAGCCTTGGTGATCCCATTTGTGTACATGTAGACTCAGAAGAATGGTTTTTTGGCATCTATGGGTATCTGAAGAGAAAAAAATTCCTTGACAAAGTTGATGAAAATGCTTATATTACCTAGGATAAGAAAACTCTTTGGTTGCTATCTTGTCTTGTCAATTATCATGTATTGAAGATCCTATAATGGTCTCCTCCAATGATACTTAACCAAGGGTGAGATACCACTCATTTTTTGAGAGGCTCATTCAGGCCCCACTAGAGGACATATAGGTGGTAAGGCCATAGTTCAAAAGGTAATTCATGTGATATATCATTGGAAAATGATGGAGAAAGACTCATTTTCATTTATTAAGAGTACTCACAATGCCAACAACATAGAAATTTGATTTAAGCTCTTGGATAGGCTCACTAAGCTCAAAACTCTCCATGGCCCTTCTAGACATGGGGTTTAGATATAATTGGAAAAATATCTCTACCACTATTTAAAGGCCATATTTTTATCATCATGACCTCATAGTATTTTAGTAAGTGGGTGGAAGGGGGCCCATTAAGGTCTACCATCACTGAAACTATCTATCAATTCCTACTAGACAATATCTAATTTCATTTTGGTTTATCTTCCACTATTGTCTCAAATAATGGGACATATTTTTAAAATGAGGTAAAATAGTTACAGAAATATTTTGTGTCCTAGATCACTTCTCTATACCTTATTATTTTCAATCCAACAGTTAGGTAGAAGCCTCTCACAAGACCATTGAGAAAATATTGCAAACATTTGTAACTAAGAATGGGAGAGATTGGCATACCCAATTAACCCATGTTAAGGCAATGATCAACATTCCTCATCTCAAAATAAAATAGAGAGCATAGATTCTAAAGGGAATTTTTTGTTTAGATTTATCAAATGCCATTTTAAGAAGATGTGCTCTGTGATTTCCAAATATTTGATAAGGAATCTATATAATGGATGAAATTCAGCTTACTAAAATTTGTTTGACCTAAGCATAAATCCTCTTGACTTCCATGTAAAGATGTATGTTAATTACTAAGCAATTGATTTGATATGATTCCTCTGCCACTAATATTACCTGATAAACAGAGACATGCTAGAATCCAAATATCTAGATCTAAAATCTGTGCTAAATAATGACAATTCTAAAAACTAGTTGTATAGCCAAATTTGGCATTACCTTTATATTTTGGACTTTAATTGAAGTTTTATTTTCAAGATTGGACTTCAATATTTCCTAAAGATGTAGCAATATTGAAGTTTTGAGATAGAATACAATGTGCTTCAAAAGTTTAGGGATGTACAACTATAAAATATAGGGGTTTGAAGTCTACAGAATAGTAGATTATATATTTAGAATGTGCTCTATAATTCTAATATACCTACAATGCAAATGCAAATTGAATGAAAAACAAATAATTCTGCCCAAATAAATTAGAGAAGGATGACTTATCAACAAAATCAAACTATTGAATAGAAAATATCTACACAAAAAATATCCAACAATATATCTACAAAAATTTTATTGCTATAATCAGACACATTTAAACATAGAATATACTGAATACAATTGCATTCAAAATATTGAAATGTTTCAACGAATCCTTGGTCTTTTGGTGAAGTTGAAAGTTGAAATCATCCATAACGTAAAAAAGAAAATAATAAGTGATTTCCTTCTTATGATAAGTTTGAAGTACTCACATTTATTTTAGTTATCTCTAAAATCATTTATTTTTTGGAGATCTCCCTATGTTCAAATGATTTCATATGGAATGTGGGGATGCTGACTGGTAGCCCTAAAATTCTATGGCATTAGATATTACAGGGCTCATATGATCAGCATTAAACATGAAACGATTAAGCAATAAACTTTTGACCAAAGCCATTGGATTAAACTAAAATGTTTGTGTTTGTAATGAAGAAAAGAAACAAGCACCCACATGCTTGGACTAAATATGTACCAACAAATGCTTTAGTAACTGAGCACTACCACATGTAATACAAAGGTGACATTATTTGTGATATGCTTGGTTTGTTCAAGGGATTTCAAATAGAGATGAAATATATGCATACAATACCTAGGTTAGTTGTGGAGAAGTATACAGATATAAATTGCTTTATGGTTGAAACTAATTTCGCATGCATGGAGGTTATTGATCCTAGAGAGATATTTATTCACCCTTCTTGATTATGAAGTTAGCAAAGAATTTCTTGAAAAACATGTATAAGTTATGTTGGTCTCACCTAGAGATAAGGAAGCATAAATATGGGGGACTTATAATGAGAAATTTAGACAAGGGAATAATTATTCAAATGATCTAGAAAAATGAAGGTAGAGAAATTTGTGGAAAATATTGGAAAAAAGGAGGGCATTATCAAAGAATAATCAGAAGTGATGAAGAAGGGAAGCAAAGTTTCAATAAAGGTTCAATTGGGAAGCACAAGCATAAATCCAATCAAGGACAACATTACCAAGAGTGTAGAGGTAGTAGACACACCTGATATTTTGGCAATAAAATTTGAAGTTACTCCTCAACCTCACAAGGTTACAAGAAGATTTGTAAGGACTCCTCCTACTACTAAGTTAGAAAAACTAGCTAAAGAGGGACCTACAAGAGCTACAAGGAAGAAGGCAAAGGCATAATGATGCAGGGGCATCCAGAGATTCCAATTAGTTTCAAGATCTGGGATTCTAATGCACTTTAAATGATTAGTTTAATAATGTTGGGATGAGTCTTAGTTTTATATAGTTATTTTAATGATGTAATTGGGGGTTAGAAGTTAAGAGTTTTGAATAAACTCCAAGATACTTTACTAGTATCTTTAATATATTTAGAATTATAATGAGTCAGGTGTGGGAAGTTAAAAGTCAGTTTTAAGAATTAGTTATTGGGTTACCTTCTTTTGAATATCTTTAGATATATGTAATTAAAGAAACTCAAGAGGAATATATATAATTTTTCTAAATAGTAGTAGTATGAGAAGATTTGAGAATCAAGGAAAGTGGAGAAACAATGTAATCAGGAATGGAATAATGGTAGAATATAATTCTGTTTAGATCTTTTGTTTCTTCATTGTTCTTATGCACATTTCTATGTTCTTAAATTTTTGAATCATCATAGATGGAGTAAACAAATGTTATGGAACTATATTGTATTCAAAACTTGTACTAATTGCTATTTTGTTTGAAGATACTAAATCTATTTATAATTTCTCTATTCTTACCTTGGTGGCTGGTCATGATAAGTATGAAATGGTTTAACCATAGTTTAAAAGAGAGTTGTGATTGAAGTCATTACCAATTACAATAAAATTTAAAATATCTCAATTTTGTTTTGCTCCAAGTCAATTCTTGGTATCAGTTATTGCTTTCAAGAACTTAAATGTTTGAATATGAAATTGGGGTATGCTTTATGATACCGGTTTCTTTTTTCAAGATTTGGCTTTAGTTCTACTTTGGATTTAAACAATCACAATTTGGGAACAACAGTAGTCTAGTGTGATACATCGGGTTTCTCTTTAAAATTGATTAAGCAATGATTAAGTCTTAAACATTCTTATGCATTGAAACCCGAAACAGTTCCAGACAAACCGGTCTGTGCATATTGGATTGAGTGTAGCCAGATAATGAAAGATGGTTTAACAGTTTGTGTTAAATGTTGCTGAGAGACTTGTTGCCACAATAACAATTAAAAAGGGAACAAATATCATTTGTAATTCATATGGATGTTAGACTGTATTGAAAGGATTTTCAGATTGGCCACAATACGTAAATTGAATGTGTGTTTGTAATGACAGTGACGCCATTTAGAGGGACCCGAGAGCAATCCATTTTGCAGAGGTATGTCATTGAAGAAGCCATGCCATTGAAAATCCTAATGGTTATTATACTTATAGAATTATAGGACATAATGAATTTGAAATGGACTTTGCTGAAAGAGTTTATTGTTTGATGCGAAACAATTATAGAAAGATGTTCTAAGTAGTCAGTTGCATTACAATCTGTTTATTGTCATTCAATCCATTTAAAATTTGACTACTCTAAGTTTGAAATATTTTAAGTCTTAGTTCAACATTTGGAAAAGGAGTGAGACAATTAAGCTATTGTATTGTATTGAAGACATTATTGTCATCAGCAAATTAAAAGTTCTTGTGAATCTCTACTTGATTTTTGCAAGGAAGAATAATGAAACATGAAAATTTGAATCATTGAGTAGATTCTCTGCATCACATAAGGCCCAAGACCCAAGAAAGCTAAGGTCATAGAATAGAAGAAGATAGATAAAGGTAGGAAATTTTTAAGTTAAAATATGAAAAGGAGGAAGAAGAAGAAAAACATCAAAACTCACACAAACTAACATTGAAGAGAAAAAAAAGAAATGGAAACTAGATTTGAAAAAGATCATTGAAAGGATAAAGAATGAACGAAAACTAGATCAAATTGAGAAAT
The DNA here is from genome assembly GCA_028749045.1 of Cupressus sempervirens. Taxonomy (NCBI): domain Eukaryota; kingdom Viridiplantae; phylum Streptophyta; class Pinopsida; order Cupressales; family Cupressaceae; genus Cupressus; species Cupressus sempervirens. Next base: position 152,062,931 of record CM053790.1, read on the forward strand.
ATTACATCAAGTATGTTGAAAATGATCAGACCATAATTTAATAATCAGTTGTTAAGTATTTGCAGAATTTCAAGAGAAATATTTTAGAGATAAAGGGTAGCATTCCAAACCCTAGTTATGACAAAATGGATGTAAGGATGAAACTTTCACTAGAATAGGATAACACATATAGAAAAACAAAGTTATATGAGCTCTGCACCTTAACCATAGTTGATGAAATAAAGAGAATTTTGAACAAAGCTAGGCCAAAGATGAGGACAAAGATGAGAATGTTGAAGATAATGATAGGATTATATGATGAGATAGAAGAGTAGACAAAGAAATATTTAGAAGAGGTTCTACATGAAACAAGTATGAGTCTATATTCAGTTGGTATTTCTATAAGAGAATAGCCAATAAAACCCCAAGATGTAACTAATGATGTTAATTAGCTCTATAACACTGTTAGAAAACAAAACTTCTTTGTGATAGGAATTCCAATCACACTTGACACTACTCCTGAGGATAAAGAGCACAATTGAGACAACTTCATGGCCAATGAGGTTATTAATTTAGAAATTTAAGATATTATGACAAAGGAAACCCGTGAGGTTGAATAGATTGAAGATAATGTGTTGAACAACAAAAAGAAGGAGAAAGAAAAAGACAAAGTTATCACAGAGATATAACCTTACTATTTTGACGAAGGTTGCACTGAAGTTGTCAAACCCCTATTTGCACTAAAGCAATAAAATGCTATTGGCACATAATCTTCAAACCCTTCCTCTGCACGTAATCATGGCACCACAAAATGCAGTATGCAAAAAACATTAACTGCATAGCCTTTCTTTCAGTCGTGCAAGATTGAAATTAGGGCATGACAAAGAGCTTATTTTTGTTTTTGACATAGTGTTATCTCATGTTGGTCAAAATTTTGACCAACATGGGCTTCTAGTTAAAAAAATTATATACGTTGCCTTGCATAAAATGACCAATTTGACCCCATTTTATTAGATGGTCTAAAAATGGGGTCAAATGTACTAGTGATAGCACTAGCAGTAGAAGAGAATTGCCCTAGGAACTCCTCCTTAGTCTTTGGTTTGTGATATAATTTTAACCTATGACCATTGACCAACAATTTGAACCAAGCATGATCTTTAGTGGAGAGTTGGACCACTTCATTTGGAAAGACCGTGATAATTCCATATGGTCCCAACCATCTGGTTTGAAATTTGATAGGATTATGCTAATACTTGGAGTCATAAAGGAATGCCCAATTACCAACAGAAAGAACTTTTTCCTAAACATACTTGTCATGCTCTTTCTTGGGCTGATTTTGTATTAATTCTATGTTAAGCTCCTTTTAGTTGATACAAACTATCCACTTCCCTCCTTTCTTAGGTACTAAAACAAGAGGGGAGATCCATTGTGATGCAGGAGCATCCTGGGTTGCCTTGTTATCCTATTGATTTTTTTTCATTCTGTATGTTGATGCTGAGTTACTATAGCTCTTATGGATGCCAAGTTACTATAGCTCTAATGGATGCTGAGTTACTATAGCTCTAGTGGATACCAAGTTACTATAGCTCTAATGGATGTCGAGTTATTGTAGCTCTAATTGATGTCAAGTCACTGTAGCAATCTAGTGTTGATCAAGTATTCCTTCATGTGATGAGTTACCTAGTGTATGTTGAGTGACTCTTCATGTGTCGAGTTACCTAGTGTATGCGGAGTGACCCTTCATGTGCTGAGTTTTCCTATTTATGCTGAGTGTCAGCATTTGGACACGATTTCTATGAGCTAACTTGTGGGATTTATTTTGATTGTGACATTTATGTTAAGATCTTTTCTTGGGATGTGTCTAGACTATTTTTGGGTTGGGCTTCCTCTTATGTAATGTTCTAGAATGATCTATAAGCTATTTTGGAAAGTATATATAGAATGTTTAGGCTTAGAGTTAAGGGCAGTTTTTGAGGGATTCAAGAGTAGAATGTGAAAGTTTAGAAAGTTTCTTGCATATGTATCTGGAACTGTTAATTTGACGTTGGATCTTTGATCTTGAATATATTTTGTATCTAGCCATAACCCAAAAGGCCTTATAACTGGGCATGTATGCTGATAATTTGATGAATCAATCAATGTTTTCTCTTCTTCGTTCTTTGGTTATTGTTTAGTGTGTTGTGTTTCCATTGTGTTAACTATTGTAAGGTGGTTTGGATAGCTAGATGTGCCTTTGGCCTTACTTATTCACCCTTGCTTGTGTCAGGTGGTATCAGAGCTTCAGGTTCATCCTTGTGGTGATTGGATCGTGTAGAACCTTGGGTGAATTGGGTCATAAGATTGAAAATATGTGGATATGACCTATAACTTGTAGAGGGTTATGATCTTGCAGGAACCTAATTTGTAAAGATGGTTTGAGGTAGAGGAAATGTTGATAATGCAATATTAGATACATTGAGACAAATTGTAGCTAGATTAGATGTTGTGGAGAAAACCAAGATGAAGTAAGGTTTTTTAGAGTGTTGTCTAGGGAAAATTCAAAGGCTACTGTAGAAGTTGTTCCTTATGATGGAAATTTGGATACCAATGCTATGCTAGATTGGATCTCTGATATGGAGAAGTTCTTTGAGTATGAAAACACTCTTGATAATAGGAAGGTGAAGATTGCAGTTACTAGGCTAATAGGTTATGCTTCAATGTGGTGGGAGCATTTACAAACTGATAGACAAGGGAGAGGAAAGGAGAAGATCAAAACTTAAAAAAAGATGTTGAACCAAATAAACAAAAAATTCCTTCTTGTTGATTATCAAGTTAGCTTGTTGAGAAAGATGCAAAATTTGAGACAAAAGGACATGACTATAAAAGAGTATACTAAGGAATTCTATAGATTGAACATTAGATCCAAACATGTGGATGATGATGCTGAGAAAATTGCAAGGTACATAAATGGATTGAGATCTGGAATACAAGATGAAATAAGTTTTTTGAAGTTGAAAAGTGTGGAAGAAGCATACCAATATTCCTTGAAGGTTGAGGAGATCTTAACAAAGAAGCACTAACAAAGATAAAGAGGTAGAGGTGGTAGATTCTAGAGAGGCAGAGGTAGATCATATGGTGAAGGTGGTAGATTTGACAATTTTTTATAGGATAAAGGAAAATCTAAGTTGAAGAATGATGCTAGAGCCAAGATCAAATGGAAAAGTGGTAATTCTTACTAAGGAGGTACTAATTCTTATTAAGGAAGTGGTAATTCTTATTAAGGAAGTGGTAATTCTTATTCTAGAGGTGGATTTCATGGTAAAAAGGGACATAGATCTTTTGAATGTAGATCCTCTGAAAGTTGGCAAGGTAACATAATTTTTGTGATTCAAGCAGATGATGAGGATTCACCAAGTGGACCTGAGGCTGGAGAAAATTTTATGGTGACACGAACCTTATGTAATAAGGGAAGTGATGAGGAACCTATTTTAAGGAGAAGTCTTTTCAAGACAAGATGTAAGATGGCTGAAAAATGTTGCAAAGTGATCATTGACAATGGAAGTTCTACAAATTTGGCATCAAAAGACTTGGTTACAAATTTGTAGTTGGAAAGGCTGAAACATCCTAAACCATATCATGTTTCATGGATCAAAGATGAGCATAATATATTTGTAAGTGAGCAATGCCTTGTGATGTTCAAGATTGGACATTATTTTGATGAAGTTTTGTGTGATATTATGCCTATGGATTGTTGTCATATTCTATTGGGTAGACCTTGGCAATATGATAGATATACTATACATGATGGAAGATTGAATCAATATACTCTTTGGGTGAATGGGAAGAAATAAATATTATTGCCTTTAATTGAAATTCCAGATGAGGTTAACTGTGCTATTGTAAAAATTTGCATGGTCAATGGGAAATAATTTGAAAAGGAAATGAAAAAGAATCAAGTTTGTTTTGCTATAATTCCAAATAAGCCAAGTTGTTTCTGTTGGCTCCTGATTTAATAGCTTTGCAAACAACCAAGAAACTAGACAAATGCATCTAAGGTTAGCAACTTCCTATGATGAATGCACCTGACTGCAGTCTTGAGCCAACTATAAGGCTTAACTCCTTCTTCACTTCAGGCTCTATAAGACCTAGGTGAGTTAACCTTGAGGTTCTAATGAATGGTACCAGTGCATTTAAAACATAAATCTGAAATTTATAATGCAGATGCAACCCCTTATATCTCCCGATAACTCATGAAATGACACATACTTACAACAACTAAATGCAAATCTAAGAATCACATATATTGAGTGAGGGTTAATCCTTTTCAGCCCACTACAAAACATGAAATATTGAAATGATTTGATTAATAATGTTGAATTCAAAAAAACCCCTAATATGCAGTAGCATGAACAAGTAATCTTGGAAATGATCAGTGCTTTATCTATTGGGAAATTCCATGAATTAATCACATACATATATATACCTGATACTTATTCATATATTCAGATATACGATCTATCTATTCACCTTGTAAATAGACATCCATGTTCAATCTAAACCTCATTCTTACATGATATCCCCATCAGTAAACTTGCAACCCTGTTGATTCCCCTGAAGCATTTACATAACCCCTTGAGTTATAAGCAACAATGAAATAACATATAAAACCTTAAGGGATTGCAACTAAAACCTAAGCTCTTTATTCAAATATTATAAAACATTGCAGATCACTAATAAAGGAGATGAGAATCAAAATGAAACTAATGACAAGTGCATGAGTTATTGTAGAAAGGTTTGATTAGAGAAAGCTTGAGTCCATGTTTTATACCTATTGTATTAGCACCTAAAAATAATGGATAATGGGGAATGTGTACTAATTCCAGAGCTATTAACAAGATCACAGTGAAATATAGGTTTCCTATGCAAAAGATGGATGACGTAATGGATTGTTTGAGTGGAGCAAAGTATTTTACCAAGATTGATTTGGAGAGTGGCTATCATCATATCAAAATTAGAGAAGGTGATGAATGGAAGATTGCTTCCAAGACAAAAGATGGTTTGTACAAATGGTTGGTTATGCCATTTGGTTTGACTAATGCACCTAGTACTTTCATGAGGTTGATGAATGAAGTTTTGAAAAGATTCTTGGGTGAGTTTGTGATTGATTATTTGGATGATATTCTAATATTCAGTAAGACTAAGGAAGAACATCTTGATCATAGAAAACAAGTATTGTAGAGGTTGAAAGAGGAAAAAATGTTGATTAATATAAAAAAGTGTTCTTTTATGCAAGAGGAGATTGTGTATTTAGGATTTTTTATTTTAGTTGATGGATTGAAGATTGATCTTGAGAAGGTTAAAGCAATTTTGGAATGGCCTACACCTAGGAATGTGGGTGAGGTAAGATCATTTCATGGTTTGGCTAGTTTCTACAAAAAGTTCATAAGAAATTTCAGTTTTGTTTGTAATGCAATGACTGAGACAATGAGAGGAGATAAAAAGGAATTTAAATGGACACATGGAGTTGATAAGAGTTTTGAGACTTTGAAACAAAAGGTTGCTGAGTTACCTATATTGGCTTTGCCTATTTTCAATAAGGTATTTCAAGATGAATGTGATGCAAGTGGTAGTGCAATAGGAGCTATATTGAGTCAAGAAGGTAAAACCTATTGCTTTCTTTTGTGAGAAGTTGAATGATGCTAAAAGGAAATATTCTATGTATGATCAAGAATTTTATGCTATTGTTCAAGCATTGAAGAAATGGTAATATTATTTGATTCCTAAGGAGCTTGTGTTGTATACTAATCATAAAGCTTTACAATACTTAAGAAGTCAACATAAATTGAATTAGAGACATATGAAATGGATTGAGTACTTGCAGAGTTTCACATTTTTTATCAAGCATAAGAGTGGAGTTACTAACAGAGTTGCTAATGCATTGAGTAGAAGACATTCTTTGTTTACTGAAATTAAGGTTGAAGTTCTTGGTTTTGATGAAATAAAAGAGTTGTATGATGTTGATCATAATTTTTATGAGGCATGGAGAGAGTGCAAAGCACCAAATCTGATAGATCACATAAGTAAGTATGATGAGAATTTCATTCAATAAGGTATGTTGTTCAAAGGCATTTAGTTGTGTATTCCAAGAAGTTATATGAGGTTGAATTTGATTAAGGAAAAGCATAGTGGTGGATTGGCTAGACATTTTGGAATTCATAAGACATTGAGTTTGTTGAAAGAGAAGTATTATCAGCCACAAATGTATAAGGATGTTCAAAAATTTTTAAAGGATTGTGGAGTTTGTCAAATTGCAAAAGGAGTGAGTCAAAATACTGGTTTGTATACACCTATTACTATTCCTGATAAACCTTGGAGTAACATCAGTATGGATTTTTTTTCTTGGATTACCTAAGACAGTGAAGGCATATGATTCCATATTTGTTGTAGTGGACAAATTTTCTAAGATGGCTCATTTCATTTAGATTGCAGATATTTTTACTAAGCCTTTTCCCAAAGAGAATTTTGAACATTTATGAGGTATGCTAGCGGTTATGCCCCTTCCTACATTAGAGTAGATGATGCAAGAGTACATTAGTCTAGTGTAACAAAGAAATATTGTTTGTCTGGACTAAATGTTGATGCTTCCTATATAGGGCATTGGAAATATGTCTAATCAACTTTGTTAAGAGAAGTTATGGTTGTCATTTATGACAACATATTTGTTTTGCAGATTAACCTCATTCATTTGTAGAAGAAAATTGTCTAAGTATTAGACAATATTATAGCAATAGGAAAGTTTTGATGATAATAGAATATTGCCTTGGAATATTCTCTCCAGTTGACAAGAGATGCATGACAACATAAGGATGATATATATCAGTGCACATGTCCGTACAGTCAACCAAACTCAAGTTATGATGAAAACAATGATGTAGTACTGACACAGTGTAGAACAGAGCATATCAATAGAATATGGTTAACAATTTGATTTAATTGTTTTAAGTTATATTTTCTTATTGAGCCAATTCTAATGATGTTATATGAGCTAAATAAAGAATAATTTAGTAAGATGTTCCATATGAGTAAAGTATTTTATTTGCAAAGGTGAGTTGAGAATTGTGAGAAAGGTGAAAGTGAACTCAGTAATCAGTTGATGTGAAGTCGATATGATCTTGTCAAATAAGAGTAACAAGTGAATGTGATACTTTGATATGTGATGCAAAGATCTGATGTAGATAGATAAGTGCACAGTCACCATTTTGTGAGAATCATCAATCAGAAGGCTTGTGTAGTACAACAAACAAATCAATATTGTGTGTATACTGATTTTGTAAGAACTTATTATATAGTTACATGTTAGGGAAGTGGTCTCTTCTTGCACACTTTTGTATATGATCCACCAACTCCTAATAGGGTTGAGGCTTCTAACAAGGCCTAGTCTCTTAACAGGGGCTTAAGACACTATACATGCTTCATAGACTCCTAATAGGGTCAATTTCCTTAACCGGATTCTTTATATAGTGAACCATCTAGTGGGTTCCATCCCCACCGGGGTTTTCCCTTGGCCAGGGTTTCCCTAGTTTAAAAAATATGGTGTTATGATCTCTCTTTGTGTATGGTTGTTTACATTTCTTAGTATTATTGGTTTATTTTCTTATGCACATCATAAAGTGAGTAATAATAGTTAGTTCTGGTTAAGAGGATAAAAAATACTACTTCAACCCCCCTCTTATTATTATCTATTTCTAACAATTGGTATCATAGCCTAGTTATTTAGAAAAGGCTTAATAGCTTGAATAAGATTCCTATTGATATGGAACAACTAAAGAAAAATCTTGAAGAAGCACTTGAACAGATTGATCTTCTTATTGATGAAAGAGATGGTCTCAAAGATAGATACAAGGATGCAAAAGCCTACATTGGTGAATTGAAGGACAAGATAGATGACCTAAAATAGAAATGTCCTACTAATAAATCTATGGATGATGACATTGAAGAGCTGAAGAAAGAAAATGAGATCCTAAAACATGAGTTAAAGATAGTTGAACTTAAGCTAAGTCTTAATAAAAATGGAGGTAAGATTGATTCTGAACTAAAAGTAGAGAATGCAAATCTAAGATCCAAGTTAATCAAGGTAACATTAGAATTATAATCTATTAAGTTAGAACATGTAGAATTAGAGAAATACAACACCATTGTGAAAGGTGAGTTAGTACAAACCAAGCAGCGACTTGAGAAATTATATACTAGTAGTGATAAAATTGAAGAATAAATATGTGCGCAAAGACCCAGTTATGATAAGACTAGACTAGGATTCTTTCTTGGTCAATCCACCAAGAAACCTATTGAAACAAAAGAAGATATTACTCTTGAAGTCAATAAAGACCTAAGTAAGATAGATGATACATCTAAAGATAAAGTAAATATTTTCCACTCTGAGAAAGTCAAAGAATCTGATCAAGATATGAATACCAGAAGAAAGGAATCTTTTTCTTGGAGTGATGAACCTAAAGACATTAAAGTTAATAGTGAAGGTAAGTCTTTTAAACTTATTTCTAAATTTTATTATCATAATTTTCATGGATATGGTCATTATGTAGTAGATTGTAAGAAACCTAAATTTGATAATGATAATACAAATAGTAAGATGCATAGGAATACTAACCATGCAAGAATCAGAAGAAGATCTCACAGTAATGAAAGTGGAGAAAGAAGACAGATTATTTGCTACAAATGCAATAATCATGGACACATTGCAAGAAATGACACAATACTTGATGATAAACTAAATGAACAAAAAAGAGGTGTGCCCATATGTGAGTTGTGCAACAACTTTGGACACACAACAAGGTTTTGCAGAATGGACAGAAGAGACCTAAATAGGAATTAGAATTATAGGAGGAACAATAGAAGGAATGAAGTTAAGGATCAACCTAATGAATTGAAGGAATAATTTTTGAAAGAAATGGAACCAAAAAGCTCTCACACAACTATAGAAAATGCACTTAATAAGATGATGAAGTCACTTATTATCTGTGACTCTTTTGACTAGAATTGAGCACTCTCAGTAGAACAGAGTATCAATTATTGATAACTAATGCTAGAGAAGGTGTTAAGGGTTGTGTAGTTGATAAAATGTAGTAGAAATTAAGAGAAGTCTACAGTAAAGTGTGCATTTCCCAATATAATTAGGATGAAGATATATGTAGAAATCAAACTTTCTGTTGCACAAAGACAGTATACTGAACTAGTGGTAGATACACATTTATTGCACAATATAGATTGTAGAAATTTAAAGAACGTGAATTGACTCGTACACATCATTTTCTTGTGCGAAGTTCATGAGTGAGATTGAAGCAAGATATGGAGAATTAAAGAACCCTACAAGCACATGAAGTCATTGAAAAACCTAGCATACATAATTAAGGTATTTTTCTGAATTATTGAGCAAAAATCCTTCAAGAATGGCAAGATAAGAATTTTAAAATGTAAGTAGCAGGCCTAGGTATAATTTTAAGAGACACCCATTTTTTTCTTTGCTCGATGACCCCATTGGAACATTTTCACAAGTTCCAAAAGATGTTCTTCATGTGGAAGATATCAGAAGCCACATTCATTGCAAGATTGAATGTATAGGTGACTTTGAGATTCACAAGGAATTGGAAAAGATGTGCAATGATATTTTCCATTGAAATCTAAACATAGATATCTAGAAGTCTTAATCTAGTTAAGCATATATTCTACACAGATTTTGATAATAATGACTAGACTAGAATTATTCTTAGCAGAGTACATGATGATCTTCTATTGCTAGGATATTCTATCATTAGCATTGATAATGACCTAATTCACAAGGTCACAGGGTTGAGAAATTAGGGTAGCAATCATGTAAACATCAAGAATTTGCACAAGATTGTTGAGGCAAATCTCAACACATACTTTGATGGAAGGAACATGAAGGTCAACTCAATCCAAGTTGATGGAATAAGACTTATTTGCAAGATTTTGGATTACAAATATAACCATGGATCAAGAATTGATTCAATTCTTGCAGGATTCCTACATGCAGCTTACCTGGCTATAAGAGGTGAAGAAGTGAACATGTGTGACATTGTTAGAACACAATTGTTGGAAAATATCTCAAGAATCAAGAAGTGCATTATTCATATTTGAATCCCTTCTAATGCATATATTCTTCTATGCTATCAAGAAGTTTCTTCATATTAGAAGTTGGAATGAAAATGAGTGCGCAATGTTGCAGATCACTCAAGCTTATAGGTCAATACCTAAAACAACCAAAGAAAGTGATTTGGATAGATTAATAAAAACTTTTCAAATGGAAATGAAGAAGAGGTATAGAATACCTCGAGAACTTGTAGAGAAATACAAAGATGAAATATTCTTTGTGGTCAAAACAAACTTTACATGCATGGAGGTAGTAATTCGCAGGGTGAAATTTATTGAACCTATGGGATATGAAACGAGTGAGGACTTGATTGAAGAGTATGCATAGATAATCCTTCACTCTGAAGTCAATTTTAATTTTCCTAGATGGGGAACTTATGTAGAGAAAATGAGAGAAGTGAAAACCAGTCAAGTTATGAAGGAATCCAAGAAAAAAGTGGAGAAAGTTATTGATTCCATCTTGAAGGAATCTGGAATGTCAAGGAAAGAGTTTGATGAGGCTAAGAGGATAGCTATGGAAATGAAAGCCAGTGGCCAAACTAAGCTCTTAACCCCTACACCCATTACTATGGAAGGACCTACTAAGTAGGTCATAGTTGCTCAAACATGTGCACAAACTTCTTCTATGACCTATGTAGTAGTTACAAAATAGAAACAACCAAGAAAACTAGTGAAGATAGAGGAAACATCTATAACAAGAAAGTCTACAAGGACATCAACCCGTCCTAAGATGAGAGTAAAGTAGACAATTAGTCCCCCAAGAAAAAGAAGAAGAACTCTTCAGATAAGCTCATCTAAGTCTGAGGAAGAGACTGATGATAGACCAGTTGAAGTAGTTGATCAGGAGGCCAAGGCATCAACAAGATGTAAAGCATGGAAGCCTAAAGTAGAAAAGCTTAACATGCAAATTATTAATGATAATAACTTTGTACAGTTGAATAAATATTATGATTTGTATAATAACATGGATAGGAGATAGCTAGAAAATATTGTAGTTAGAAATATGATTTTGAAGGATAGGAGTTTTGATACCATCAAAGGGAAAATACCCGAAGATTTGTACAATAAACTATTGAATAGGAGGAGTAGAGTTATAGAAGAGGATAAACAGATAAGAATAAACATGATACAAAAGTTATGTAATGTGAAAAGTGAAGAAGACTTAAAAGAAATTTTGACAGAAATAGCACCATTACTAAGGCATAAGAAAAGATACATTCTGATTATGGGAGGAAATTATGAGGAAATCAAAAATAAACTCAACAAGCCATATTTTCTTTCATGTCTACTATACCTAAGGTTAGTATGCAGTCAATGGAGGAAAGCCAAATGCCTAAAGGAAGTGCATAGATAGAGATAGTGCACAGTTAGTAGAAGCAAGCCAGATGCCCAGAGGTAGTGCATAGATGCCTAGAGTTAGTACGCAGATAGAAGAGGCAAGCAAGAAGCTTGAAATAAGTGCACAGATAGTAGAAGCCACCTAGTCACCCAAGGAGAGTTCACAGGAAAAGGAGGATATTCCTACAACTTACAACCCTCCTCAAAGCACTAAACTAGCAACAACACCAAGTAGTCCTCCTAACATCACTATTGGTAGTGACTCTATGCAAGTAAATAACACCAAAGTGACTGTTGATAAATCAAAAGATCCATTTAAGAATCATGGTGCCAGCATTGTTCGTAATATTGTAGACTATAGTAGCTCTGATAATGAAGAGGATCAAAAGTCTACTAAAGAAGTTACATAGAAGATGGGAGCTTGTACTGAAGTAGGTACCTCAAGTGTGCCTTTAGTAACAATAGTAGTAGTAGGAATTTCGACTGCTCATACACAGATTACAACAATAGTAGTTTCAGCTCAATTTGATGAAGAAGATGAGGCAAAGAATCTTATATCACCTTTGACCATATTTCTTGAAAAGAAGAAATTAGTCAAGTCACTTGAGAAGAGTTTGACAAGAGTTTTAGACAAGATGTAGAAAGTAGTAAGCCCTATTGACACCCCAGTAGACATTCAATAGCATACAACAATTTTTTGCAAGGCTTTTGATGATGAGTTCTCTACACTCATGACTATTGGTACCATTCAAGCACAGACTGAGCACGATGGTAAACTCCTAAATACCATGTGCACTAACATGTGGAATGATATAGAGACTCTAAAAAATTGAATTAAAGCACTTAGTAGTGCTAAGAAGAAGGAAAATAGGCATATGCTAAGTGTAACTTGGCATACATTTATCTAAAACAATATGATGATCAAGTCAAGGACAAAGTGACTGAGCTTCAGATAGTCACTAAATTTTTTTTGAAGAAAAATAAGAAAGTAGACTCCATTGAGCCTACATTACAAATACTTCATGATAATATAAGGGAAATACAAGAAGAGAAGGAGAAAATTCTAGAAAGGTTCACTCTTTTGAGAACACATTTATTCCCTCATATAACATTGCTAGAAAACCAATTGCAAGAATGTTTGTTTGCAAAATCTTCATATGATAAGTTTATGGATATAGACCTTAATGCAATAAAATTGGTAGCATATGCTCTATGTGTACTTATTAGTGTATCTAATGTGGTAAAGGACAACTAGAAGAAACAATTTGAGCAATTGAAGACAAGTTTCAGCAATTGTTTTTACAAATTTTGATATGCAGTTACCAGTTTTTGATAGTTTTTGTTACCTTTGTCATTGATGTCAAAGGGGGAGAAGTATGGAAAATTGTAAACTGTATTGTAATATGTATGAAAGGGGGAGCAATAATTTTTAATAGGAAGTGATAGGAAATATAATCTATCACAACATGAATACAAATGTTTTTTATGCTTTATGTTATGCTTACTTGTTTTGTCTGGCATGACAACATGTTTTGGGACTTAGGCAATTTTCCCAAAATGTTGCCATCAATGCCAAAGGGGGAGATTGTTGGAAATATTTTGAATCAATATGTTAAGGGAAGTTATGGTTGTCATTTATGGCAACATATTTGTTTTGCAGATTGACCTCATTTAGTTGCAGAACAAAATTGTCTAAGTATCAGACAGTATTACAACAACAGGATAGTTTTGATGATAACAAAATATTCCCTTGGAATATTCTCTTGCTCAGTTGACCAGAGATGCATGACAACATAAGGATGACATATACTAGTCTGCATGTCTATATAGTCAACCAAACTCGAGTTATGATGAAAAAAATGATGCAATACTGACATAGTGCAGAACAAAGCATATCAATAAAATATGGTTAATGATTTGATTTAATTGTTTTAAGTTATATTTTCTTATTGAGTCAACTCTAATGATGTTATATGAGCCAACTAAAGAAGAATTCACTAAGATGTTCCATAGAAGTAAAGTATTGTATTTGTGCAGGTGAGTTGAGAATTGTGAAAAAGGTGAAAGCGAACTCAGTAATTAGTTGATGCGAAGTTGATATGATCTTGTGAAATAAGAGTAACAAGTGAATGCAACACTTTGATATGTAATGTGAACATTTAATGCAAAAATATATTTTTGCAGTCACCATTGTGTGAGAATCATCTATCAAAAGGCTTGCATAGTACAACAAAAAAATAAGTATTGTATGTATACTTATTTCGTAAAGAACTTATTGTATAGTTGCATGTTAGGGTAGTGGGCTCTTCTTGCACACTTTTGTATATGATCCACCAACTCCTAATAGGGTTGGAGAAATTCCTAATAGGGTTGAGGCTTCTAACAAGGCCTAGTCTCCTAACAGGGACTTAAGACACTATACATGCTTCATAGACTTCTAATAGGGTCAATGTCCTTAACTAGATTCTATATAAAGTGAATCATCTAGTGGGTTCCATCTCCACCGGGGGTTTCCCTTGGCTAGGATTTCCCTAGTTAAAAAAATATGGTGTTATGATCTCTCTTTGTGTATGGTTGTTTACATTGCTCAACACTATTGGTTTATTTTCTTATGCACATCATAAAGTGAGTAATAATAGATAGTTGTGGTTAAAAGGATTGAAAATACTAATTCAACCCCCACCCCCAATCAATATTATCTATTTCTAACATGGGGGAATATATGTGATGGACAGAGTCATCTAGGAATCTTATTGGATGTTTTTTTTGGACAACATCTTTGGACACTTGAGCTAAGTAAGAAATAGTTGTTGTAAAGTTTGATGGTTGTTGAAATCTTTGATATTGTTGTCAATGAGGGAGAAGATGCATGAAAAAAAGTATAGTTTGGAAAGCATGGGAAAACAATTTGATGTAAAGCACATTGAGGTATATCAATGGGGTAGAAGTTGGAGAAGTACAACATGGCAGAATGATTGATGAAGAGGATTTGAAAAGAAAGGTTAACAATCTTTTGTAGTTGGTATTCTTGGAACTAGATGTTTTTCATCTATGTTGCCATCAATACCAATGGGAGAGATTGTTGGAAGCATGAATGCTGATGATATTACAATGGGGGTGTATTGTAGATATGTTATCATGATGATATGTTATATTCATGACTATATTTTTCATTGATGCCAACATAGCAGTTTTTTGTGGTATTTGACAGAAGAACTACAGAAAGATCAAGTTAGTATATAAAGATTATTGAACTTTTAGTAGCAAGGTTAAAGGGAGATACTACTAAGTGTCTAGTATATGTAACTAACCTCAGAAGCATAAGATATTTTTTTTGGAAGATGTTATGTAAGTTTCAGTGAAGATTGTTTTGAGATAGAGTTTATAGAGGCATGTTTTGGTAAACTTGTTACATCTCTTAGTAGAGTTGTTATTCCGAGAAGCCAAAGTTAAAGATGTGAAGAAGACATGTTGGTGATGATGTGGTTAATTTTTGTTTTCATAATGTTATATGTACAAAAAGATATTCAAGTTGCAAGGTGAAAGATTAATGTTATCACTGAGTGTAATGTGTTCTTAATGTGGTCCTATAATAATTAATCGAGAATGTGTAATAGCTAAATTAGGAAACTATTTTATGGATTTGGTATAAAGGAAGGCCATTTTAATTTATCATATATATAGAAGAGAAGTGATTATAAGTAACACAAATAGTGGAATGTGAAGTTGAGCAGAGTAGAGAAGAAGTGAAGGAAATTTCACTGTCAAGGTTTTATTATGTGATCTGAAGTTGGATACTTGGATCTAAGGTTTGTGACTTGGTCTAAAAGGTCTAATAGTGATTTGTTTGGTTAACAGAATAGAGGAAAGAGAAACTTAATAGTAAATTTAAAAATTGTTTGGGCAGTGAGCTCTTCTTGTAATTGAAATTACATGTTTGGGTAGTAGCCTCTTCTTGCATACATTATATTACAACTCCTAATAGTTTTGGAATCTCCTAATAGGGACTCATGTACTAAATTTTATAATACAATCCTAATAAGATCCATCCTCTAGCAAGGAATATTTATATTAGTATATCATCTTGTGGGCATCATTCCCAATGGGGGTTTCCCTCTGACCAAGGGTTTACCTAGTTAACATATCTAGTGTAATTGTCTATGTGCATCTTGTTATGGTTGTTTTTTACTTTTGTTGAATGGATAAGATTGTTTAAAGTTGATAAATGTTTTAATTATTGGATAATTAATTCACCCTCCACCCCCTTAGTTATCTTGGTGGACTATTGTTTCTAACATGAATTCTTTTCCAAAAGCCACCAAGGAGAGTGCCCAACCTTAAAGAGTAAGCCCAGTGTATGTTGAGGTCAGTACACCTACTGATGCTGAAGAAAAGGTTGAGGAAACTTAGAAAAATGACTCACCTCCACACATAGTTATTGGTACTCAATATATGTAAGTAGATATTACTCGCGTAATAGTAGATGATAAAGAAAATCCATTTATAGGATATGGGACCAACATTTTTGGCAATATTACTACCTATTCCAACTTAGATGAAGAGGATAATGAGGAAGAAGAAAAAGGAAGACTGAAGAAGAAGAAAAGAAAAGAGAAGAACAAGAAAAATAAATAAAGAGGATTGAAGATGAGAAGAGGAAAGATAAATAAGAAAGAAATGGAGAGGAAATAAAGAATGAGGAAGAAAGAAGGAAAGAAGAAGAGAGGGAAAAAGAATGAATGAATGAAGAGAAAAAGGAGAAAGAACAACAGTGACTACATTGCCAATAGTATATGATGATGATGATGATGATGACTAGAAGGGTCTAATGACTTCTTTGAGAAAATTATTGGAGAAGAACAAGTTTGTTAAGACCTTAGGGACAACCTTGGAAGAAGTTCTAGAAAGATTTCAAAAGATAGTGCAGACCACTATTGCAGGGCTTGATATTCAAAAGAAGGCTAAGAAAATGATAAGACCTTTTGATGCAGATTTTACCACTTTTTCTAATATTGCTTCAGTGCAAGCTTAGACTAAGCATGATGCATCATTGTTTGACACAGTATGCATGAATGTTAGAAATAACCTTTAGAATGTGAATATTTGCATTAAAGAGATGAGGAAGAGCATAGATGAAGGAAAGAAATTGTATGGACAATGTAAAATATGATAAAATCACCTATCAGAATTTGATAACTAGACCAAAGGAAGAATGAGTGAGCTTAAAACACTCACTATCAGACTACAACAACTAGATGTGAGCATTGAGAACATTGAAGTAGAAATTGAGATAGTTCACAATGCTATTAGAGGCCTTGAATCTATAAAGGAAAAGATAATAAATAAATTATCTATCCTCAGAGAATATTTATCTCCTCAAGTTAGCATTTTGCAGAGATAATTGGAGGTGTGTCTTGTAGCTAAGGAATCGTGTGACAAATTCACCTATTCAAACTTGAGCACAAATGAAATTGTATCATATGCATTATGTGAACTTATCAGTGTATTAGATACAATCAAAGACAACTGGAGGCAAGAGATTGAAAAGATAAGACTTGGTTTTGTAGATTGTATATCCAATATTTCAAGTTGAACAGAGAATAGTAACATAATTTTATTTTGTACATATTCTAACACCTTTTTCATTAATGTCAAAGGGGGAGATGATGTAAATATAAAAGAAAATTATATGTGTGTGTATATATTTGTGTGTGTGTGTGTGTGTGTGTGTGTGTGTGTGTGTGTGTGTGTGAGGGGAAGCTTAGCTATGTATATAGGAAATCATTTTAAGAGGATTAATAAGGAATGTAATGACCCATAAAAATAGAATTGAAGGCTAGTTTTAACTAATTTCATTTTGTATTTATTGTGATTTTGTATGACATCATTTTGGAACTTAGCCAATTTTCTCAAATATTGCCATCAATACCAAAGGGGGAGATTGTTGGCACTATGGCTAGATAGATGAGGAAGCATTGTCATTTATAGAAACATACATATTTTGGTATTTCATTGTGAAATTAGAGACAAAAAATTGTCTAAGTATTGGACAGATAGCTATAGCACACATAGGGATTCAATATATATGGATAATAGAGTTTGAGTTAGCTCATGTGTAGTTAAAGACTAATAGATGACAAAGTCATGATGATGTATGTCAGTGCATAGATCTATGTGGACAATACTACATTAGTTAAAGAGGAATTACCAATACAAGTAATTTACAGAACATAACAGAGCATGATAGTAATGATTGTATGGATTAATGAATTATTTTAGTAACAAATTAATTACTTAGCGATTATGGGTCGACATCCTAGATGTTAACCCAAAATAATTTTTATACTTAGCAAAGCATGTTGAAGCATTAAGACCGACTAATCAAGAGTTTTGATAATTTGTAAGGTATAAGTAAAGATCATATCTTGCATAGCTAGAGAGATGTGAATATGTGATGTGAACTATTTTAAAAGGAACTTTATATGATATACAAGATCTAGTGTAAGATCAAAAGATTTTCATAGTGCAACAGTAAGGCAATATTGTATGTATATCTATTCTATTCATCTTGGGTATATCAGTCTACCAATTGAGGATCAGTGTCATATTATGAGTATTCATGGATTTATTATCGATTTTTTGGTGTGCAATTTCGATATAAAAACTTTAGGATCACCTTTAAAGGCCTAAACATGCCTATACAAGGCCCTAAAACTTAATGGATGTGAACTTGCACATATTCATGCCTATAGATCAAGAGCAAAGGATTATGAAAGTGGTTGTAATAACCAATTAGAGAAATAGTTTGAAAGTTATGCCTCTCAAAGTTGTGCTAACAAAAACTTTAAAAATAAATGTAAGAACTATATTCAGCTGACTGTATATGCATTGTTAGGGTATGTCAGCCCTAGGTACTAAATTTGAGTGTCTAGAACTTTCCCAGGTGGTTTAAAATTGCCTATTTAAGAAACATACATACACTATCTAGGATAACTCTAGGTGATAGTTCACACTATATTGTTGCATATTACTATGATGAAGGCACCTATGTGGGTTAGCATATTATGATCCTCACTTTTGTAATTCTATATTTACAACAATAATAAGAACCCCATATTTTTACTCACAAATTATTCTTATTTCTTTGTTTATGTTATGTGTTTATGGTATTAAGGGGAGCACCCTTCATCAAGTGGTATTAGAGCTGGAGTTCCTAAGTATGTGGACAAATTGTTGATTATGAGGTAGTTCACACCAAGACCATGGTTTGGGCTAAGCATGAAAATTGATCATAGATTCTAAGTTAGTTTGCACTAGGGTTTCAATAGAAGTGAAAAAATGCCTCCATAAAGAGAGTGTGGTGAAAAATAAGTAGGTGTTATAGATGAGCTTTTAGATCCCTATAGAGACAGATGAAAGCATTGGAAGAACAATGCATAGAGGAAAAAAACTTATTGTAAGAGATGAAAGTGAGAATGGATGTGAAGAAGAAGAAAATGTTGAAGTAGGGGTAGTTATAAACCCAAAAGAAGAAATAATTTTCAAGGCTATCTCCAAGATTGAAAAAAGGCCTAATTTTGAGGTTGCCACATTTTGGGGAAATTGTAACCTAGAGGAGTTGATCTACTAGATCAATGAATTGGAGGAATACTTTGAGTATAATGATATTGAGGATCTTGATAGGGTGAAGTTTTTGAAGGAAAAAATGAAGGGACATGCAAAGATCTGGTGGCAAGAAATTTAGTTGGAGTGAAATAGAAGAGGAAAGGACATAATAACCACATAGGATTAGATGATAGATAAATTAAAGTGTTAGTTAATTCCTATGGATTATGAGTTTGATCTAAAAAAGTAAATGAAAGGGTTGAAGTAGGAGGGATGACATATTTAAGAGTATATCGAGGAGTTCTATCAAGTTCTCATAAGAACTAGCCATGCAAAAGCTAATAACGAGAAAGTATCATATTATATTAATGGGTTAAAGCAAAGCATTTAGGAGGAGCTAAGCCTAGTTCTAATGACCACTATTGAGGAGGCATATCTATTTTCCCTAAGATTTGAGGAGAATCTAACAAAGAAATATGATGACAAGAAGAGTGGAAGAGGTCACGGTGGAAGATCTGGTGGATAGTCTTATGGAGGTTGAAATGATGATCACAACAACAAGGATGAGGCTAGAAGTAGCATTCAGAACCAAAGGGGAAATAATTCTAATATTTCCATGACTAGAAAATATAGATTAAAGAGGAAGAGGTAGAGGGAAATGATCTAGAAGAAGAGTTTTTCATGGAAAATGTTTTCACTATGGAGAAGAAGGACATAGAGCATTTGAATGCTCCCAATGACAAGGAAGGATTGATAGAAAAACTAAAGGCTAGGATAGAGTTCTGCATGTTGATGAAGATGCCAGATCATCACATTTTGAAGATATTGAAAGAGGAGAAGTCCTAGTTAATAGAAGAGTCCTACTGAGTGGAAAGAATGAACTTGGTAAAAGAAGGAGCTTGTTTTGCACAAGGTAAAAATGTGAAGATAAGTGTTGTTATGTAATCATTGATCATGGAAGTAATAAAAATCTGGTGTCAAAAAAGATAGTCAGAAAGTTGAAGCTAAAGAAGAAACACCCATGTCCATATCGTATTGCCTAGATACAAGATGACCACAAGGTCATGGTCAATGAACAATGCTTAGTGAAGTTCAAGATTGGTATCTAATAGGAAGAGGTGTTGTGTGATATCATGCCTATGGGCATATGTCATATGTTGTTGGGTAGGTCATTCTAGTTTGATAGGCATGTTATACATGATGGGCATGCAAATACCTACCCTCTGAAAAAGGATGGAATGAAACATAAGCTGGAGCCATTGAAGGATACATATGAAAAGGTATGTAGTATTTCTAGAGTTTGTTTTGTTGATGAAAAGAAGTTGTTAGAAGATATGAGGTTTGAGCATATGTGTTTTGTGATAATTCTGAATGATGGAAATGAATAAGTAGAAGTACCTACATAAATTGCATATTTGTTGGAAGAATTTCTAGATATTGTATTTGATAATGTGCTTGATGGATTACCACTAGTAAGGAAAATCAGTCACCGGATGGATTTGATTCCAAGAGCTAGTTTTCAAAATAAGGTAGTGCATAGAATGATACCATCAGAAAGTGAGGAGTTGAATAGATAAGTGCATGAGTTGTTCTAGAAGGGGTTGATTTGGAAGAGTTTGAGTCCATGTGTTTTTCCAGCAATATTAGCACTAAATAATAATGGAGAATGGAGTATGTGTATAGATTCTCATGCTATCAATAAGATCATAGTCAAGTATAGATTTACATTGCCAAGGATAGATGATATTAAGGACTGTTTGAGTAGAGAAGTGTATTTCACAAAGATAGATTTAAAAATTAGATGCCATCATATTCACACTAGAGAAGGAGATGAGTAGAAGACTTCCTTCAAGACAAGGGAAGGATTGTACAAGTGGTTAGTCATGCCTTTTGGGCTAACCAATGCACCAAGAACCTTCAGGCGGCTCATGAATGAGGTATGAAAGGAATTTCTAGGTAAGTTTGTCATTGTTTACCTAGATGATATTTTGTTATTTAATAATATGTTGGAGAAGCATTTGATGCACATTCAAAAAGTGTTTGATAAGTTTATGGTAGAAAATTTGTTGATAAACTTGAAGAAGTGTAATTTTGTGAAGGAGTTGGTGTACCTAAGATTTGTAGTTTTAGTAGAAGGTCTGAAAATGGACCTAGAGAAAGTGAAGGCTATCCTAGAATGACCTACTCCAAAGAATGCTGCAGAGGTAAGATTTTTTCATGAACTGAATAGTTTTTAATAGAAAATTCATAAGAGGTTTTAGCACTATTTGTGGACCCTTGACTGAAACAATGAGAGGAGATAGGAAATAATTTAAATGAAAAGTTACAGAGTAACTTATTTTAGTACTTCTAGATTTTAACAAGATGTTTCAAGTAGATTGTAATGCTAGTGGTACAACAATAGGAATTGTTTTGAGCTAAGAAGGTAGACCTGTTGCTTATTTCAGTGAGAAATTGAATGATGTTGAAAGAAAATAATTGTTTATGATCATGAACTTTATGCTATAGTTTAGGCATTCAAGAAGTGGAGACATTATCTTCTTCCTAAGGAGTTTTTTTTCTATATTGATCATCAAACTTTGAAATATTTGAATAGTCAAGAAAAATTAAACCAAGGGCATTTGAAGTGGGCCAAGTTTTTGCAGAGTTATATATTTGTTTTGAAACACAAGAGTGGGAAGTCTAACCGAGTTATAGATGCTCTTAGTAGAAGACACAATTTTTTAATAGAGATAAATATTGAGGTGGTTGGGTTCAAGGAATGTATTACATTTTAAGGCCAGAGGAATTGGTTATCTATTTCTAACTTCTCACCCTCAGTGAGATAATAGGGTCTTTGCAAGGTGCAGGAAGCATCACAATTGATGATTGTGAAGATAGATGGATTAAAGGGCATGAAAATAGAGTTAGGATATTCTCTAAAGGGGTATTAGCAAGAGTTGGAATCATTAGTTTGATGGTTTGTGGTCAAATTCATGAAATCCATAGCCAAATCCATGAAGTTGTTATTTTCCTTTACAATTTGAACCAATTAGGGTTTAGGGGTGTACATATAGGTCGAGAATCATAGATCAAGAAGATCTATAAGAATGGCCAAAAGGGTATCAAGAATGATGATTTTTTTAGGGTTTTGTTAAGGGAGTTTTTAAACTGAAGGCAAAACCCTAGTTTTGGAGGCTTAATTACTAATAGGTTTACTAGGCCTATTTTATAGGGATTGAAGAGATCATATTGAAGATAAGGGATCAAATAGCTTAGAAGGATTTTACAAAACCTATTACACTTGATAGGAAAAATTAGTTCAATTTCATAATCCAAGATGGTGTCATGTTCAAAGGAAGTTAGTTGTGCATTCCCATACGTTCTATGAGAGAGAATCTCATCAAGGAGAAGCATAGTGGAGGATTGATTGGAATTTTGGGGAGAGATAAGACCATTGCTTTTGTTGCTGAGAATTATTACTAGCCACAATTGCAACAATATGTGAAGAATCTTCTGTAGATTTGTAGAGTATGTCACATGGATAAAGGAATGAGCAAAATATGAGGTTGTATCAGCCATTACCTATAATAGAGAAGTCATGGGAGGATGTCAGCATGGACTTCATTATTGGATTACCAAGGACACAACAAGGCCATGATTCCATATTTTTGGTGGTTGATAGATTATCAAAAGTGGCACATTTCATTCCCTTTAAGAACACTAGTAATGATGTTTATGTGGTAGAGTTATTTTTTAGAGAAGTAGTGAGACTACATGGTCTACTAAAGAGTATAGTTTCAGATCAAGATACAAAATTTGTTAGTTATTTATGGCATACATTGTGGAAGAAATTGAAGACAAATTTGAAGTCACTTTATTACATCATCCATAGACTGATGGACAAATAGATCTGGTGAATAGGAGTTTGGAAAAATTTGCATATAATAATTCTACCAATGGGAGCACTAGTAAATCACCATTCTAGATTGTATATGGGAGAAATCCCATAAATTCTTTTGAATTGAAGAAATTTGATAAAGGAGAAATAAGTAGTGCTAAAGCATAAGACTTTGTTGAACATTTGAATAATATCCATGAGGAGGTGAGGACACAAATTATCAAGATGAATACATAGTACAATTATAAGGAAGATGTGAAAAGGATGTATAAGGAATTTTAGATTTGAGATGAAGTCATGGTTCATTTGAGAACCAAGCATTTTCTAGTGGGTACATATAATAAGCTGAAAAATGAAGGGTCATGCAAGATAGTGAAAAGGCATGATTCTAGAAATGCCTATGAAGTGGAGCTACTTGCTGAATTGAATATTTCACCAGTATTTATCATTTTGGATTTGGTGGAGTATTATGAAGGAGGTGATGGAGATGAAGTTACAAAAGCATAGTGGGGTATTCCAACAACTAGTTCAGCTACAAAGGAGATTGAGGAGATACTGGATAGTTGTGTAGACAAAAGTACAAGGAACATAAATTATGAATAATACCTACTCAAATCGAAAGGGGGGCCAGGAGAAGAATCATTATGGCTATCAAGGGAGGAGGTTAACCATCTTAGTTTTCCTCTTAACACCTAAGACATGATGGGGTCACTTCTCAGATTACCCTAGGTGTGTGATGTAGGAGAATCCTCAGAATAAGAGAAATCTTGTGTCACCCAAAAATATTTCCTTTTTATTTCTTGAATAAGGGTTGTCTCAGTGTAGAATTTTTTTTTTTGGAGTCTTTCTACTTAGTAATTCAGTCATATGAGCTCAAGACATCCTAATTTTAAAGGTGGATATTCATCTTAGATATATCAACCTACCAGTTGAGGCTTAATTTCATATCATGAGTATTGTATTATAGATTTTTGTTGTGAAATTTTGTATAAAAAATTTATGCTCACCATTAGACACCTAAACATGCTTAGATAAGGCTCAAAAACTTGATAGATGGGCACTTACACAAATCTAGACCCATAGATCAGGGGTCGAGGATTCCAAAAAGTGGTTATAATAGCCAATCAGAGAAATGGTTTGAAATTTATGGCCTTCCAAAGTTGGACTAACCAAAACTTCTAAAATAAATGTAAAAAATGTATTTGGCCAACTCTATATGTATTGTTAGGGTCTGTCAGCCCTAGGTATTGAGTGTGAGTGTCTAGAACCTTCTCATGCTTAAGAAATAATTGTATGTTCTCTAGGAAAGATTTGGATGATAGTTCATAGCTTTGTCTTATAGATTAGTATAATGAAGATGAATATGTGGGTTAGCTATTTTAATCTTGAATTCTGTAATTCTACATTTGTAGCACTAATAAGAAACCCATATTTTGTTCTCACAAATTGCTACTATTTCTTTGTTTCTGTTATGTGTTTATGGTATTAAGGGGAGCACCCTTTATCAATAATACAAATATATAGAGAAATGAAATAGGGAGATGAAAGGATGTCATTATAACATCTAAAGAACATCCTATTAATATAAGTGATAGAGTGAAGAAATTAATCAACACCTACACATGTCATAGAGATGTAACATACATATTTATTAGATCTAAAGAAGACAAGAAGAACATCTAATAGAATCCCAAACACAAGATCTATAAGTAAACATGTAGCCAATAAATCTAAAAAATTTATACAACCCATAATACATATGAAAAAATAAGAACTTACAATCCACATACAAAAGATAGACAACATAGCTATTAAATTTGACATAAGATATACCCTAGGAAACCCTCATTGAGGGAAAAAACCTAATATCCAAAAGCATCCATCACCATGTATTATTCAATAAAACACCATTGCAATGCAACCATGGAAGCCTTTAAAGTCATAGAAACAACCAAGAAATCCATATGAACAAGCATGAATCCACGCATCCTATGTCATGCTTCAAACCTCCATAAATGCTACATTGGTTGTCTCTTATCAAAAAATACCCTTCTAGTTTCTTTTATAGAAGCATCCTCCCCCAAAATCACCAAGTGGTTTATATAATCTATGTCCTAAAACTATGTGCTTTCAAAACACCATTGACCCACATTTAATATTGGGTTTTTAATTTATTTTTCTTCAATATTAAATAATTACATCAAATATTGTCATTATAAATCATCAAGAAGATTCCATAGGAATCTCTTTAAATTTCACATCCATCTAGGTGCAACATACACATAATAAAATAAAATAATACAATTTAAACAATATTATTAAATGTGTACAACACACATAATCTCAAAAATATCCCAGTTGTTGTATATATTGCATAGGGTCAATCCATAGCCACATTAATGAACAAGAGAAAAATCCCTCCTAGCACATCCACTATCATGGATCAAAGTACACCATGTTCTCCATCTATGTACTTATAACAAAAATAAAAATATCCAACATCTTGAATGTGAATGATCCCACCTTCTATTATGCGATTTCCATCGGACATACAAAGCAGTCATCCAAAGAGAGAGAGAGTTACCCAACCTGTCACATGAGAATCATAAAATCCTATACCAATTGAAATTCCAAGCATAAAGACTTGATCCAAAGGTAAATATCACATGTATTTGTAGCTATAAAATCCATAGCTGAAATAACACCAATAGAAAGTTCCAATCCATCCAACTATCCATACATCCAACAATACACCAAGTGAATCTCACATCACTGACATATCAACTCTGTAACCTATAGTCACAAGCCTCAAGAGAAGTACTTTCCATATTTACACCAAGAAGCTCCCAGTATATCAAATATGTAACCAATCTACTCATAAAATATCATAGAATTGAATCCATGTAGTATCAATGAAATCTACAACACATAAACAAATAACTTGCAAGAAAAATCTCATAAAAACTCTTCAACACTCTCCCAAGTTCTCCATAACCAATAAAGCAAAGATATAAATGAATAATCATTCCATATCTCACATGACATACATGAACACAAACTAGTGATCATAATTGAAACCAAACACCCAAGTAGATAACCAAGAACAAAGAGAAACCATGCAAATCATAACATGTATCATGTCCTTCTACACACAACTCTAGATTTAAATTGTGCCAAGTATGATCTCCTTCATAAAACCCCAACCAAGAAAACACAACAATACCCAAACCATACCATATAACCAAATATGTATGTAAGCCTCTCACAAGAGGGTCAAGCTCATAAAGAATTCTTAACCCAAGGAATATGCTCAATAAAAATCATCTCATAAACTCAACCATACCGATAGTACAACATATACATAAGGAGATAACCGATGCTAAAATGTCTCTCAAATAGAGCCTTTAAAACTATCTCAAGATCCATATTAGTGAAAGACAAGCATAAATATAATGCACTTGATAGAAATAATGAGCTATACCTCACAAATAGTAAACATCTAAGTAAACCAAGAGTTAGGGATGAGAACACTCATCAAGATATCCATGTCTCCAACCAAGAATCTATTAAGAAAAATCTCCTCTCAAGTCATATCCTATGAATTCCCCTGAGACTTCTTACTAAAATTATTGACCATCCCAACAAATACATCTTTAATTCAAGATAAATAAGTATCCCTACCATCTCTAAGTATCCACAAGAACTTGTTACCAATCAATGCATGCAAAATTTAAATGCACCATCCCAATGTCAAGAAGCATCCAAAAAATGATCAATTACTCAGTACAAATAAACTAAACCAAGATCAATGTCAAAGTTCCAACCATGGCCTCATGAACATAAACATGGCAACAAGATCTAAACCATCTCAAAAAAAGAGATAACATGCTCCTATAGACGCTAAACAATGGTTTTTATCTACAATTTCATCACTATTTCATACTAACTCATCCCATTTCCTCATTTCACTAATTTTGATCTTTTGGCCACCTTATTTATATCTCAACAATATTCTTCATCATTTGTATCCTCTTTCACATCATATCAAATCTACCTAGAATCATATCAAATCAACCTGTAATCACCCCAAATCTACTCAGAATCACCTAAAATTAGTCCTGATTAACCTAAAACATGTCAAGTACCTTAAATCAATCATCATCTATCAAATCCTAGGAATTTTCATGGCTTTTAGTGCCTCAGAAACCTATCAATCTATCAAACCTATCAATCTAACCTTAGTATTGTCATGGCTCTTAGTGCAAGGTCAAACTGTCATTCTTGTCATCTGATCATTAACACTTTCAAGTTCTTTAGTGTCAGACTAGGACATCATCAAATCATTTTAATAATATTGAAAATATCCATCGATGTTATTATGATCAACCATATCAATCAATCTTGATCCTATAGCATTTACAATATTTGTTAAATGTTACATATCCTTAATCCATGTCATGTGTCCTTGGCATGTTATCAATTTTACTCAATCAATCAATTTCACCATGGATTTGGTCTACTTATCATCATCCTAGTTGATTTGCATAATCATTAGATTTGATCAAAGGATAGTGTCACATTTAATAATCAAATTAGCCAATCATCTACTAATTTTTTCTATAGGATTAAATAACCCATGATTTAATCCTATGTCATTCCAATTATTTTCATCTCGCATTTGCTAATCATTCTTCCTAATTAAAATTTAATTAATTGATTCATCATTCAAAAACCTTGGAAATTCTCAATTTTATAATTCATATTTTCCACCTCTAATTTCCTATTGTGTAGAATAATGAATTTTTAATTCAAATATTCCACATAATCTTGACATCATTGTGACACATAGACATCTCACATCATCGATTCTCCATTTACACTTGGCTAAGATATGTCATAATTGATAGGCCAACACTGGGGCAAATAATAATAAAAGAATTAATAATTTTATGATGAAGTTTAGCTGGTCTATATGTCTCAATCCGAGAGTGTAAGCTTGTGAAAGGTGTCCGAGCAATATGCCATCAAGGGATGATAGTTGTTAAATGAGGGATTATGAATGCAGATAAAACATGTGAAGAAAATCTATGAAAGAGTAAATAAATCCCAGTGATAGGAACTATCACTTCTTGGTGACAGGAACATCAAAAATAGAAATAAACATTAACAACTATGAGGATAATGAATGTAACAAATCACAAAATCAACTAGTCTAGAGGAAACAATACCAACACCAGGCATATAACTAATCTAATATAATAGTTTACTAATATAAATATGATATTTCTATATTTATTTATCTCTTAATATGATAGCAAATTCAGAATATACTGGGTATTATTAATAATCTGTATAATAATGCAAATGTGATCATCTGTCTTACCCAGCTATGATATTAATTAGATTTCAAATGTATTAATATGAACTAACTATTATTTTAAAATAAAATAGTATTCTGCAGCAACTCAAGCACACCGAACTTAAGCTATAGAAATTACTTAGCAAACAATCCAAAATAACTCACAATATTAACATCCTCACCAAACATTCCAAGAGCAGGCCCTTTCTCTAGTCTTCAAGGTGAGTTGAAGTAACTGTGTCTTTCTACGTTGGATTAATTAGTAGTAATATTATTTCATTCTTCAAATATAATAATGGGAGAACAATACATTTCAATCTAGATTGGGTTTCTTCTATACATGCAGCAAATAACAACTATACAAATTTAGATATGTTGTTAATAACTCATGTGAACCTTAGCCATACATTGTAGGCCATATAGATCAATGGGTTTCTCCTTAATATCCATCTCCCAATGAAAATAAAGAGATGTAATATGAAAATGAATGGTTATGCAATGAATATCACGTGAAGATATTTCATGCCAAGAATAGGTAATTTTTTAAAATATTTCCAGAAAGCACCATTGTCTTCAACCAATTTCCAACAAGCATCGTTGTTTGCATCCAACATGGATTTGAAATAGTTTTGAAAGAATCAGATTACTGGAGTTTTTATCATGTGAGGGTTGGAAATTCTTCACATGTCGGTTCACCTTCTCAGCAACTATAACAACTTAGTTTCCTATAGCATGGGTTTTACGTGGGTCATATATATTGCTCATAACAATTGAAATGGTGGATATTGATTCAAGGCTCATTTGCATCCATTGAAAACATAGGAAATATGGTTCTATTATGGTTGTAGTATATATAACAAGCTGCAACCTTCATAATGAGTATGCCATATCTAATTTTGATTCACCAATACCATTTATTTTGTGTATGATATTTGTTGTTAGCATGCTATAGAAATGAGAGAAATAATTAACCAATCATGTATAATAGTTTCTTCCCAACTATGACAAGAAGCTCCCATAGAGTAGGTGATAGGAAGATATATGCCACAAATCAACATGTTGCAATAATAAAGATTAGTAAAACATAATCAACAATGAATTTTTCATATTTTAATCCCAAAACAATATTAAATACTACTTAGTTATATTAAACTATATGCAACATTATAATGGTAAAATGTAATGAAATGGGATACAAATGGAATAGAGAAGTATGTAGGAAAGTGCATAAGATAGATTAAAATAGAACATTAAATAGGTTATAATTGGCTCTCATCAATAATCCATATATTCTTATTCCCTTACACATATCTATATTTAGCCGTCATTGTTATATATTATTGGCTTTAAGTGGCTTTGAGATGTCATATGACACATCATAGATCCTCCACCATTTTTAGCCATGTTTGACTTCCAAGTGTCATATAATCCTAAATTTGACATCTTGTGTCATATGTACCATGGATTCTCAAAGGAATCTCTTGCCAAGTTTCATATCCAAGGTGACAAGTCCAATGCTCTCCTCTTGTGTGATGACTATAAATTGAGCATTCTACCTCTCATTTCTAGTCCTAACACCTAAGCCCATAATCATCAAGCTTCAAATCACAACCGACTACACCCTTCTAGGCCTCAAGTGCACCATGGGTGCAATCTAGACTGTTTGGGTGCACTTGGTTAGGTAAGTTTCAAAATTTCAAGTTTTGGGTCTTGTTTAGGCACCATTTTCCCACAGCCTACTTCCAACCTTCCAACTATGCCCTTATGGGCCCCAAGTGTACAATGGGTGTAGTTAGCATTTTTTAAGCACACTTGGGGGCCTCCTGAGTCATTCTAGCCTTCTAGGGCACAGTCTACTCTATTGGAGCACAGTTGATTCACATAAAGCACCTATTTTGATCAAAATTGACATCTAGGGTTTCAATTTGATTCTAGGACCTAGAGTAGATGATTTCATGTTACTGATGATCTATTTACAATATGTGGCACTTGTTGGGAGAAGAAATTCATTGAAAAACTACTAATGTTTGTTTGTAGGATGTTGTTGAAGACTCGTGTGCTTGTCCAAACTATATGTGTGGTTTTTCTAGATTAGATAACAAATTTTTTGGTACACTGAAATGAACTTTCTATAATACTTGGTGTCTATGCAATGTTTAGAACCCTAGGAGTTACATAGATGTATGCTCTCCCCTCGTCATTCATGGATCTTGAGTGCAAGAGAAATCTGTGCAATTTCTATAGAGAGGCCTGCCTTGGACCCAAGACTCACCACTTGCTGAGCCCCAAGGGATGACCTCAAAGCGATAATGGGATAAATCTAGGTCAACATTCACTCTGCTATAGAAAAATTAATATGTTTAATGTCATGTCAGCAGTATTGCTACGTGATAGTTCTCCTCTAATACCCTTGTGGTGTATCAAACCTTGGTTCTTGGGTTTGGGAGACCTTCTAAGGAATTTTATCATTCACTTACTAAATGAAATGCCCACACTAAATACTTTGTCTTAGAGGAACAAACAATTTCTATCCAATGGCTTAGGGGGTCACCCATGCTCGTGAAGACATCCCACATACTCACAGTCCTTAGTAGAGGCAACATTCCCTTGGGAAGTGATGTCCCTTGGGATTCAAATCTTTGTAGCCTTGAGAAGTGAGTGTGTTATAAGGGGGAGCTCTTGGTGCCAAGATCCTAGGTAGCCCACTTTGGATAAGAGTGGCAAAACTTTGGTTCAAATGGGAATTCAGTGGATACAGTATTAAAGCCTAGGTTGTGGTGTGTCTTTTCACTTTAACAAAAATTGTTCTTGTTTATAGTGTTTTGCTTGTATGGAAAACATTAATCAAGATAAAACCAAATTGGAAAATTTACACCTTAGATACTATTCAATCCTTCTCAAAATATTACACATTTTCAAAATGTTACATCTCTTGTCAAACATTGCAAACCTTGGTCTGAAACATTTAAAACTTGAAAAACATGACAACTTGTAACCTTTGACATGCTTGGTGTGACTTAGATTCTATCTTTGCATAACATCCACTTGCATTCACCATATTTTGAGCTTCATACTTGCATAATTTAGGCCTCATATTTTATCTTTTCAGTCCTCATTTTGAATCTCTTATCATCCATATTGCATTCCTTAGGGTTCACTTTGCATCCCTTAGTCTTTGCATTTCAACCTCAAATCTACATCTTGCATATCCCCATTTGCATTCTCAAACTACCCAACCTTCATCTTGTACAATTTAACCCTCATTTTTAGTATCCTAATCATAGTTTTTCACCTTTATTCTGGTCTTAGCACTATCCTCTATCATTTGGCTTACTGGAACATCAATCTAGGAACCATAGGACCCAAAATCACCTTAGTTTCACCCCAGCTTACCAACTATGCTTTGAAACTACCAACTATGCTCTATCTGGCCCCAAGTGCACCGTGGGCATAGTTGGCACTATCTAAGCACACTTGGTAGTCTAAGAACCCATTTAAGGCTTCCAGATAGCATTTTGGGACCTCAAGAGTGTCATTAGGTACCTAGATAGGCCTTGATTTATCAACATGTCTTGATCTACATCATGCATGCCCTAACCCTCATTATGCATCTTCAATATTTTCCTAATATCATCCCTAGCAACCTAACCCTCTAGTATATCAATCTAAAAATCACCTAGTACAAAATTAGTACATATTCAACCTAGTCTTCTAGTTGCACCATAAAACTACCAACTACGCTCAAACTATCCCCAAGTTGATCATAGGCATAGTTGGTATTGTTGAAGTGCACTTGGTGTTATTAGAGCACACTTGGTGTCCAACAAGACCATTTTGCGTATCCAAATTGTATTTTGGGACTTTAAAATTGCATTTAGAAGCCTCTATAGGTCCTCATTTTGCATATGACCCAAAATATCATCTTGCACCCAAAACTTCATTTTTCATTCTAGGACCTTTGCATATTGCATATCCAATCAGCATAACCATCATTTTGATCAACCTAAATGCCATTTTGAACCCAAAACCTTCGAACTTAGTAAAAAAATAAAACAAAGTATGAGTCCTAAAGTATCTCCTAATGTTGATGGATGATGGATCTTGACTAGTCCTTTTGTCATTTTTATCATTTTTATTTGGTCAAAATCTATCTATGTCTTTATGGATGTGAACTTTTCATCTTTATCAACTTTATCTTTTTTTCTTTTATCTCTTTTTGGTCAAGATCTAAAGTCCATCTTCACAAGGTTAAATTATGAGACAAAATATTTTCCAAAGATTTGATCGTAAGTTCAAAACCTTGCATGCACCATTGTGATAAAATTGTCATATTCCTAATATTTTTAAATGTCATTTTGACTTATCTTAGTTGCATAACCACTTCATATTTCATAGTGCAAAACCCTAGCATCATCTCCAATATCAAACCCCTTCAACTTGTCATTGTCAAACCTGTCACTTTTCTTGATCTCATATCCCCGTTTTGCATATCCTAAATGTCATTATCAACCTTTCCACACCTCCCTTTTCATAATCCAGCTTTCATACATCAACTTCTAACATCATTACCATGTCCAAAGTCCAACCCTAATCTTTGTTTTGCATACCATAGAGTCATTTTCATCCCCTTTAGTCAACATCCAAAATTTCATTTACACTTGCATTTGCATAATTTCCCTAGGACATTTACACCATATATATCAAAACCTTAGTTCATTTGGCATTTCCTTAGGTTGCATAACATCCCTAAACATTCAAAAATTGAAAAAATACTCATATCTTTTATACCAGCTTCTAGATTTCCAAATTTTTCCCTATTTTACCAACTACATACTTCAAGTGCATAGTTGGTAGTTTTAGTGCACAGTCAGTAGTTTCAAAGTGCACTTGGTAATAAAGATTTCATTCTACATTCTAGAACCCTAATCTAGACTTCGATAGCTTGCATTGCATCCCTAAACCTTAGAAAACACTCAAATCATTCACATTCTACCTATTGGTCACCCAAACACCTCTTTTTACCAATTGTATACCTTCTACTTACCAACTACATGCCTTCAAGGCCCCAAGTGCACTACTGTATGAGTTTATTTAATATTTTTGATGCATAATTGGGAGGTAAAATGTCCATTTAGGGTATTCTTTATTGCATTTGTATCCTTAGATATCATGCCAACACTTACAAGGACACAATCAGCTCAGAGACCGGAAGCACTATTTCAGCCCTTCATTTCTGAGGTACAAACACAACCCAAAGTGCAACCTAAAACTCACCCAAGCCAAAAGAAAGGAAAGAAACTCCATAAACATTTGACAAAGACCAAATTGAAGTGTCACAACCCTTGCTTGTGGATCCCTTAAGCATGTATCCACAAGATCATAACCACCAAGGAATGACACCACTAACCCTAAACAACACACCTACTATGATAATTCCTTCAAGAACTTCCCCTAGACACAAGATGGTTCAATGGAGTCCTAATTTCAAACCCATATTCATACCTATACCACCTGGATGTGGAAGTGTACCTACAAATCTCAAGATGAGGAAACTCACCCATTCAAACTCAATAAACCTAACACAAGTACCTTTAATCCTCTAAACATACAAGGTAATTTACACCTAAGTGATAATTCTGACATAGATTATGGCATCAATGACAAAAATATGGCTAGGTCTTGCCATGATAAGACTTTCTACAAAAACTTTAAACTTTTGGTAGCCCAAGAAATTGTCAAATTCAACCCAAAATTGGAGGGACCCAATCCCAAACATCAAACCAACCCAACACTCAAAACCATGCAACCCATGATTAATTTTACTTAGAAAAGGGCAAAAAACCTTGTTAGAAATAGGGAATACTAAGAGGGGGGGGTGAATTAGTATTCTACAAACTTTTGTCACCAATTGGATATTATTATTTACTTTGAACTATGCATAAGAAAGTAAATAAGTAATGTTGAACAATAGTAATAACCATGTATAAAGAGAACTCATAACACCATATTTTGTTAACTAGGGAAACCTTGGCCAAGGGAAAACTCTAATGGGGATGATACCCACTAGATGATATACTGATATATATGTTCCTTGTTAGAGAATGGACCTTGTTAGGAGTCAATGAGAAAATTCATTATAAAGAGTCCCTATTAGGAGTTGTAATACAATAGATAAACGATCTCACTACCCAAACATGTACTCCCAATTACAAGAAGAGCTCACTACTCAAAAAAGTAACTAAATTTTAAGTTCCTCAAATATATATGTATAGATTGTATAACTTCTTCTAGACTGATCTCTAACCTTAGCATGATCTTGGATGACATAATCAAGTTCTCAAAAACTTCGCATATATCACTTAATAAAAAGTTTTCATATCACAAAAGTGTGAATCAAAAGCATACTAAATCTTGCAAGATGTCCTTTGCATAAATACCATGCCTCTTCAAAAATTTCTTCTAGGTTGGCTAAGACCATAATATACTTTTCCAACTTAGAGTAAACATCTAGGATGTCAACCCTAATTGGTCAAGTAATTATTTTGTAAACAAAGTACTTCCTTTACCTTTAATTCCACTATTCTATTTCATTGGTAAATTTTGAATATCTCTTTTCTATACTATCTGTACTAATGTTTGAGGATATACACATCATCATCAACATGTATACTATCTCCATCTAACTTCACTAGTCATAATATGACATCAAAAACATTTTACATATACAACAATGTACTACTATAAACCAATTTCATACTTAGACAATTTTCTGAGTACCAAAAGCTAAGTATCTTTATTTTTGAGGTTTAATACAAGTATGTACATCATGTGTTGCCATTAATGAAAAAAATTACATCACAACTTATAGCCAATTGTCAACAAACCTTTGGAATTTTCAAACACAATGATGACACCTATAAGATCCCATCAAGAATCAACCATTGAAATCCTCCAAAGTACGTTTGAACACATTAACATCAATCCCTTGTTTGAAAAACCTCCATCAATAAATGGAAGAAAGACTCTTTCTAAATATCCCAAAAGGACATTAAGACTTGATCTTAATCACATAATGTAAAAACAAGATGTTCCTAAAGGGACTTGCAGTCTAGGGATGCCAAACATACCTCCTTTGGAGGAAAATCAACAAAGTGCACCCTTGCTCCTAACTTTATGAAATGTTATGACATCAAATGTTATGGAGCCTTGTATGAGCATACCATGTGGAATATCAATTGCAAGAACCCCTATGGACATACAAAGGACGAGTCTTATTGACATCTCGCTCATTCCCAAAAGGAACACATCTCATTGTCAAATTAATATGATGTCCCAAGGAGAAACATATAACACACAAAGGCATCAAAGCAACAACCCAAACATGATGTTCAATACTCAAGGACATAACCAACTTCCAAGACAACAACAACCTACAGTGGCACAAGGGCTTAACATTTCTATTTCAAAACCAAGTCAAAATCCACTCAACATACATACAACATATCAACAATAGAATCAATCACAACAACAACTTCAAGTGGTGCAAGGATCTAACATCCCTAATGCACAAACCAATATGAATACAATTGACTTACACAAAATGTACTAGCATCAATTCCAACAACAAAGAGCCTTATTTTCTAAACAAAAAGAGAAAATCAAACAATAGTTGGAATACCAAAGACATCTAGAAAAACATACGCCTTGACAACCTCAACGAAATACCTTTACAATAGTCACATATGTGGTCTCACATGAAACAAATAGAGGTATCACAAAAACAACCACAAAAAATGGCACAAAAACAACCACAATAAGTGATACAACAACCTATGGTATAACCATCAAAATCGATACCACAAAAAGTATGAGAACAAGTACCCCAACATGTATGACAACAAGGACCCTTTTATATTTGAGGTACTAACATACCTCCACCACCTAGCAACACATCACCTAACTCTTCAAACATAGAAATATCATATCTGAATAGATATGGTTCTTTCCATAGAAAATGATCTACTCATA
Source organism: Cupressus sempervirens (assembly GCA_028749045.1). Classification (NCBI taxonomy): domain Eukaryota; kingdom Viridiplantae; phylum Streptophyta; class Pinopsida; order Cupressales; family Cupressaceae; genus Cupressus; species Cupressus sempervirens. The sequence continues at coordinate 152,099,284 of CM053790.1, forward strand.
GACACAAAATACCCAAAGAGAAGACTATCATTCAAAACCCTAATGAATAGTTACTACAACAATTAAAAAAACTATCCAAACAAGTCAAGGAATTGGGAGTCTAGAAGAAATAGGCTCTATACATAGAAAGGGACTTACATCCTAATCCCTTTGATAAAAGTATGTATATACCTCCATTTCTAAAACATTTCAAGGCACCTAGATTTGAAAAATATTGAGGCAAAGTTAACCCCATTGATCACATCCCATAATTTTGTGCCACATATACCGAACTTGATGATGAGCCCACCTACCTCATGAGACCATTCCCTTGTGTTGGTTAATAGTTTTTCCTCCTGTTAGATTTGATAATCTTGACTCTTTGATACCCAATATTTGGAGAAACAAAAGGATGTTTACCAACAACTAGGTCAATGTATAGACTTTACCATAGCCCTCTGGATTTATTAGGTATAGCTCCCTATGATTCTTTCAATAATATGCAATGAACATATCTTTATGTGATCAGAAATTATTGATATTATATGCTCTTAACCTAAGAGAAATAAAGGATAAAAAAGTTTTTTTTAGGCACAAACAACTTAGGCAAGATGTATATGAATAACCTATCACACCTAATGCAATGATTGCAGTAGATTATATTGATATTTTCTAACTCCTAATTCTATTCTAAATGCAAATTACTCATCTAAATTTAGAAGTGGGAAAGACAAGATTATACATATGAGGGAATGTGGAATTTCTTTCACTATTAGCCTTGAGTGAAATGGAATCCAATAAAAAACTAATAAATTCATATACATTTATCTTTCATTTTCCAATGAAACTATCTAACAAGATATGAAGTGAACAAGAGAGGAATAAGAATCATATATGAGGAAAATAAATGGAATCACTTTCACTACAAACATCAAAATGAAATGGAATCCACCTAATTATCATAGCTTCACATGGAATTATCCTTCAACTCTTTATGCAGAACTAATCTAAGAATAGGCAACAAAACATGACCAGTAAATAGAAAGTAGATGGAATATAAACTCATTCACCATCAATCTTTTTGACCTTTCTATTATCAAATGAGGTTACATTTATAGCTAGTTGTTATCCTTTCTAATTCTAGTAGAGAAATAGTCATAAATAGAAAATAAAATGAGGATGAAATGTGATGTTATCCAATAATATGAACAAGTGGCATCTTCTCAATCAATGATTCTGAATTAGAGATATTCTTCGAAACACTCCATGACTTTTCAGCTTCTTGAAATCTTCAAAAGACCTTGTGATAACATTGTTTTCTTCATCTTCTATTGTTCCACACAAATTACATATATTTCATATTACAACGGTCACTACATTTTCAAATTCTGGTTGTTGATCTCAAATTAATAATCATGATTTAAATGTTATGACTTCCTTTATATTTTTTGCGATGGGTACCCCTTATCACTTTGTCACTAAGACTAACTTTTGCACATCTCTCCATAGAAACATAGTGAGAAGCATTGATCTTTTAGGATCTAATGGTGTTTACAAAACTGACCCACCTTTTTCATTGTCATAGAATCTATCCAATCAAAGTATGCTAATATGGAACCCATTTACCTTTTGTAACTCACAAACTAAAATTGGCCCCATAGTTCCATGCATCAAATTGTCACTATGTCACATAGAATAATGGTTGAGCTTCTCTATATAGCAACATAATGACTTCGTTAGATTCTCTTTGATTTGACAGTCAACGAGATGCATTTAACTTTTTTTTGAACAAGATTCAATATGGCAAGTAAGCATCTAACTTTTGAACTAGCCAATAGCATACATTCTTTCATTTAATTAAATTTTTAGTTTGGTGATGTGGATGATTCGAAATATTCGTTGAATTGAGTTCCACTTAGGTCTTTGCCACCTTTTACCATGTTCTTTCCCATTTCTACTTTTTTAAGCATTCATTCTACATCGAATTCAACTGATCTTCTTGTAGTTCATTCTCACAATCTATATATTATCTTCAAGCTTGGTCTTCGATGTTCCTCTACTATATTTTCTCTATATATGCTCATGATTTCTCTATTTTACCTGCATTATGTCTTTAATGGAACACTCGATCACAAAATTAGGGTTTCTCAAAGATTTATACGAATGCTTTCATGAAGAACTACTTTTCAACATGATTTTTTTCCTCTAGCCTCATTAGGAACAAGAAAATATGAATAAATAGAATATCCAGACCTTCCTCTCATTGAGATAAAGCATAATAAAAACCCTCCAAAACCCTAATCACCTAGGTTTTGATTGATGCATTGCTCATATGATTCCTACATTAGTTAACACAAAGGAATGATGAGAAGTAGGATCATCATTTAGGCAATCTAGACTCAGAGTCATTACTTTGACACTTGACTTGACTCAAAACCTTAAGGCAAAAGATATGAACTAAAACTTGGACAACAACTAGCTCTATCTAGGGATTTAAGCATGCTAATGCTTGAAAGAATCCAAGAAATCTCTAGTTCCACACAAGACTAACAACTTGGAAAAAAAAGAATAGGATAAACTAAGAAAGTAGTAACAACAACCTAGAAAGAAACAACTAAGCTAAAAAAAAAATAGCAAGGAAGGAAAACCTAATATCTAACTACTATATAGGGGTTACCTTCTTTCAATATTGCACTTGATACAACTTTAGAACCTGCCCATTATAAAAACATGGCAGGGTTTCCCCTGTGGGGTATGCCAACTTGAAGGAATTATTTTGATTCCTTTGGATAATGTAAAAAGGTCCTTTCCAAAAAGACTAAAACTTGGAATTCATGCCTCTTGGCTCATGTCTCTTATCCCATAACAACACCAAGTCACCATCCATAAATTTTCTAGGCCTTGTTCTTGTTTCAAATAGTTTCTTTATCCTTCCTTGATGTTCAATAATCTTGTTAACCATCTCTTCTCTCTCTTCTTGAAGTTTAGTAAGATACAAGATCCTCTTCTCTAACCCATCTTGGAGGACATCATCTTCAATTGAATTTTTCAATTTACAAGCAACTAGTTCTAATGGTAGTGGCAAATTAGGTTCTACTCCATACACCAATTCAAAAGGTGAGATTGCAATAGCCCTTTTAGGTGTGGTCCTATTAGCCCAAAAAGAATCATGAATCTTCTTGTGCCAACCTTTCTGATTATTTGAGACCAATTCCTTCAAAATATTAATTAGGTTCTTATTACTAGACATAGCCTGTCCATTTCCTTGAGGGTAATAATTAGAGGAATGACCAACTTAAATACCATTATCATAAAAAAAATCAATGATCTCTAAAGAGAAAAAATAAGATGCATTATCCATTACTAACTTCATAGGAACTCCAAACCTGACCAGAATATGTTGTTAGAGGAACTCACATATGACTTCTAAGGAAGTCTTCTTCATTGGCTTAGCTTTAACCCATTTACTAAAATAATTTGTGGTAATTAGTATATATGGATTCCCTCGACTAGAAGGAGGATTAATTGGTCCTATAAAATCTAAACCCCATTGATGGAAAGGGGCTTCAATTACTACTGGCCTAATAGGTAAGGCAACTAGCTAAGTTTTACTAGTAAATATCTTGCATTTTTCACAATTAGCCACCCACTTATATTCATCTTTAAACAAACCAAGCCAATAATAACATTGTCTCAATATTTTGAATGTAGTGACAGTGCTAGAAAAATGTCCTCCACATGCTTCATCTTGAAAAGATCTTCACAACTTCACTTGATGTTCCTTATCCACACATTTTAGAAATGTTCTATCAATAGCTCTCTTATACAAGAAATCATCATGAATTACATACCTCAAGGCTTTAGTTTTTAGATCTCCCCTATGCTTAATAGTCAATCCATTAGGGCATTCACCATATGTCAAAAAAAATAAGCAATGTTTGAGAACCAAGGATCTTGAAGACTTACCATAAGAACTATTGGAGTATCTTCTTCTTTTCTTTGTTGATCCTCTACTAAGGCTTTATACAATGCATTTCCTCTTACAAGCTTGGTTGGTTTTATTTCTATATCATATTCTTGAACATTTTCTATCCACAGTCCTCTATTATTGCAACCAACACCTTGTTGTGTCAAAATACTTTTCACTGCAAGATTTGGCACATATATTATTGAATGAGAATGCAACACATAAAATCTGAAATTCTTGAGGCTCTCACCACTACATATGCATGTTTTTCCATTTGAGAATATCTCAGTTCTTGTTTTTTCAATGGTATACTCATAAAAGCAATTGGAACTTGTATTTTTTATTTATTTTCTTGCATCAATATGGCTGACATAGTATGTTCTAAACCATAATAGTAAATGATGAATTCCTTAGTGTAATCAGGATGGACAAGTATGGGGGCTTTAGCAATGGCATCCTTCATATCTTCAAAATCCTTTTTCCCAACATCACTCCATTTGAAAGTTTTATTTCCTTTCATCATATCAACTATACATTTAACCATCTTAGAGAAATCAAACATAAATATCCTCAAGAAATTTACCTGGCCAAAGAAGGACTTCACTCCTTTTTTTCTTAATGGTAAAATTAATTGTTGAATTGCTTTAGCCTTATCTGGATCAATCTTTACTCCTTCTTGGGATATAATATGACCAAGCAACTTGCCTTTTGTAACACAAAATATTGATTTCTTTGGGTTAAGAGAGATACCATGCTCTTTACATATTTGTAACACCTTTTCTAGATCCCTAATATGATCTTTTCTCTTCTTGAAACATATTGACAAATCATCAAGATATATGACAATAATTCTATCTTTCAAACCTTTAAAAGCCAAATTCTTGCAATGCCAAAAAGTTGCTCCTACATTGATTAAGCCAAAAGGCATTCTATTGTATGAAAATGCACCCCATGGTGTGGTAAATGTAGTCTTGAAATAATCTACTTCATTTACTTTAATTTTATTGTATCCTAAAAATCCATGCAACATGGACATCATCTTTGACCCAGAAACAGTCTGCAAAAGATGATCCAAATGAGAGAGAGAAAAGTTATCCTTGAGTGAGGCTTGATTCAAATTTCTAAAATATACACAAATTCTTATTTCTCTATTTATTTTCCTTACTGGTACAATATTAGCCACCCAAGTGGAATGATGAGTAGGGTATATATTCCTAGCATGCAACATCTTGTCAATCTCTTTGAAAATTGCCCCTTCAACTATAGGGTTATAATTTCTCTGCGTCTACTTGAATGGTTTTGCATCTATTTTAAGATGGATTTCATGTTTAAATGTCCCCCCATGAAATTTTTTAGGTCTTCATAACTCTAAGAAAATATATCTTGAAACTCAATGAGAAATTTCTTGATTTCTACTCTCTATTTTGGTGTGCAACACTTGCCTATGTTTACAATCTTGGGTTTGACTTTCATCCTTATGTTGATTCCATCATATTAACCACAGGTATTTCCCTTCTTATCTCTTTATCTCTTTATATATGAATCATTCCTATCAAGGAGTTTTTCTAAAGAGATTAAATGAGGTAGAATCTTATTACCTTTCAATTGAAACACATCAAATCTTATCTTCTTTTCATCTCCTACCACTGAATCACCACCTTTTGCATTAGCACTTCCTTCAAAACTCAAGCATTCAAAAGGATCCTCCCCTTCAATGAATTTGAGTGGTTTTTTATAATCTTCAAATACCTACTATGACTTGTCATTATTAGGGACATTAGGCCTGAATAGAACTTCTACTTTATAGGTTTGATTTTTGAAATCAAGGTGTGGTAAGAGTAATGATCTAGAGAATGCCAAAGAATCAGGTCTTGAATTAAATTCTCTAAGTACTGATGTAATTGAGAAGGCATCAAAACCCTCAATTTCATCCCACACATTACTACAATAGTTTCTTAGTCTTGAATTCTTCACTGCATATTGGTTTTTGACTTGTCTTACTACCAACTCTACATCTTCTTGTGCTTTAAGAATCTTGACTCCCTTCTGTTTTGTTGCCATTATACCAAGAAGGAGAGCTTCATATTCTATAGTATTATTAGTGTTTTTTAAATCCAATTTATAAGAAAAATAAGTTGTTTCTCCATTAGGCAATATCAACACCACACTTGCACCTAAGACAACATTTGCACAACTACCATCAAATTCCAGAGTCCACAATTGATCACCCTTATTTAGTTTTGATTCTTCTAAGATCTCAGCAGTACTAGAGAAAAACATATAATTTCCAAACTATATTTTATGATACAAAATTTGTGATCTAGGATCATATGATTTCAAAACAATAAATTTTGCTTTCTCTTCTGCTTCTAGTTTCACCTTTTTGTCTTTAACTTGTATAGTGGCACTAGACCAATCTAATTTTATTTTTCCCCCATGTCTTTGCAAAAAATTCTACTCAAGAGCATTCCATTTCTTGCAAGGATGTTTTCTACTAGAATGGTAATTTTTACTCTCTTAGAGGGATAAGCAACAAGGGAAACTTGAGCATCTTTAATCTATCCTAGCAATGGTACTTTTTTAGCATCCATTGAGTAGCATCTACCAAAAGTTTTAGTCAATGGAAGACCTAAAGCTTTGGCTATAGAGGTAGGCATTACATTATCAAAGGCTCCTAAATCTATGATGCAATTACTCAATCTATTTCCACTAATGAACAAAGAAATATAAAAAGGATCTAGCTTTTTCTGTAGGCAGATAGCTAAAATAGTAGATTCTTCTTCTTGAAATAGTCTAGGTATTGTAAAATCTTCATTACCAAAGAAGCTCCACTAGTGCTAGCCTTATTATGATGTTCAAAATTGGCATTAATATTAGCATGATCTATCTCTTTACTATTGCAATGCTCAACTAATCTTTTCAATTGATCAGGATTAGATTTCAAATAATCCAATGGAGATATCTGAATTATTGTTTCTTCACAATATTGTATTATGTCAAAGGAATGAGTAGACTTGTTGATCTTAGATTGGTTTTGACAAACGAGTGTCTACACACTTAAGTTATTTACTTAGTTCATTCTGAACAAGTAGTACATGTTGAGCACATGTATATTATAGAGCATGTCGAGTCAATAGTGAGTGTCAAGCCACTCATGTGCTGAGTCACTCAAGTGCCCAGTAAATAGCATATGACAAGTGATTCAAGAGTTGAGAAAGTAGCGCATACCAAATGATACAAACAACTATGTAAACCATTTTTTAGGTGACTTAAGGATGAATTGTGATATTTTGGAGATAAGGATAAATTTTAATTTGGATTCCCAATGAAATTACATGCAACCAATCAGAAAAAGGGAAGGTTTAAGTGGTAAAATGGATGAATCATAGCCATTGATTCATACCTAACCCTAAGTCACCAAAGTCTTCTTAAGGAGGATAAACACTAAAATCTCTAGAGTGTGTAAAGTGTTGAAGGAGAGTATAGACAACTTTGCATGCACAAATAGAGAATTCATGGTAGCTAAGGAGTTATGAAGTGAGATTGTATTGCAGAATTAGTTAGAGCAGAATAGAGGAAAGAGAAGAGTATACAGAAAAGAGACACTTGATTAAGAAAGATTGAGAATACAACAGTTTAGAGGTGATCTGTCATTAAGCAGCCAAGTGCTAACTGCAAGATCATTGCTGAATTATTCTAGTAGTCAAATATCTTAATAGTGTAGACACCTAAAAATCCTTTAAAAAATAAAGTATTTTTATTTTTTGAAAAAATACCTGATGACATCATCATTTATTAATTAATTATTTAATTAATTAATTAATTTTTATGCCATTAAATCCCTTTATCTTAATTAAAATTATTTAATTAAGGAATCCCTCCCAAAAATGTTTAAATCTTATTTAAACATTATTTCCTTATTTATTAATTATTTAATTAATAAATTGACCAAAAATCTTAAAATAAATAAAAAAATTATTTTTTGCCCAAAACTTGGCCAATTTCCTTATGACCAATAACCTCTTCCAAAATCTTCTAATCCTTCTTTAATTTCGATTAAAGGCTAATCCCATCATTTCCTACCCCTAATCCCAACTCAAAATATTTAATTAAGATTAAATATTAATACTCATGTTTATTTAAAAAGTTTTAATAAATATCTCCTCAACCAAAACCCTTGAAATAAATAAAACTTTATTTATTTCCTAAAAATCTAATTTATCCTCATCCTAAGAAGTTCTAGACTCTTCTAGAAAGTCTTCATCCTCATCCTAGGAAATTCTAGACTATTCTAGAAAGTCTTTATCCTCATCCAAAGTCTAGACTCTTCTAGAAGATGTCTTTAAACCTAATCCTAATACCCTCCTAACCTTGTCACATTCTCTAAACATGGGTTAAAACTTACTAACCCAAGCCAAAGTTAACAAATATCTCCTCCTTCACCCACCCTCATTAAATGCCATCCACTTGCCTATCCCTAAGCTAATCCTAAACCATCCTAATCCATCCTCTAATAATTTGCACAAGACTAAACAAGCTTAAAACCTTCCTAATCAAGTCCAAGTCGAAATTGCTCTCATCACCCTCAAAATATCTCAACCATAAAACTTTATGAAGTCCACTAGGTCATAAATGACTCTTACATGCCCTTTTATTGCTCTTACAAGTCATTATGAGGGTCTTTATGAAGATTTTATCCCTTGAGCCTCCTTTGTTGACTCATCCTTCTCCTTTCCTCCATCCTCTCACCATGTGACATGTGTCACTCCTTGATTGGCTATAAGGAAGCACAATCCATGTGCTCTCTTCTCATGAAATCTGAGCTCTCCATGAGCTTTTTTCCATCCTTGCATCTTAGCCCTCAATCCCTCAAGCCTCTTGCCTATAAATTGGATCCTTCCCCTTTGCAAAATAACACAATCCATGAAGTAAAGTCATAATGCCATTTTGAGAAGCCATTTTACATCAAAACCATACACTCACACCCAAATTCCAACTCCATTTGAAGCCCTTTTTGAAGCATAAGATTGAGCATACATCCTATCTATTTAGACAAAGCTACTCAACAAGAGAGCTTCTTATTGAGAGAGTCCATTAATGGCTCATATTCTCAATTGAGAGCTCATCTTAGTCTATCTTGAAGTTTATGAATTTTGTTTAGTTTGTAGAAGCCTTATTAAATTTGGTTTCTATTAGCATACTAACATTTCTCATATACATTTTGGCATGCCCGGTGGGACACTGCATGGGTCATCTTCATTAGCTTTTTTTAGTCAAGTTTTGTATGTCATTTGCTGATTTTGGATATTTTTTCTTGTTTTTGTGATTGGTAGGATTGTATAAATTGGTTTTGTAGGTCCACATGAGCATGAAGAAGACAAAGGAACTCATAATCTATCTCATAGTGTTTGCAAATTTTTCAAGCTTATAGGTGGACAAAGAACTTGAAATTATTCTTCCTCTTCTTGTCTATATTCTTCTTATTCCATCTGCTTCTTCTTCTTCTTCTTGTGGGAGATCTTGGCCATTTTTTTTTTAAGTAAGCAAAATCATACACACTTCTTTTTAGTGCTTAAAATGAACCCCCAAATCATACTTAAATCCATTGAAAAATTAAAAATTTGCAAAAAAGAAAAAATCTTTTAACAAGTGAAACTAAACCAATCTAATCATTTGCATCCTTGCAACATCAAGGTTTTAGATGCATTCATTCAAAATTAGGAACACTTCATTTTTGGGAATTTAAAAAGAACTTCAAGTTTCCATTTCAAAAGGTTCAAAATCAACACTAAGTGCACACCAAAGTTCTTTTAAAAAATCTCATGAAAACTAAGAGTCCTAAATGGTTGCCAAAAATTGTCCTAAAAGCTTTTTTATTTGTTCCAAAAAAATGTCTTATTGCAAAATCTTGAATTTTTCTTAGGTTTTTCATGCATCAAAACAATCTAGGAATATCATTTTTGGGCTTAAAATATGCAAACTAGAACACAAAATCTTGAATGAAAACCAAAGTCCAAAGAGTCATTTTCACTTTTGAGTCCAAAACAATTTTGAATGATCTAAGGTTAAAACAAAGCACTTCAAAGTTCTTAAAACAACACACAAAATCTCAATCTTGAATGCTCAAAAGAAAACACTTGAATGTTTAACCACTTGTCTTTGAATGCATGTTGCTAAAAACACTCTTGAATGCCATGGATTAAAATCAAATTTTCCTTGAATGCATGATTAAAACAAAAAATCCAATCTTGAATTCTAAGGATCAATTAACCATTGCAATATCAAACACTTCATTTGGAGCTTCTAAAAATTGAACAAAACAAATCTCTTTTCCACATGCAATCTAGGTAAAGTTTGATTTTTGGACATTTAAGAAACCTTGTTAAGTTAAAATACAAATTTGCAAAAATCAATTTGAGTAGTTCCTTGGACTCACCTCTTTTCTAATCACCCATCAAATATTAACCATTGGTTGCAATCTCAATGCCATTTATAGGGATGGGTCTACTTGAAAAAGGTGTTAAATGTTCCACAATCTAACTCACTCACTTGGTCTTTGAATGTTTGCTTTAACTTTATCAAAATTCTTAAATGATCAAAACTCTAGATTAAATCAATCACACTTCAAGTTTGGGCACTAAAATTGAACAACAATTGACGTGGAGAGCCTCCGGGCATGCGCTTGAAATCGAATCTCACACACTTTTGTTTTGGGCTTAAAAAAAACTCACACTCAATCTTGAATGCCTTAAAAAAAATTAATCAATACTTGACGTGGAGGGCCTCTGGGCACGCGAGTTTTCTTTTGTTGACCCTAACTCTTCTTATTGTTTACATTATTCAATCAATTTACTTTTGTTGGCGCTTCAAGTTGGAATTGAACATTGTCTCTTAAACATGAGTGCTTGCAAAGTTTAGATTAGCACACATAAGAGTCAGTTGGTAAAAGAACAAGCATGTTTTTTAGCCCAAGGTCATCCAAGTCTTCTCTCCCCTTGTCATCTTTCGAGGCCATCTTGGGTGCATAAGATTAGGATCCAAAACCTTGTTTCTTTTTCGGAGGCCTGCTTGGGGATTTCATCACCCCTTGGATGACCTCAACTCCAGCGTTCTGGCAGAGTATAAGAATCGGGAGGTGAATCGAAAGACACCTCTCTTGGGATCAAGATTTTGTCACTCGAGCTAAGCCTCAAGGAACTTTATACCCTTGAGAAGTCAAAGAGGAGAAGTGGGTTACCGCTCCTCTCGATTGTGTGACATCTTTTTGGTCTCATCTACGGATTTGGGCCTCATGTACCTTGGGTATATCGAGGACTCCTTAGCTAAACCAACTGTCAGCCTTGTAGGCAACCATCTAGGATGTTAATGTGTTTGAGATGACTAATCAAAACATTTGTAGAACATACACACTCCTTGGCGCAAGTATCACTTTCTGAGAATCAAAAAGTTCTATCTGGTTGTTTCTATCTATTGCTTGATCTTTTATTTGTTGAATGAATGTTTGCCAAACTTGGTCAATCTTAGCTTAGGGCATACTTAGCATAGTCACTGCCTATTCCAGAAGTTGAACGAGTTGAAGCAAAAAAACCAATATCTCTCAAAGCCAAGCAGATTCAGGAATTGATGTCAGAGCAACCCAAACCCAAATAGAAGTTCCACAAAGTTAAACTCAAACCATCTCTAGCATACCAAGAACTTTCAGCCAAGAGAAAAGAAATAACACCAAGCCCATGAATTGCCAAACTCCACAAAGCAAAGGACAAAGCTACCGACGAAGCACTTCAAGAGGCTTGGTTAGAGTGCAACATCAAATTTAGCCAACATCCAGGAGTTAATCCTGCTTATGCCTTACCAACTAGGCATGATTTCTATGATTAGGCACCCTTGTTTCTCCACATCTTCTTGGATAAGCTTCACTTTAGAGTCACCTTTGTAGAAAAGCCAACCATCTTAGGTTATCCCCTTAAGCATTATTAGCTCATCCATCTCATTTAGAATCAAACCATCTAGCCAGCAATCAAAACCTCACATCCAAGCCTTCAAAATTGTTGTCACTTTTGCCAAAAGTTTGTCACTCCTAAATTTTTTCAAATCCATCAATCTCACCAAGGTTATCCCTTTGACAGAGCTTTGTCTAGGGTAATCCAGCTTTGTCACTTGTTATCCCTCATCACCTTGAGCTAAAGGTTGGGATCCACAAGTGGTCAATCTCGTGTTCTTCCTAAAGGATCATCAGTCTATCCTTAAGTTGACACAATCACCACCAAGCTTGCACATAGGAAAGTAGACCTTTCATGCTTTGGCAACATATCTTTGAAGTTAGAATCTCCAACCCAATCCTCCTTAGGTTTTGTCATATAGCTTTGCCTTAACCTAGGAAATCACTTGCATAGAGAAGCCTTCCCCCTTTTGCATCCATTAGCATTATTGCATCTCATCCCTAGGAGCATTTTTCATGCCACCCGTCACTCGCTTAGCCCTATCATTTGGATTGAACAACCTCACCCCCCTTGAGCACTCAGCCATCCTTTAGCCCAGAGAAAGCTATGCCATCATGTACTGACATTGAAGCTTTCATGAACCAACCAGGAAATGCAGTATTGGTAAATGCCATTATAGACAAGAACAAAGAGACAATCATGGCTAATTTTCGAAGGGAAAATGTAGGAACCTTTGACTTTGGAAGACCCCCTCCATTATCAGATCCATCTCACCCATTGTTTGGGCAGCTACCACCACCCATAGGCTCTTATGATCCAAATTATCCTCAATATATGGCAAAAGAAGAGCCTCCAGCCAATCCATATGATCCAACAGACCTAAACATACCATCATCCACCCAAGTTGAAATCTCCATGCCGCAAGCCAACCCAGCCACCACCACTCCATCCTTGGTTCATACCTCTCTGCTCCAAACCCCCTTTACCCAAAACAGCTCATCGTTCACCCCCTTCACTATTGCTGCTGCTGCTTCCCAACCCAGCCTTCCAAATCCACCCATCTCCCAAATCAGTGCTAGCATCTTTGGCCAACCTCAGCAATATACAACAGGGATGCCACCCATGGGGCCAAGTAATCAACCTTTCATCACCCCCAGCTTGTTCACTGCAGCCCAAAGCACAATCCCATCATTTCCATTAGGTCTTGGGAGCTCAATACCATTAGCCACAAATATACAAGCTACTACCCTCACTCCACAAAGCTATCAAATCCCACAAGCTACTACCAATTTTCTACCAAGCTCCCAAGTGACCCCAGCCCCTGCCACCATTCTACCAAGCTTCCAAATCCAACCACAAAGCTATCAAACCCCATCAGTTCCATTCCCAAGCTTCCAATTCCCACCACCTCCACCACCAACTAATCCATTACCTCCAATTACCAACTACTTTTCAATGCCACTTCGAGGAGGTAATCCACCACCCCAGCCAACCACCAATTATTTGCAGATACCATCCCAAATGGGGGCACAACCCACATATATTGGTCAAACCCCACAAGCCCCTCGATCCTTTCCCCAAGCCTCTCAACCATCTTATACCTTACCTCCACAAAGCAATCCATTTATCCCATAGCCAGCTTATGTTCCTCAATCCCAACCTCAAATCCCATATCAACAGCAAGCCTCGCAGCACATGTAGCAATATGCACCACCTCCCCCTCAGCAACTTGTCATCCACCATGCAGCTGCCCAAACAATGTACAATCCCTATCAGCAAATCCCTCTTAGCCATCCATATTCAGTGGCCCCATCTAGCACATACCTACCTCAAGGCACTCCTACATTGGGGGCACCCCAGCCATCACCTATCAATTCAGAATGGGAGCAAATGAAGATAGCTCATAAAGCCATCCAAGAAGGGAATGATCCGAAGACATTCAAGTTTGAGAATGTGTGTCCTTACCCATTTGATAGAGCCATTACCATGACACCACTTCCCAAACACTTTGAGGTACCCAAATTTGACAAATTCAGAGGAAAAGGAGACCCTGTCACACATATCAAAGAATTTTACATGCACTGCCAGGATGTAGCATACAATGATGTCTTCCTCTTGCGCCTTTTTCCCAAAAGCTTGGTTGGACCAGCTCTTGAATGGTTTTATAGAATCCCCTATGGCACAATTAAAAACTTTGCTGAATTATCTGAGGCATTTGTAGCCCAATATGCCCATCTTGTTGAAACAGAGCTATCAATAGTTGATCTTGTCCACACCAAGCAAAAAGGTGGAGGAAGCCTTGCCGAATACCTGCAAAGATGGCAAACCCTTACCACCCGCATATCCTGCACCTGGCCAGAACGCCATGTGGTGAAAATGTTTATTAATAATGCCCATCCTAGCTTGGCTCACCACATGACCATGAACTATTTGCAGACCTACAAAGATATCAAAGAGAAAGGAATGATCCTTGAGCAAGGACTCATTAAAGATGGTTTGGTCAAGATTTACAAGGAAGCCAACCAAAATCAATCACACTCCAATGACAAGTCTAGGTATTGGAACAAAAACAAGCATGTTGCAATAGATGGCGTCACTGACACCAGACATGTGAATATTGTTGGTCCTTCTCACAACCAGTCCAACCCACCATATCAACCAAACAATCAACAAGCTATCAACTACCAACAACAGAATAACCAAAGCTATCAAAACCACAATCCAAGACCCAACTTTCAAGGGTCTAGCAATCAAGCTAATGCCATCAATGTAGCTGTAGGACAAAAGCCTAGATTCCAACCTACACCTAGAAACTATACACCCCTTGGTGAGCCATTGGATGTCATTTTTGAGAAATTAGTCAAGGAAAACCTCATCAAATTTCCTCCTACCTAGCAAATTGACCCAAGCCAATCCAAAGCTGCATGGTACAAGGACAATGAGTACTACAAATTTCATAGGGTAAAAGGTCACACTACCCTCAGGTGCATGAAACTGAAAGACTATATGCAAGACCTCACTGATCGGAAGGAAATCACTGTTGGTGCCCAAACCTCTCCCAATGCAGGCTTACAGATCTATCAAAATGCTTTTCCTCCACACCACAACCAAAATCTTGGAAAAGCACCTTCCAAACCAACAACAACAACACCAACAATCATCAGCCAAACCAACAGCATGGGAAGAACAATGACCACACTTCATCCTATATAGACTATGGTAGCCTTATAGGTTGTATATCCGAGAAAGAGCCTTCCTTCAATGTTATCAATATCCAAGGACCAAACAATGAGTGTGTAGTCACCACTCGAAGAGCATGATTTAACATCGTAGGCCCACCTGTTACACCAACACCATCAGCTCCATCAAAAAGCCAGTACAATACCTTGGAACACCTTGGGAACATGCCAGCCCAAATCTCAATTTTAGACCTTCTTCGCACTAGTCCTATGTACAAGAACATCCTTGAAAGTGCTCTCATAGAATCCCGTGTCCCTTAAGATATCAATGCTACTAATTTTTGTAATCTTGTTGGACACCTATCCTCCTCATGTGCCCTATCTTTGAAGCCCACCGACATACCCGTGGTCGAGCCAGATCACACCTTTCCACTTCGTATAGCCATCATGGTATCCAACTTTGATGTGAAAAGAGTAATGATAGATAATGGATCAGCCTTGAATATTTGCACCCTAAAATTCATAAAACAAGCTGGGTATACTGAGGCAGATATCATCAGTGAGGTTATCACCATCAAAGCTTATGACAACTTGGAAAGAACCATAGAAAGAACTATTTTGCTGCCAATCAAGGTTGGGCCAGTCATCCAAGAGACACTCTGCCATGTTATTGATCTAAACCTACCATTTAACATCCTCCTTGGTTGCCCATGGATTCATGCCATAAAAGCCATTCCATCCACTTACCATCAGTGCATCAAATTTCCGCATCAAGGCACTGAGGTAACCATCCATGCCGATCCAGAACCTTTTGCTTACTGCAATATGGTTGAAGCTTCATATACAAACCATTGCCCTGGAATTGATATCAGCACATCCATCGCCAGCTCATCCCACACTTATAATGACCCAGAAACCATCCTCACCTCTACCCTGTCTACCGTGAAGATCAATAACAAAGGTTGTGGAGAGTATAGTCTGTCAGATGCATTTTCTGTCGGGGCACTCCCACTTGATCCACATGCCCATGGACGATGGACATATCACAAAGCTAAGGAGATTCCACCTCCTCGATACAAACAATTTGGCCCAACAACCTTAGTATCCTCGAAAATCCCTCTTCATGAGGAGCTCACTCCAGATATCAACAAATGGTTACATAAGGATGCACCTCAAATAAATCAAGCACACCTTGATCACTTTAGCCAAAAGTATCCCCAAGAACATAAGCTCATCACTGACAAATGGAACTATCAAGGTGGTGGTCTAGGACCAGAAGAAAGAGGCATGCAGTGCCCCATTGATGCACACAAGTGGGAATCGAAGTCAGGTCTTGGCTTTGGCATACCCACAACTGGGGGCACCAATGAGAACGGTCACGCTTTTTTGAACATTCACCGCAACCTTGTCGAAATCGAAGACATTCCTAAGGAAGTTGAAAATAGATCCTACAACGATATCCTAGACCAAATCTCCCTCAGAGACTCTGTTCTCCAAGAACTATCCATCTACCTCATTGACCTACCACTCACCCATCCACAACTCATAGATTGGGACCAACCAAGTGTCATACACATCGATGAGTTCACATTAGAGGAGGCACTTCTAAGATTCATGGGAGCTGAAACTCCTCACAAGAAAAAAAAAAAGCCAGATTTTGCCTATATCTACAAGCTAGATCCCAAGGGGTATTTTGGAGAAAATCCCCAACCTAGTTCCGATACACCCAAAACTGGAACTAAGGTAAATTTGAGACTAGCTAAGGCAACAAAGAGAACCCCTCAGCAAGAAAATCCAGAGCCACAAGAAGAATATGAGGATTTAGCATTGCCTCCTCAAGATAATCGACCAGAGGTGTCTTCTATTCTAATTGAGGATAATCGAGAAGTCAACATTGGTTCTTCAGAGATCCCCAGACTTGTTCACATTGTTGCATCCCTATCACAAGACCAAGCTAACCTCCTCTTTGAGGTCTTAAGAGAGAACATTGGCCAATTTGCATGGTCATATCAAGACATGCTAGGACTTGATCCAAAGCTTGTAGTTCATCATCTTGCAGTTGATCCAAAGATCAAGCCCGTCAGACAAAAGCTTAGAAAAATGCACCCCAAGGTGGCATTATTGGTCAAAGCTAAATTAGAAAGAATGTTAGCTACTAAGGTTATCCGACCTATTGACTACTCAGAGTGGATCTCCAACATGGTCCCTGTCACTAAACCTTCTGGTGACATCAGAATCTGCACTGATTTTAGAGATCTTAACAAAGCTTGTCCAAAAGATGATTTTCCCTTGCCCAACATAGATATGATTGTAGATCTTACAGCTGGACATGAAATTTTGTCCCTCATGGATGGATTTTTTGGGTATAATCAAATCAAGATTGCAGAAGAGGATCAGCATAAGACAGCATTCACTACCCCTTGGGGAACCTTTTGCTACAACATGATGCCTTTTGGCCTAAAGAATGCTGGGGCTACCTATCAAAGAGCTATGACAGCCATTTTTCATGATCTCATCCATAGCATTTTGGAGGATTATGTGGATGATATCTTGGTCAAGACTCATACCTTCATGGATCATCTTGCTGACTTGGAGAAAGTCTTTGATAGGTTAGCCAAACATCATCTCATGCTGAATCCCAAGAAATGTGTCTTTGGGGTCACATCTGGCAAGCTTCTAGGCTTCATAGTTTCTAAACGAGGTATAGAGATTGACCCCAAGAAGGTCATGACTATCTTAGACATGCCTCCTCCCCAGACACTGCGACAGCTTCGCTCTCTTCAAGGAAAGCTCCAATCTATTCAGCGCTTCATCTCCCAGCTTGCAGATAAGTGTACACCATATTCACATTTACTGAAGAAGGATGAGAACTTCAAGTGGGATCCTTTATGTCAGTGTAGCTTCGACCATCTCAAGCAGTATCTCATCAATCCCCCTATCTTGGTTCCACCGATTCTTGGTCGTCCCCTAATTTTGTACATATCAGCAACACCTACTGCTCTAGGGGCACTTCTAGCACAGCTTGATGACTACAACAGAGAAAGAGCCATCTACTACATCAGTAGAACCCTAGTTGGTTATGAACTCAATTACACTCCTATGGAAAAAGCTTGTTTGGCAGTTGTTTTCTCAACTCAAAATCTTCGCCATTACATGCTAAGTCATACCATCCAACTAGTCTCCAAGATTGACCCTCTCAAGTATATGCTCTCTAAAACAGTACTTACAGGCTGCTTGGCCAAATGGGTTATGCTCCTTAGTGAATTTGACATCCATTATGTGGATAGAAAGGCAATCAAAGGGCAAGCTATAGCAGATCACCTAGCTGATGCACCTCTAATAGATGCTTATCTATTGATCACAGAATTTCCAGATGAGCATATCTGTCTAATTACAGAACAACCCCCATGGAAACTTTATTTTGATGGCTCATACACATTTCATGGATCAGGGGCAGGAATATTGTTGGTCACACCTCAAGGAGATTACATTCCAAAAGCCTTCAAGCTACAATTCCCTAGCACCAACAATATAGTTGAATATGAGGCCCTCATAGCAGGATTAAAGATAGCTGCAGAATGGAACATTGTTGAGCTACAAATCTTTGGCGATTCTCAGCTCATCATCAAGAAAGCCCTAAATGAATATCAAACCAAAGATGAAAAGCTATTACCCTACAAAGAGCTAGTTGATCAGCTAACCCAACATTTTACAAAGCTTCAATTTACACAAGTGCCTTGAATACAGAAAAAAGCAGCAGATGATATGGCTACTATAGGCTCGCTCTTGGAAATTCCCCAAGTAGCTACACAGTATGAGTTTTTAGTGGAGCAGCTCCTCACACCCGCCTATGTGAATGAGGATTCAAACCGTGTTTGTATCTTGGTTGGTCCCCAATCCCCTTGGTACCATGAGATTTACGCTTACCTTAACGATGGTATCATATCCCCTCACCTCACACGTACCCAACGCCAGAACCTCATCCGAAAATCATCCCACTATGTTATCATAGCCAATACCCTATATCATCGAGGTTATCATGATACTCTCTCTCGATGTTTAGACCAAAATGAGGCCGTGATGGTGTTAAAGGAAGTACACTCTGGACTTTGCGTTGCCCACACGAGTGGTATTGTCCTAGCGTGACAAATCCTTAGAGCAGGCTACTATTGGCCTACCATTGAAGAAGACTCCTGTGACTTTGTCAGAAAGTGTCTCCCATGTCAGCAGCATGCAAATCTTGTGCACGCTCTAGCACAGGATCTACAGCCTATTGCACCACCTTGGCCTTTCGCTTGTTGGGGCCTTGATCTAGTTGGAACTATCACACCCCTCTCATCTGATGGACATAAATGGATAATAATAGCTACAGACTATTTCACTAAATGGGTGGAAGCAGTCCCCCTAGTCTCAGCTACAGGAGTTCAGGTCTCCAAGTTCATCTTGTACCACATTGTTTGCCACTTCGGCATCCCATCCACCATCTTCACCGACCACGAAAGTAACTTTGAAAATCTCAACATGGAAGAATTATGCACTTCCCTCCGCATCCATCACTGCTTTTCTAGCCCATATTTCCCACAAGGTAACGGCCAGGCAGAGGCAACTAACAAAACCCTCCTCAAAATTCTAAAGAAAGTTGTCAATGATTCTGGCCGTGATTGGCACCTACAAATAAATCCAGCCCTATGGGCCTATCGAACTTCCTTTCGTACATCCGCAGGCACAACTCCATACTCCCTAGTCTATGGTGCTGAAGCGGTACTACCTATAGAGGTTGAACTTCCCTCCTTGCGCATATCTTTGCAAGGGCAAATATCAGATGAAGAATATAGAGTAGCTCGACTCACCCAGCTAGATCTCTTAGACGAGAAGTGACAACAAGCCTATGATCATCTCACAGTCTATCAAACTCATCTCAAAAGAAATTTCAACAAGAAGGTGCTTCCATGACACTTTCAGCCAGGTGACATGGTCCTAAAAGAAAACATGAAAGTCCAAGTAGATTGAGAAAAGAAAGGCAAGTTTGAACCTACATGGCTTGGTCCTTATGTTGTCACTGCTTCCTTTGGCTCCGGAGCTTATCAGCTATCTACACCAGAAGGAGAACTCTTGAATGATCCTACTAACATCATTCATCTCAAGAAGTTCTATGCTTGAAGATCCTTGGTATACCCAGCTTTTGAAAAATACAAAAAAAAAAAATAGTAAAGAGAAATAAGCATCCAATGGTGAAAACTTGGCAATTCAAGCGCCTTGGATAGGTACCTTGGTGAAAACCTAGTAATTTAGGCACCTTGTGTACTAAAGACTAATCCATTATCTATCACTATCCTATCCCTCATCCATTCACCCACCATCCCATAAGACACACTTGCTTGTTCCCTTGGTGTTCCAACCAAATATCCAAAATCTGATGAAGCTTGTAAATACCTCATGTACAGCTTGTAAATCTTGTACCAAAGCTTGTATTATACCTTGTAAATCTTGTACCATACCTTGTCTATCTAAATCTTGTCCAAGGTTTGTACCATATTCCAGCCTATAAATAATCCTGTATCCTAGCTTGTATACTATCACGTGCACACACAAAACCCCATTTTCACTTAAGCTTTTCGCAAACCATCTACCTATCCACCTATCACTTATTATAGACATCCCATCCTTCACAAACATTTCCATCTCATAAAAACCAAAATATGAACAAACTTGTGCATTTGTAACATATCTTGGTCCATCAGCTTGTATATCCTCTTTAGCTTAGTACCATTGTATCTATCTAGCGTTCATGTCAGTTCGTCCTTGATCAGCATCTTGCACCCATCACACATCTTGGTTAGCTATTCCAACGCATCCTTTAGCTAGATTTCTTGTCACCAAAGTGTTATCTTTATTAGTTCAGCTTGCCAGACGCATCACTCATCCAAATCCACCAGCTTCGGTGCTCTCCGATAGGTCCCTGCAGGATATAGCTTTCCTCATGTCTGATCTTGGTCCGTTAGTACCTTGTCCTACCCATCTCGTTGGCAAACGACTCTCTTTTGGATTTTCACTTTCTTTTGATTTGGGATCTTCCCTTTTGGGTCTTGAAGTATCTTTTCCAAGAAATCTCCTTGTTCCCTCCTCAAGGTTGCCACAATCTTCCATATCATGGTATGCTGCGAATGGGGCAATTAGAGCGTAAGGTCTTGATCAGGTCTTTCGTTTGTTTTTCTTTTCTGCTTGTGGGTTCTCCAGTGTCGTTTCCATGCTACTTCCTCTGAGATTCATGTGTGATGCTGGGGAAATCCTTGTGTGTTTGTTTTGAGTTAGTTTTTCAGTCCTTTGGATGGTTGGTGAAAAGGCCTTGATGTTCTTGGTAACCTTGGCAATTAACCAATAGTCCTATAGCAAATCTAGTGCTCAACTACATGGTGGTACTTCTCTTTGAAGTATCCCCCTACTAAAAAAGCTTCAATGGTTTTCCTTCATCTCCATTATCCCCTCATCCATCTCCCTATCCTAGATTCTTTTTTATAGCGCTCCGATCCTTCATCCTCTGCAATCCCTGAGATCTTAAGCTTGCTTCCTCTGGTGCCTTTGATTCTCCCTTTATCATTCTCCCATAGTGAGATTTTGAGCTAATTCAGCCCCTTCTCTTTGCCAATCTGAGTTTCCTTGCTCATCCGAGATTCTTGTACTTTTCAAGAAGCCATCGAGCCTCGCTTTCTCTCCCCGCTGCCTTCTTGAGGGGGCATCTCACAGTCTATTCTCTCCTCTTCTGCTCTAGCCTTAGGCATCTTATTTTCTTATCTTTGATGCCATGCCACTTGCGGCATCACATCAAAGAGGGGCAAAATGTAGACACCTAAAAATTCTTTAAAAAATAAAGTATTTTTATTTTTTGAAAAAATACCTGATGACATCATCATTTATTAATTAATTAATTAATTAGTTAATTAATTAATTTTTATGCCATTAAATCCTTTTATCATAATTAAAAATATTTAATTAAGGAATCCCTCCCAAAAATCTTATTTAAACATTATTTCCTTATTTATTAATTATTTAATTAATAAATTGACCAAAAATCCTAAAATAAATAAAAAATTTATTTTTTGCCCAAAACTTGGCCAATTTCCTTATGACCAATAACCTCTTCCAAAATCTTCTAATCCTTCTTTAATTTCGATTAAAGGCTAATCCCATCATTTCCTACCCCTAATCCCAACTCAAAATATTTAATTAATATTAAATATTAATACTCATGTTTATTAAAAAAGTTTTAATAAATATCTCCTCAACCCAAACCCTTGAAATAAATAAAACTTTATTTATTTCCTAAAAATCTAATTTATCCTCATCCTAAGAAGTTCTAGACTCTTCTAGAAAGTCTTCATCCTCAGCCTAAGAAATTCTAGACTATTCTAGAAAGTCTTTATCCTCATCCAAAGTCTAGACTCTTCTAGAAGATGTCTTTAAACCTAATCCTAATACCCTCCTAACCTTGTCACATTCTCTAAACATGGGTTAAAACTTACTAACCCAAGCCAAAGTTAACAAATATCTCCTCCTTCACCCACCCTCATTAAATGCCATCCACTTGCCTATCCCTAAGCTAATCCTAAACCATCCTAATCCATCCTCTAATCATTTGCACAAGCCTAAACAAGCTTAAAACCTTCCTAATCAAGTCCAAGTTGAAATTTCTCTCATCACCCTCAAAATATCTCAACCATAAAACTTTATGAAGTCCACTAGGTCATAAATGACTCTTACATGCCCTTTTATTGCTCTTACAAGTCATTATGAGGGTCTTTATGAAGATTTTATTCCTTGAGCCTCCTTTGTTGACTCATCCTTCTCCTTTCCTCCATCCTCTCACCATGTGACATGTGTCACTCCTTGATTGGCTATAAGGAAGCACAATCCATGTGCTCTCTTCTCATGCAATCTGAGCCCTCCATGAGCTTTTTCCCATCCTTGCATCTTAGCTCTCAATCCCTCAAGCCTCTTGCCTATAAATTGGATCCTTCCCCTTTGCAAAATAACACAATCCATGAAGTAAAGTCATAATGCCATTTTGAGAAGCCATTTTACATCAAAACCATACACTCACACCCAAATTCCAACTCCATTTGAAGCCCTTTTTGAAGCATAAGATTGAGCATACATCCTATCTATTTAGACAAAGCTACTCAACAAGAGAGCTTCTTATTAAGAGAGTCCATTAATGGCTCATATTCTCAATTGAGAGCTCATCTTAGTCTATCTTGAAGTTTATGAATTTTGTTTAGTTTGTAGAAGCCTTATTTAAATTTGGTTTCTATTAGCATACTAACGTTGCTCATATACAAATAGAGTAGTCCTAATAGGCTGTATTGAAATCATTTAATAAGGTGCTTACTTAATTATGAGTTAATGTCCTTTAGAAAGGCACACTTCTAACAAGGTGTTGAAATCCTTTAATAGGGTGAGACCTAACAGCCTTTGTAAGCCTTTAATAGGGTAGATCATGTCTCATGATCAAAACATTGTAACCTTCATTGGATACACTTTATTACTATAGTAGTAAAGATTTGTGGGTGTCATCCCCACCCCAATTTTACCTTCTAACTTGGAGGGTTTCTAGGTAATCATATCTAGTGTCATATGTGTTTGAATGTTTATACGTTTACATGTTTTAGATGTACATGCTTTACATGATATTTTAGTTTACTTAGTAAATGTATGAGATGGATGTGTGGTGAAATTTTTTTATGGGTCTAAGTTTAAACTACTGATTCACCCCCATAGAAGTTTACCTTTCCTATTGTAATTCTAACAATTGGTATCAGAGCCTTGTTCTCTAAAAGAGCAGCTTTGTAGCTTTGAGAAAAGATCTAGAAATGGAAGTCTATAAGTTGGGAAAGACTATTGAAAATAAAGAGAGTGAAATACATCTCATTCTACATCAACTAAATGAAGCAAGAGAATAACTAAATAAATCCTTGAAGAGAAGGAAGGAAATTGCTATTATGGAGAATGACACACAATACAAAGAGATAGACACTAATAAGTTATTTATTGATGGAGACTCCAATGAATTTGATGCAGTAGTTGTAGATCTAATGGAAAATAATAGAGCCCAAGCAAAGGAAATCAGAAATCTCAAGATAGAGCAAGAATCACAAGCCATATTGTTATGTGAGGTAACTAAATAGAAGAAGAAAGCCATGAAAGACAAAGCCATGATTGAAGAAGACAAAAGAATTTTGGCCAATAGATTGGAAGAGGAATCATTAAAGTTAACTAAGATTTCCAACATTTAATTGGATACACTGAGTCAAATGATGAATGCTAACTATGAGTTGAATGTCAAGGACATTGAGATAATAACATTGAAGCTATAGAATGAGAAATTGCAAAGTGAGCTAAAAAGGTAAAAGGATTTTGTTGAAATTTTCAATAAGCAAAATGAAACCATTAAATACTTTGAGAAATTATTGAGATCCCCTAGATCCAATAATGAGACACCAGGACTAGGATACACAAGAATTGAAGAAGGAGAGTCATCAAAAAGTGTTGAAGAAAGGAGTAACAAAGGTAATGATTCCAAACCTACTTGTCATAATGTTGGTAAGAAAGGACATACTACTAATGTGTGTAGGAGTAGAACTAAAAATTAGAATGTCAAGAGCAAGAGCATGGTTTAATGTCATAAGTGCAACAAACAAGGTCATTAGGCACATGAATGAAAATCTAAGACCATGCACACACAAAGGTTTGAAGGATATTGTTATAATTGTTAGAAGTATAGACATAGAGCTTTTGAGTATAGATCTAAACCCATGTGGTCATCAAATAGGAAAAAATAGGTACGAAACAATGACAACTCTTATAACTAGGATTATAATACAAGATATAGCTATCATTATTTTCAAGAATGTGGACATGTTCTTGAGAATTGTATTACGACACACTTTAGAGGTGACTAGAAGAGGTGGTTGAGACAAACCACATGTTTCAGTTGTTTGAAGACTAGTCACATTAGTAGGTACTACCCAACAAGGTAAAAGGCACCAAGTTGTGAGTTTGATAAATGAAAAGGCAAGGTAGATGTTGAAAATCTTAGAAACAAAATGAAGAAGACATGGAAGAAGAGAGATGATTGCAACACATCAAATGGAGAAGGGATAACTTCACCCAATGGGTTGGGTGATCACACCTCATCAAACTAAGCAACAAAGAGGTATGTGAGATTGATATTTAAAGTTTATATCATTCATCAGTTATAAAGGATTTAGTACTAAAAAGATTACATTAGCATGAATAAAGATGCAAGATGTCATTAGAAATTCAAGAAAAATCTTTAAGTTTTTCATGTTGTTGCTGAGCATGAAAAGATTTCCTATATGTGCTAAGTAAAATGCTAGAAGATGATAAACTAACAGACTAGCTAGTTGATACTAAGCTTGTAATGGATGTTGAGTGAATGGAATGTTAATGGATGTCAAGTGAGCCTAAAATTGGTTGATGCTGAGCTTACAATTGTGTAAGCACTCAACATTAATTACAGAGTTTCTTTTATCAATTTTTAGC
This sequence comes from Cupressus sempervirens, assembly GCA_028749045.1. NCBI lineage: Eukaryota > Viridiplantae > Streptophyta > Pinopsida > Cupressales > Cupressaceae > Cupressus > Cupressus sempervirens. The sequence continues at coordinate 152,124,909 of CM053790.1, forward strand.
TCATTTCACATCATTTCAAAATAGAGAAAGGGAAAGAAGAGCAGAAGGAGATCTGGAAATCCATTCAAAGTGATTGTAGAAGGTTTGAGCAATGATTCATCACCAGTTCATCAAATCTTATAAGGTATTTATCAAGAGCTGAGCTACATTGTTTATATTTTCATAAACCCTAGTTTCAGATAATGGTGTCCAGTTCAAAGATTGTAGAGGGTAAGGAGGTTTTAAATGTTTAATTGGTTAGTAATGAAGTTAAGCAACCTATATTCAAGGCTATTCTTGATATTTCTTACAAGCAAGATCCCTTCAATGTGTTATCCATGATACCACTAACTGTTTTAATGGTGCAAGATGTTAGGAAATGCTATAACTATGAAATTGGTAGCACTGGTGATATGTGTTGTGGTGTCCACACACACCCCATTCCTTACTAGGAATGGGGACCCCCTACTTTTTTCGATTCTTAGACTCATAGTTCGAGAGTCAAGAGAAGAAAGTTTTGTTAGAGTTAGAATTTTAGAGTCAAAATTCAAAAAAATTACAAAAAAAATTAGAAAATTCAAAAAAACAACAAAAAATCAAAAAATTGAAAAAAACTTGCAAAAAAAATATAAAATAATTTTTAAAATTATTAAAAAATCTTGAGGAAGTGCACGCCCATTTTTGCACTACATGCATATGCGATGCACCATGCGTATGCGCTGCGTGCACTGCACCATGAGCGTCATGCGGCTGTGTGTGTCCTATGCATCATGGGCTGGGTCACGTCATTGTACATGCCCAATGTGTGAATGCCTCATTGCTACACATGATGCGTCGTCAGTGCACCATGGGCCGCACCGCATCACCGTGAGCACCCCACCCACAAGTGCTACATGCGATGTGATGCTAGCCATGCCACGTCGTGGCACAAGCACCCTGTGTGCACCACAATGTACCACACGTTCATGCCCCTCTGGGCGCACCCCTTCACCTCACAAAAAAGAAGAAAAAAAAAGTATAAAATAATTTTTAAAAATATATATATAAATAAAATAAAATAAAAGGACACACCTAACACACCTCCAAGGTGCACAAGGTGCACTAAAATTTGTCTTTTAGAGGTGTTTGTCTTAATTAAGCATTTTCAACTCTACAAATTAATATTTGCTTCTTTTTGTAGGTAAAAAAGGTATCCTTAACTTGTCAAGGTCATAACTTTTGACTCGGAGCTTAGAATTTAGAATCATTTACACTGTTGGAATGAAGAACTGAAGATCTAATTTTAGTCCCTAGAATAGTGAGCCTTTGGCTACCTAGTTTTAGGGACCAACAAAGGTCTCGACTTGAAATTTTGAGCAGAAGACCTCTGAAAAAGCCATTTAAAAATGCCTAGAAAAATTTGCAAAAAAAATATGAAAAAGTTTCAAACATTTGATCATCTGGATCCCTTGGTTTCTTGGCAGGAAGGATAGGGTAGTTGGAGAGAAGACAAAGGTCGAAGATACATAGGTTGGACACATGAATCAGAATAGGTTCCTCATCTTATGTAGCTATTAATGACAAGATTCAATGTAGGTGCCTTGGGATTTTAGATCGAAGAAGCATAAGGAGTTCAAGTTTATGAAAGTGATTGGCTATAAAGAGGGTATAAATCATCAAAAAGGGGTAAAGAATGTACACAAAAAGTGATCTAAAACCCCATCTGAGAAAAACCCAAAAACCATTTTCAAAATTAAGAGCTTCAATTTTTTGGCAAATTGAGCTTTTGAGGTGTGCAGGTCCACAGCTTGACAGGTCCGTAGCTTCGCATTTTCATATAGCTCCACAAGTCCATAGCTCCACATTTTCATGTAGCTCTACAGGTCCTTAGCTTCATAGGTATGTAGGTCTGCAACTCTACAATTCAAAGGTGTGCTGATAGTTAACTGCTAGTTCCAAAAATAGTGCTTTCCTTGCATTAGGAACACATTCTGATGATAGTTTAAGTTTAACACACGTCTAGTGAAGGACTAGCTTCTATTTTTGGCACCTCCATGGACTTTCACTTTGACTGATGGCTTCCTCCTACTTTCTCTCTCACTTCTTTTTTTTTTTTGTCATGTAAAGGGCTCATGTATCCAATTAATGAATAAAATATGGATGGAGTCCCTCTAAGCACCAAATTAATTGTTAGTTTGTATATATTTAGTTTGTTTTAATGTTTTAAAAGCATTTTATTACATGAAGATATCTCTCACTCTCAACATAGATTGAGGAGACAACTTCTTATAAATACCCCATTGTAAAATGTAACAAAGGGAGTTGTTATTATGCAATAAAATTATGCTTTTGGTGCTAGAATCCAGAGTGTAGTTATTCCTTCCTGAATGTGTCATATTTTTGTGAATTCTATTCATGATATTGTGATTGAGCTAAAGGTTTATTGTGTTGTTTCTAGTTGTGTGATCTTTTAGTTCTGGTATTTGCTACATATATACGAATTTCGCTTACGTAACAAGCTTGAGAAGAGATCACCCAATTGTGTCTACATAGCTTTTTGTCTCACATGAGCGCACTTTTTGTGGCCTTGTGATTTGATGAAGAGTGAAACATCATTCAATTTGTTAAAGATTCTCATTGATGATTACACCAGTGGATTCTAGAAAGTGTTGCTCTTGTTTTCATTAGTTTCCTATCGATTCCTTCAAAGGTTTAACTTGCAGCGTGTTGTGTTCTGTAGCTTATGTGCATTTAGGAATTTCAATTTCAAGTTATTTCAATTTCATGTTATTTTCTTTCAATTTCATTATTTTCTTTATTAACCCCCTATTATAATAGGACCTCATAGTAGCTACATTGTTAGAGTTGCATTCATTAAAAAATACAAAAATACAAAAATATTGTTCTTTTGGTGTGATATTTTGAGACAGTGACCAGATTTACTTTGATTTCAAGATAAAAGAGTTTTAGAACCAGCAAAGGCCTCCTCATGAATATTGACATTTATCTTCTACTGAGTGGATTTTGGTATGTCGCAAGACAAATACTGAACCTTGGAGTTGATCCTTAAAAAGATTTTCTTTTCAAGAGAGGAATTATGCAATGGATTCCTACCATTGACCTGATGCAAAATGAATGCCCAACAATATGGCGATTAGGGAAGCATACAATAGACTTTGTAAGAATGGTCTATTGAAGGAAGAATTCAAAATTGTAGAAAAGAAAGGGTTAACATGAGCCTTAGATTTCCCAAATGTGTTCAAGATTGAATGGATTAGTATAGTTCTTAGCAAGATTCATGATAGTTCATTATGGTTGGATAATGGACCTATCAAAATAACCAAGAGGATAATCCATAGGGTTACTAGTTATCCAACCCTAGATTGGCCTAAGACACTTAGGAATGATTCAAAAGAGGTGATTGAGAAGAACACTGGAGTTGTATGGAACAAGAGAGGCATGACAATTGAGACAATTATTGATCCATTGATGGAGTTTGCAGTAAGAGTTATTTCACAAAAGGTTTACCAACCTAGAAGATTGAACAATGTGCCCTATATAGAAATAGATGTTGGATATAAGATTGTTAAGAAAGATCATACATATAATCTTATAGAGCTACAACTACAACAATTGATGGAGAACCTAGGAGCAATTAGAAAGACTAAAAGTGCATAATGCAAATTTGGTTCTGTCTTGATATGTATATTTTTTTATGTTCAAAACACTTTTCCTACATTTGACATAGTTGGTTGGAAAGAAAATAGGTAAGTAGCAATATAGATAGGCGAATACATTAAAAAATTGGGAGAGAATTTTGAATCTGTGATGACTAGCTACTTTGAAGACTTTAAGCAGTCAATGAGGAAGAGATTGAGAATACTAGTATCTCTAGTAGAAAAGCATTATGATGATGTATCTTTTCTAGTGGCTATTGACTATACATTTTTCCAAGTAGCAACACCAAGGGTGAGATGGTTGAGGCCACTTGGATATGAAATAAATGTAGATGAAGCATTTGTAGCTATAGCAGCTCTACTTGCAGAAGAGGTGGATAAAAATGCTAAGGCATTTGGAAACTATGAGATGGCAAAATCCAAAATCACTATGGAATTATAGACAGCCTATGTTATTAAGAAGAAGGATAAATTGGTGAATAATTTGAAAGCCAAATTTAGAGAGGGTGTCGAGAAGGAAGAAGAAGAAGAAGAAGAGGATGAAGAGGAAGAAGACACCCAAACAAAAGCACCACTTGCACTTGCTTAGGGTATGGGTGAAGATCAACCAAAGGAGGACACTAAAACTGCTTAAGGTGTTGAGGGAGAAGAATTCAAGGAAGCACCTACACCCACTGATACAAAGAAGAGGAAGGCTAACGCCCAACTAGTGACAGAAGTCAAGAAGGTAGCCAAGCTAAGTTAGCCCAAACCAACTACACCTAATACAAGGGCTAGTGCATGTGTGACTGCATAAAAGGATAAATAGAAGACAAAACCAATAGAGCAAGGATTTCAAGTGTAGAAAAAGCCAAGAATAAAATATGTGGCACAAGATGAATCAGATGAGGAGAAAACATAATCAGATGACAATAGCAAATTCAAAGTAGTGAGTCACAATCCTCTATCAAATCTAGAGAATCTATGTGAAAATGTTAAGAATTGTACAGATTTATTAGGATTCTCTCATGTAGATTTTGATAATGTTGGTAAAGTGGAGAAGAATCAAGTGAAGGAGGCTATATATGCCATGATGGAAAAATTCAAGACTACCCCACTAGAGATTGCCAACTCAATGTCTGAAAGCTAATATGATAGAGTTGAGCAGAAATGATACTATTGTCTAAACTTGGAAATAAAAATTAGAGAGACATCTCTTGCACAAGTGATGGCTAAAATCAATAAGGCACAGAGTGCTAAGGCTATGAAGAAATATGCAATTAGGTTTACATCTAAATATAAATCCTTTAGCATTTTGCAAAATAATATTGAAGATGTTTTTAAGAAGTCCACATAGATGTGGAAGCTTACATATGGATTGACTATAGTCAAGGAAGGTGAGAAAGAACCCCCAGAGCTCAATGATGATGATAACAATGATGACACTATTGAGGGAGAAACTAAAATGCACATAGATGATAGGGCAATAGCTAAAGAAAAGCAGCAAGAAGAACAAAATGTACAAGACACAATTGCCTAATGTCAGCCCCCAACATGTAACAAGTGAGAATACTAAAATAGTAATAGTGAAGGATGTTTCTAATGTCATGGCTCGAAACATCAATCCAATCACAAAGGAAGATCTCAAGAAGATACTTGATTAGTCCACACTATAGGCAAAACTTTGTAATAATCCTGTATTGGTGAGTGTGGATGAATTTCAGAAGACAGTGATTGATACTAAAAGGGAAAAGGTGAATACATAAGAACCACATACTATCACCCCTCAAGTCACTCATGGATAAATTTTGGACAACATACCAAAAACTACATCTAAAATGATTGATACAATTGACAAGAACATATTGGAAACACAAGGCACAGTGGAGACACAAATTGAAATAGGTTAGATAGACTTATCTACACTTACAAGATAAGATCAAGGTGCATCACAAGTCATTGTAGTAGAATAAGACAAGCTTGAAGAAACAAAGTTGACACCTAAGGTAAAGGAGCAAGTTGGAATTCAAGCCCTAGTAAACTTACCAGTATCTAGTACTCCTTCCACTAATACTCTTTAGAAGTTGAGCACAGATGCAAAACCATTGTAGATCTCAGTGCCAAGTCCTAACTCATCAAATGGTAAATAAGTAATCCAATATGGAGATGTTAGCCTTGATGAAGAAATTGTTCTACCAAAGTATGATTATGATGCAATGACTATAGAATAGATGGGCATACTTTAGGAAGCCCTAGGAAGGAAGAAGCATCAAGAAATTCTTAGAAGGGAGCATAGGCAAAAGCAAGAATCTAAGGACATCAAAGACATCTTTTTACATGCATTCAATCTTCCAACTCCATATGAGACCAAGCCACTAATTGAACAATTGACAAACATAGTAGAAAAGGTTAGTGATGTCGACCTAGATACAAATGCTAAGTTATTAGAATGGTTAGAAAAGAAATTTTAGAGCAAAGTAAATGAAAAGATATCAAGTGACATAGCACTGACACAATTTTCATTGGAAACTAAAGGTTGAGGATGTGAAGAAGGTACTTAACAACATATTCTCATTGTACATAAAATTGCACAATCCAGCACTCTTCACATAAGAGACCAGAAGTCACATTTTGAGTTTGGAAAGTTAGATCAATTCATCAACTGTAAAACTACCTATGAATCCAGCTCAAAGTGAGAAGCACTTCAGAACATTATTACAAACCTAGAGTTAGTTAGCTACATTTCCACTAGATGAATACAATATAAGGACCGAATTGATTAGCATCCAGACAAGATTGACCCCCCATATGGATATTTTGCAGAAGGAACTAGGTTATGTTGAAACTCTCATGAAGAAAGACCCAAATCTTTCAACATTAGATGGCCTAGTCCACCTTGTTGCTGAGCTTGCCATCCAAATCAAGTCTTTGGATGTAGCATGTGGAAACTAGGATGAAACTCTCAAAATTATCCTAGATGTCCATAAATATTTCTTGGAAAGAAACACTATAAGTGTATAGCCCATTAACATAAGTTTCATAAAGGGGGAGAATAAGATAAAAGGGGGAGAGAAAAAAGAGAGATTTTGGGGGAGATATAAGGAGAATCAGAAATGGGGAGAATAAGCAAAAGAGAAAATGAGGAGAAATAAAGATAAGAGAAACAAGAGGAAATAGAGAAAAGTTAGAATAAGCTAAGGGGGATCAAGCACAAAACAATAGAACAGACAACATGAAGTCAAAGAGTATCAGATGAGATACATTTACTTAGCAAGAGTACAAAATTCTAATATAGAACAAACATATCAACTTAGAGGGAGTTATCAGCTTTTGAGGTATACAAGTTGTTCCAAAATTTTGAATTTTTGAATTTTTGTACATAAGATGAGTTATAGATATGTTAGGCTCATAAGATTAAGGATATTATTGCATACTCAAGTATTTTGTACACTCATGTCAAAGGGGGAGATTGTTGATCTCAGATTGGTTTTGACAAATGAGTGTCTACACACTTAAGTTATTTACTTAGTTTATGCCAAACAAGTAGTACATGCCAAGCACAACATGTATATTATAGAGCATGCCAAGACAACAGTGAGTGCTAAGCTACTCATGTGCCGAGTCACTCAAGTGTCAATTTAGGAGCTAAGCGTGCAATGCATGCCGAGTAATGTAGATGACAAGTCATAGGATAGAGATTGGTATATGCTAAGATTCAGAGACTTTAGATACCAAGTGAGATAGTTTTGACATAATTGTTTGTAAAGGCACAAACAACTATGTAAATTGTTTTTAGTCGACTTAAGGATGAATTGTGATATTTTGGAGATAAGGACAAATCTTAAGTTGGATTTCCAATGAAATTGAATTTAGCCAATAAAAAAGGGGAAGGTTTAAGAAGAAAAATGGATGAATCATACCTAACCATAAGTCACCAAAATCTTCTTAAGGAGGACAAACCCTAAACTCTCTAGAGTGTGTAAAGTGTTGAAGGAGAGCGTAGAGAAGTTTGCATGTGCAAATAGAGCATTCATCATGGCTAAGGAGTTATGAAGTGAGATTTCATTATAGAATCAATTAAAGAAGAAAAAAGGAAAGAGAAGAGTATACAAAAAAGAGACATCTAATCAAGAAGGATCAAGAATACAATAGTTTAGAAGTGATGTGTCATCAAGCAACCAAGTGCTAACTGCAAGATCATTCTAATAGGTGAATTAGTCAAATATCTTAATAGAGTAGTCCTAATAGGCTATATTGGAATCCTTTAATAGGATGCTTACTTAATTGTGAGTTAAAGCCCTTTAGCAAGGCACACTTCTAACAGGGTGAGACCTAACAATCTTTGTAAGCCTTTAATAGGGAAGACCTTTTTATAGGGTAGATCATGTCTCATGATCAAAACATTGTAACCTTCATTAGATAAACTTTATTACTATAGTAGTGAAGATGTTTGGATGTCATCCCGATCCTATTTTTAGCTTCTCACTTGGAGGGTTTCTAGGTAATCATATCTAGTGTCATATGTTTGTGAATGTTCATATGTCTACATGTTTTAGATGTACATGCTTTACAAGATATTTTAGTTTACTTAGTAAATGTATGAGATGGATATGTGGTGAAAGTTTTTTATGGGTCCAAACTTAAACTACTAATTCTTCCCCCCCCCCCACCCCCCACCCCCTCTTTTACCTTTCCTATTGTAATTCCAACAGACTTACCTTTATACTCCTTTTGTGAAGATGAAGTTACTATGCCACTATTTTTATCAACTTTATTTGATGGTTGATTATTCTTGACAAGAAGTAAGTTGTTATGTTGATTTCTATTTATCTAACCTTTGGCCATTACTATTAATTGAGATTCTTCTAAAGTAGCAAAATAATCTCCTCCTACTTTTGAATCTAACTCATACTCCAAAAAATAATTTTCAAAGTCACCACAAGGAGCATGATCATCCTCACTTTCAGAATATTCAATTTTTTGTTCTTTTTTATCCACCATCTATCTATATTTGATCATATCAACACATGTATCTCCATCACAATCTTCTCTTAGGTGAAAAGCACACATATTTTGTCTTTGGAGTAGGTTCAATTGCTAGTCTCTATTGAATAGGTGGTATTTGTAATGTTTTACATGCATTTGTATTTCTATAACCTTCTTGATGAGTTTGATAAGTAGGTCTATTTATTTGTTTCTTCAATGAGATGAGCTCATTAGACAACTTTTGAAGAATGACTTCTGTAGTATTAGAAATACTAGTTGTATTTCTCATAGTTCTAGATTGAAACTATCTTTTCTATTTACCAAAATCTATCATGTCATCCTCCATCTCCACAACTAGAGTTTGAGCAGCTTGCAAGTTGGCTATGTTTACTCTTCTAATTTGGTATGCTAGATCAGGTGGCATGGAGCTAATGTAGAAATTTTTCTTATTATCATTAGTAGGTGCACTTGTAGCAAGAATACTTTTGAGAAGTTTATTGACTTTTGCAATGAGATCTCTCATAGAAACTAAGGTTTCTTTCTTTAATTGTACCAATTGTAATAAAAAGGTTTGTGCATCTTCTGTGCTTTTGTATCTTTCCTCAAACCTTTCTTTCATGGTGTTCTAATTTGTGATGCATCCTTCGAGTAGGTCTTGAAACCAATCAATAGCATTATTCACCAATGTGTCAACAAACATTCTGACTGCTACATCCTCATGTTGAGGATTTACTACACCACAAGCTTTATGGAAAGCACTCAAGTGTTGTTTTGCAGAAGTAGGGCCATCTCCATTAAATCTTGGAAATTTTATCCTTGATTCTCTTTGTAGATCATTATTATCCCCAAAGGCAAGATGACCAATAGCATTTCCCCATGGCTGTGCCATAGCTGCTGGTGCAATATTCTGATTTGCTTGAAAAGTAATAGAAAGTGGAAGTGTTGCACCAATCTACAAAAAAGCATCAAAAGTAGGAGGAATGGAATTTCTAACAACTAGAGGAGCAAAAGATGACTTCTCTATGTTCTATTAGGAGGAACAACTATAGATAAGAGAGTATCTTGGAGTTTTTTGGTTATAGATTCCCTTGCATGTGTTCTTCCTCTTCTACAAAGGTCTTCTAGGATAGGAAAATCAGCCTTCTTGAGTTCTTCATATATTTGGTCAATCTTTCCTTTCTCTTTGGCACTCCTAGTATATTTGGAATCTAGAGTGTATCAAATGTTTAGATAAATGGTTTTTTTCAAATTTATCTTACCAATCTTCAACTTTGAATGTGCTCCACTTCTTTGGTAGATTGAGGCTGTAAACTAGTGGGTGAACCCACAATAGTGGGTTACACTTTTTCGGAGGAAGAAATTCCTCCAAACAAGCGCGGATCCAAAAAATTACCCGTATAGTTTCGATAGAAACTCTTTTTCAAAGTTTCGATCGAAACTAGTTATTTTCGATAGAAAGTAACTGTCGATCAAAACTAAATACGCCAAATAGTTTCGATCGAAACTTAAGTAAATTTTTGATCGAAACTTTGATGGTTTCCCTGCAGTTTAAAAGTTTTGATTGAAACTTTACTTAAGTTTTGATTGAAACTATGAAACCCGCTAGCATAAATAGCGGCGCGGTCGGATTCTCTCCTCATTATTTCGATCGAAAGTTGGAGAGAGACTAGCATCCGCTTTATCGACCATCTGAAAAAGGTATGAAACCTTTTTTTTTTCCTTTTTTCTATTGTTTTAGTTAAAATTTATATGTTTTTTCATATATTTTATTGTTTTTATATATGTTTCTTTGTATATTTTATTTTACTATTCATGCTTAAGCCTCTAATGTTATTATGAATCTCTAAATTAGATCTAAGTATATAATATTGTCTTTTAATTTAAAGTTTATTTAAAAATTTATTATTTTAGATTTTTTGAAATGTATTTAATTTATGTATTTATTACAATGTTGAATGATTAGAGTAGATGTAAATTTATTGTTAAAGTTACATGTAATTTTACAAATAAATATAATTTTGACTTAGAACCATATAACCTTGACCTAGAACCATATAACCTTGACCTAAAACCATATAACCTCGACCTAAATTCATTATTTAAACTATAATCATGACCTAACCATATAGTTATGTACAATAAAACCCTAAACATATATAACTAAGTACTTAATCACATAACAACTCGCCAAGGGATCCAAACAAAAAACTTCTAATACTATTTAAAATGATTTTACTTAAATTGTATTGTACTTTGTTTCATGGATCAAAAATGGATGATGTAAACTATTTTATAAATGTATATTCTTTCAGCCTTTCATACCCTATGACATGTATAGTGGATGATTGTGCATTCTAAATTAATTTGCCAAGTGGCATTCAGAACAAATGTATATAAATTATTTAAATGGATTGAACTGAAGTCTAGTTAATATTATTTCATGTGGATGTGTTATTTATTTTACTTTTAGTACTTATAATTATTTAAAAATGAAATGTAAATGTGCTCATTAAAGAATTTGCAATCTCTTATGTTTTTTATAATTGTAAATTATTGTATGTATGTTATTGTTTGCTTAGTAAAACTTTTGATTAGTTCTTTGGATCCCTTGGCTAGGCCTCATTTAGAATTAACTATAATGTCAGTTTGTAAATTGAATTTAAAAATAATCTAAGTATATAATTAACTATATTATAATTCAATCACATGTCTTAACTTGGGTCCAGATCCTAAATTAAATACATATATAAGAATGTCAGGGATTAATTTGCATCTAGGTAAGAATATAACATACATATACATAACTTAGAATGTGTATGACCTAAAGAATACATGTTACAACCTTTAATTAATAAAAGTTAATTATAAGAACATAACTTGATTAAATAATATACAAGTTACATAAAAAAATGTACATCATATAATCTAATGTTCATGTAAAGATTAAATATATTTAACTTAAATTTTAACTCTTAAGTTCCTTAATGCTAAACAATAGCCCTAAATTATACTAAACCTGGTCATAATCCTAATTACAAAACCCTTTAATCATAAATTATAACCCCTAATCTTAGATGTACACTTGAAACCATAAAACTTTTCTAAATCTCAATTTGAACCATAGAGGTCTAAATGATAAACCCCAACATTAAATAGTAAATCGTATTAATACTTGATCCTAACTTTAATTATATAAATTTATTTAAACTATGTGTTAAAACCATAATCAAAATTTGTATTGCTAATACAAATCCTAACCCTCAGAATCATACTTCTAGTTCAACATGATGTAAACCCATACCCTAACCCTCTAACCATACTTCTAGCAATGATCATGTACAAACCTATAACCTATAATCATAAATGTTAAACCATGACCCTAAATTATACTAAACCCTAGAATCAAGATGTATGTACACTAAGATCCTAAAATTTGTTAAATTTAAATGCTAAACTCTAATTTTAAAAGCTAGCTAGATATAAACTAAGTTTAAGTACTAAACCATTATTCTAACACTAATCATAAATTATAATGGTAAGTTCCCTTATACTAGATGATAAGCCCCAACCCTTATCCTAAATTATAAGCCCTAATCAGTATCCTAGATCCATAAATTTAAACCCTGATGTACAAACCATAACCCTAAAAATAATACTAATACCAATGTCAACCCATATCCTAACCCTATAAATAGTACTAATAGAAATGTAAACCCAATGTACCCTAACCCTAGAATCATAACTATAACCCTAAATCTTAAATGCTAACTTGTCTACTTTACTAACCCTAATTGACCTAGACTATAATTTCTACTCAGGTACTTGGGACCTCCGACCACATGATCCTAACCCTTTAATCGTGGTCTCAATCCTAAATCATAGCCCTAACCATAATTCTAACTCTAACCCTAAACCTAAAACTAAAATTTAATTATCCAAACCCAAACCCTAACCTCAAGATCTTAGAATTTAATTTCTAAACCCTTATATTATAAATGATAATTTACGAGTTAAATCATAAGATTATATATATATATATAATCCATGCATATCATATCAAAAGAATCATATAGAAATGTCATAATTTAGCATTATATCTTAATATTTAACACTAAAATAAACTAACCCCTGGGTCAACCCTAAGCCAAATTGAATATATCAAACTAGATTGAAAGGTAACCCTGGCCCTTAACTAATTAATATTATACTTATAAACCAAATTGAATTAAACCATGATCATAAACAGGTAATTATATATCCCAAGTTAATAATAGAAACCTTGAATTTAACCTTAAATCCTTTCCCCAACCATTAACAAAATTGAACCATTACCCTAAGATTGAATTGAAACGTTAATTCAATTTATTAACTCTTGTCCTAATTGAAACCTAAGCATGTAAACCTAATCAAATAGTACAAACCAAATTGAACCCTAATCCTAAAACTAATTAAACATTGATATCAAGGTCTCAAAATGATACATCAATGTTATATATATGTACACAAATAGATCTATATATGCATATGTGTCATGATATGTATATTTGCACATATCATGTGCACGTGTATATATATGCACACGTATGCATGTATATATACACATGTGCATGATAGATCTATATGTGCAAATATACATATCATGTACATGTATATACGCATATATCTATATATACATATATATGCACATATTTAAACTTCGTGGACCTAAATTACATCTGACAAGTTTATGTGCACACATATGTCTAAAACCTTTCAACATTCAATCTAACTTAGATAGAAATATAACTTGCACACATGTAGTTCTTAAAAGGTCCCTGAGTTACAAACATTATATATATAACAACATATGTGTTTTAAAATTTAGTTTTCTTTTAAGGTATATATTCATTTAAGTTTTAGGACTTTTATATATATGTAGACATGTACATGCATGTTTAATTTTATTAAAACAATTTAGATACAAGTTTTTTAATTTTGTCAAATTGTACATACATGTATGTTAATATAAATTTCAAGTTTATTAAATGTCATACATTTTAATTTTAATTTTTAGGTTTACACATTATACATGCACCTACATACATTGACATGGCTGATCAACAGCCTTCTATCCCCCTCGAGCAGCCTGTCCCCATTGAGCAGCCTATACCCGGGCCTGAGCAGCCTATCCCGGGCCCTGAGCAGCAGCCTATACCCGAGCCCGCGTAGCCTATCCTAGGCCCTGAGCAGTAGCCTATCCCCCCTGAGCAACATCATGTCCTCCGTGATCAGCTATCTATCCCACCTCAGGAGCTCTATGATCACACTAACCAGGAGATTCATAGACTCTATGAATCCTTGACTAGTGGCACATGCTCCAGTGTTTATAGTGGTACATGCCAGACTATCTTACGTAGCTTGACATTTATTCGAGATGAGATTCATGGTGCTACCCCATATTTTGCACATACTATACAGGTTGTCCTTGAAAGTAAGAGACGAGAGGTCTCCTCTGGTCTTTCACTCTAGGAGGTGCAGGGCTTGGTGCCCAAAGATGTCCTAAAGAGGGAATGTTTCCCTCATTATCTTTCACAAAAGTATGTGAAGGGGTATTCTCCCCTTAAGTGTACAGATCCACAGATGGCTACATTGATATACCCACGCTTCCTTGCTGCACATGGTCATTATCCAAATAACGACCAAATTCCACTCTATTTTGCCTGACAACTTTATGCAGAGGTTCGCTTACGTAGGGCGGTGAACTACATAGATTTACCAAGATATTTAGGATAGGGGCGTGGTAGATTGGCTGATAGGCAGCCAGGTCATCCCCCACTGACACATAGATCAATTATCGAAGAGAGGGCACTTGCTATTTCCCCTGTGTTAGGTCCATCAGTTGATGAGGCCATGCGTAGCACTTAGTTATGTGGGGTCCTTCAGGGATTTGGAGAGATTGTAGCAGCTATCAGATCTATTTTGAGTGATGAGGTTGGTCAGTATTTGATGTATCGTCAGCATTCCAGATCATCATCATATGCTTCATCTTCAGGAGACTTGTATAGTGTAGTAGGCATCCCTTCAATGGCTAGCTTAGAGGGTCTCACTGGAGTGTTGGCACGAGATACTATGATTGGTCTAGCTGAGGATTTATTAGATACATATAGATTTATATCAGAGCATCTTGGCATACCCATATTAGATGTTTGAGGTCATGTCCATGGTAGTACTAGGACACATCCTCAGCCATATTCCTCTCATCAATTAGTTAGTGGTCATGGTGGTAGTGCACATGATGATCCATCTACTAACCACTCTTTTGCTCCATAGAGACATATACATACCATAGGCCCTTCAACCAGTGTTACAGTGCAGGCTCAGAGTTCAGATGTGGGCCTTGATGATGTTGATTTGAGCTTGTCGACCATAAGATGGATGGACTTGTTGACACGTGATGATTCTACTTCTATGCCATCTCATGTACATAGTCCACTTGGCTCGTCATTATTAGGACATGTGCCAGTCACCAGCCATGGGGCCCGCATAGATGCAGAGATTGAGCTTGATGCGACGCAATGAAATCTGGATGCATTAGTGGACACGATCGATGCTAGGTAGTCCGAGTATTATCAGATGCCACCATCTACACAGGTAAAAAAAAAATTGTTCATGTTAAAATTTCAATCATTTCAAACTAATTTAATTTAGACATGTGCATGTGTGCACATGTACATGTATATCATGCACATAGATTCAAATGTAATCATGTAGAGAAATTTTAATTTGATGTGTTGCCTGTGCACATGTACAATGTAGGGGGTCATGCCTATTTTTACTCCAGCTTTGATGCCAGATCGTGTACGTCATCGAGGCTCATTGGATGATGTCAGTAGTGGACAAGTAATGTTTATTTATGTTTTGATTAAATGCATGTACATGTATTTCAATATCACTTTCTCTTGATTAAATGTATGTATGTATTGATATCACTTTCTCTTGAATTTATATATAGGGTTCAGCACATCCTAGTGAGCACCTTGATACTAGTCAGTCTTCAGAGCGCGTTGTGAGGAGGTGCGGCGATGATAGTCCTGCACGTGACGATCTATAGTTTTTTTTATCTAGATGATTTGTTGTAGACTTTCCTCTAGAGAGACATTCATATATGTTAGATAGACACTTTATAGACACACATGATGCATGTTATATTTATATTTGATTTGATATAGATGTACTTGGATTTACATGTCTACATGTGTGCACACTATATTTATATTTGATATTATCTTCTGATAGATCTCTAGATAGATACATGTTTTTGTTATTTGTTCTCGAGATGATTGATACATGTTGCATTATGTTGTGGAATCTAATGTACATACTAGATCTAGATCTAGTATATTATAAATTGTTTCTATCTAAGATATGTAAGTAATTTATTTAGATATGTACGTGCATGTTTAATATATTGATTAAATTTAGATATAGATATATATATATATATATATAAATAGTTCATGTAATTTAAATGTTTGGTAATATATTGAACATGTATTAAATGTTAAAGTATCAGGTAATTAGTTGTACATAATTCCTAACTCGAGTAAATCTATAGAACTCATCCCTTTTATTTGTACACATATCCTAGAATTTTATCCCCTTAAGCCCAATGTTGTAAAATTCAAGTCCAACTTAAAACATGTACATGTTCAAAATTTAGTTTAAACAAATTACAATTTGAACTTGAAAGCTCACATGTCAAGTAATTAGTTAAATCGAAAGCTCACATGTCCTAAAATTGAAAGAACATGTCCTAATTAGTTAAATTGAAAGTGTACATGTGTTCTAAAATTGACAAGTTAAATGAAATAGAAAGTTCAATATAATAGAAAGTTAAATGAATTCTTGCATTGAGTTAAAAATGAAAGAGTAAAAGTTCAATTTAGAAAATTAGTTATTGGACACCAAATTTCAAATTGTTCAACACAATTTGAAATAGTTTGAACCAAATTTCAAATTGTTCTTGAGTTACATTTCAAATTTTAATCATAGTGAAATTTTAATTCAAGTGCACACATGTATCCTAGGATTTTATCCCCTTAAGCCCAATGTTCTAATTCAAGTCCAACTTAAAACATGTACATGTTCAAAATTTAGTTAAACAAATCACAATTTGAACTTGAAAGCTCACATGTCCTAAAATTGAAAACTCACATGTCAGGTAATTAGTTAAATTGAAAGCTCACATGTCCTGAAATTGAAAGCACATGTCCTAATTAGTTAAATTGAAAGCGTACATGTGTCCAAAAATTGACAAGTTAAGTGAAATAGTAAGTTCAATATAATTAATTTTACAAACTCCTAATTTCATCCTCTTAAGACAAGTGGTGTTCGAATTTCTTTCCCTCAAGGTGCACATGTCAGGTGATTAGTGTACTCACATGTACATATAAGTTCATAATTTCTATAATTAGTTACTTTAGAAAATTCAAAATGAAAGAGTAAAAGTTCAATTTAGAAAATTAGTTATTCCACGAAATTTCAAATTGATCAAATGATTGTTCAACCAAATTTCAAATAGTTTGAACCAAATTTCAAATTGTTCTTGAGTTAGATTTCAAATTAGGAGTTGTTTCTATCTCATATCAAGTGGATCAGCTCGTTCTTGGATAACATTTAATATTTTCTCATGATCATCAATATGGAGCCTCCACTTACATATTCTAGGTCCTTTGACTGGATGTAGAGTTAGACCAGTGGCAATAACATGGTTACTATATTGATATACTTTATTGTTAGGTTGATAATCAATGAAATGAATCCCACTTTTAAGTACTTTTATTTGCTTCAAATATGTTCCTTGTACAACAACAGAACCTGCACATGTACACATTTAAAAAATACATCAATCTTGAATTTAAGTCAAAGAATTTGAATTCATTAAAAATATAGATACTTGACATACATATATACATAATTCAACTATATACTAACCTGTGGGAAAAACAATTTCATCACTTATTTTAGTCTTTGTTAGCTTCTCTCTTTCCATGGTGCAACATAATAAATAATAGCTAGCACCTTCTACATTTTCCGATTCTACTATGACTACAAAAACATTTCCTACACAAACTTATATGTCAAAATTCTGGATACACGTCATTTACATAAGTACATATATATAATGAAAATTAACCAAATTTATGAAAAATGTATACATGTACATGATCCAGGTATATATATAGTTCATACATACCAACTTTGATCAATCCTGAAATATGGTTATAATCACTAGAAATCAATGGAATATCATCATAGTTTTCATCCTCAAACTCATTCGTATTAATAACATCTAGTGGCACCAAATTCCATTCACCCACATATCCACATTTTTGATTAATGCAACCACCATAGTCTTCATCAATACAATTAGGACAAAAACATGAGTATTCTCTTGTATACAATGACCACACATTACTATTTGTACTCATGACTGAATGCAAAGATCGTGTCTTCTCTACCCTCTTGCATGCATGCATTGATCTTCTATCAACACCTAAATGTGTACACAAGGTCCATAATTTAGTTAGAGATCATCTAATGTAACATATTAAATATAAATTTAAGATTCAACTTAAAAATATGAACAAATTAATTTATATATACCTGATACCTCCCAAAACACTCTAAATGGTATGACTCGATCCGCTTCTGATGATGTATTATCTATATTTGTTGGCACCAAAAAATGTGTTTTGCACCACTCAACCACATCATGAGAATTATTAATGTGATATCCTTTATAGTCCATTTCATACTTTCTTAAAGCACGTTTGATACAAGCTCCTGCACCATCATGCTCACCCTTTCCATGTCCACTCAAAAAAACTCCAAATGTGTGGTATATTAAGGTATTGATGATATCTACATAATGCATAAAATGGTCTAGCTGATTTAAATTGTGTTGCACATCCATCTGACCATACCAAATGTTTTTCTATTTTAATGTTTTTGTTTTTCAAATATTAAAAAAATGTCTTAAAACAATGTTCCACAAAATGTGTGTCATGTTCTTTTTCATCACTAATATAAAAGTGATACTCTTTTTTAATGACTCGTGCTTGATTTGTACTTTCCACACCATCTAGATCAATTTGTGCATGTCGATAAGGCACTTGAACCATAATAGTAAGCTGCTCAGTATAGTAGTATTCTGCTTGAAGTTCTTTTTGAGATACGAAAGAGTAATTCTCTACAAAGTCAACAACAAAGAGAATTGTTCCGAGTGGGAAAGTTTCTCTTAGTGTTTGAAATTGTTCTTCTTACCACTTAGAAAAAAATGCATGGTGTATATATGGTTGAATCAATTTATGAAAATTTGACATAAATTCTCCAGCTGCTATCTCATCCTCTACATATTCTAACCTTGTTGATTCTTTTCTAGCTTTTGTTTCTAACTTTATGTACTTATATCTCTTACATTTTACCATCCTTGTTGTATTAGTATCTTCTTCTCTCAAAGGAAATTTAGTCAACTTACCACATGTTTCACAAGTTCCTCTTATGCAATCTATTTCACGGACACAATCATTTGGTTTGTCACATAAGATTGATGTTATGAATTGACTCGGTCATTTAGGAAAAGTATTTTGAGAAGTTTCACCACTTTCTTCTATCATCTTTCGAAACCCTTCATAGTATAGATCAAATTCAACATGATATCGACAACAACATGTTTCAAAAGATTTATTTATCTTCATAAAATAGGGCTTCAATCTTTCAAACATTGTTTGTCCAATCTTTATGTTAGGATTTAAATTACAAAATGAGAGATACAATTCATGTTGAGTGACATCCAACCAATGTTTTGCATGTTGAATAATCCTTAGGCCCAATCCTCTACTTGATGATATCTCTTCTATTTGGTGAAGGACGAGTATTATCAATCCAAAATTGAATAACTAAGTTCTTAACTATTTCCCCAATCATGTCAAATCGAGGAGCTCTACACATTAGTGCCCAATTGCCTTCTAATGTACTACCATTCAAATTGTTTCTCCTTTTCAGATAGTGTAGTATTGTCTTCTGACTATACCCGAAATGAGATGATAATGAAGAGATCTGTCTATTTTGGGATGTTTTCTTATTTAAAATAGATGTCAGTATTACTCTTCGTGCAATGGATTTATCTGCAAATCTAGTTTTTTTCCCAATGGAATGTAACCCTTCCTTAACACTTTCAACAATATCTTTTTCTAGTTTAGAAGTCCTCATAATTTTTATACTTGTATCTATACCCAATAGTCTCAGTGGCTCTTTTAATTCATCTTTGAGAAGTGAAATTGATAATAGTTGAGTTTTCTCCACTGTTGATAGATTCTCAAATTGTGCAATTATGTCTTTAGACTTTTTATTCAATTTCCTCTTCATAGTATGTGTAGGTTGATTAGCATATTCTCTCAATGTTTCCACATCCATTTCAATTAAATGATCTATGTTTCTATGATTAATTTTTCTCTTCAATCTTTGAGCTAAATTAACATTCTCATTTGTTATTTGATCTCGGGCTTGACAAGAAAAAATGAAATAAAGTCTTAAGATAAAATCTCTTTAGGGGACATATATGTATACATATATACATGTTTAACTCAAGAGTGAAATATTATGTACTTGATTAAATTATCTAACCTTCAGATGGTCCTTCTTCAATATCCATTTCTTCATCTTCAATTTCCTCATGTCCAACATTTTCATCATCTACTAGAATTGCACGTGCATGATATAAAAAATAAAATCAAGTAAGTTTATAAGGGGAAATATCGCTCACTAAATTTAAAAATTAAAGATATAAAGTTTGATAGAGACCTAGAATTCTAGAAAGATCTATATTATATACTTGCAAGAGATGCACATGTACCTGTTTGAACTTGGGATGAACCTTCTCCAATCTCGATAGGTTGTCCTAGTTGACTACGTCCTAAATAAATTCATTTATTTAATTTTAATCATAATCTAATAAACCTTAATGGACTATAAATTATTAACATAATTGAATAAACAAGGTAATTCCCATGCTAAATAAATTCATAATTTAAATTTATTCATAATGTAATATTCACCCTAAGGACTAATATGGACATAATTGAATAAACCCTAATGGCTTAAATATGAACATAATTTCAAATAAACTCTTAATATTAAGTTAATCTAGTAATGCTAATTTAAGATAAATATGATATTCCTAATTGGATTTAAACCCTAATCCTAACTAAATAAACTAATTAAATACATTGGAAAAAAGATTGTGCATGTGTACCTGATCTAAAATAGTATCTTGCTAGCATTTTTTGACGATTTTCATCTTCTTGTTCCTTAGTTCTTCTTTGTGCATATTTACTTGCTCTTTTATCTTTATTTCCCATGTCGTAAATTCTTCCTCCAAATTTTGAAAATAGGTTGAAGTTTGTCAAATATTTCTTTCTACCCAATTCAAAAGCCAATAACTTGATTTCACATAAATGAAAATTGTAAAAATGAAACTCATATTTATATACAAATTTTTTTTTTAAAAAAACCTCTTTATTAGCCGACTAGGGAAAAATCCTAAGGAGCCAACTAGAAAAACACCCCTATGGTTGGCTTCTCTAGTATCAAGTCCTTATGGAAAACACCTAAATACCACAAGTCTTTTCTTGTAACCCAAATATATATACTTTGAGTGTAACTAATTATGAAGGGAAATTCTTTAGAACTTTCATTTGAATTCTCCCCAATAGTGTCACCAAAAAATGTTGGTTAACAGTTTGTCCTCTTATTAGATTTGATCATCTTGACTCTTTGGTGCCCATTTTTTTGAGAAACAAAAAGATGTTTACCAAAAACATGGTTAGTGTATATACTTTATCACTGGCTTCTGAATTTATTAGGTAGAGCTCCCTATGATTCTTGCAATAATATGCAATGAATATGTCTTTATGTGATTAGAAATTATTGATATTATAAGCTCTTAACCTGAGAGCAATAAAGAATAACGAAGTTGTTTGTAGGCACAAAAAACTCAGGCAAGATGTATATGAATAATCTATCACATTCAATCAAACGATTTTAGTAGACCATCTTGATATTTTCTTACTCCTAATTCTATTCTAAATGCAAATTACTCATCTACATGTAGAAGTGGGAAAGAAAAGATTATACAGATGAGGGCAAGTGGAATTTCTTTCACTATCAGCCTTGAATGAAATGGAATCCAATAAATAACTAATAAGTTCGTATGCATTTATCTTTCATTTCCCATTGAAACTATCTAACAAGATATGAAATGAACAAGAGAGGAAGTAGAATCATATATGAGGAAAGTAAATGGAATCACTTTCACTACAAACATCAAAATGAAATGGAATCCACCTAATTATCATAGCTTTAGATACAATTGTCCTTCAACTCTTTATGCAAAAATAATCTAAGAATGGGCAACAAAACATGACCAGTAAACAGAGAGTAAATGGAATTACAGACTCATTCACGATCAAGTTTGCTGACCTTTGTATTATCAAATGAGGTTAAATTTATAGCTAGTTGTTAACCTTTCTAATTCTAATAGAGAAACAGTCATAAATAATAAATAAAATGAGGATGAAATGTGACATTATCGAATAATGTCACCAAGTGGCATCTTCTCCATCAATGATTATGAATCAAAGATATTCTTGAAAACACTCTGTGACTTTTTAGCTTCTTACTATCTTCAGAAAACCCTGTGATAACACTATTTTCATCATCTTCTATTGTTTCATGCCAAATACATATATTTCATATTACAAAAGTCACTACATTTCAAATTTTGGTCATCGATCTCAAATTAATGATCGTGATTTAAATATTTTGACTTCCTTTATATTTTATGCCATGGGTCCCCCTTGTCACTTTGTTGCTAAGACTAACTTCTATGCATCTCTCCATAACGACATAGTGAGAAGCATTGATATTTTAAGATCTAATGATATTTATAAAACTAACCCACCTTTTTCACTATTAGAGAATCTATCCAATCATAGTATGCCAATCTAGAACCCATTTATCTTTTGTAACTTACAAACTAAAATTGGCCCCACAGTTCCACATGTTAAATCATCACTATGTTGCATAGAATAATGATCAAGCAACTTTATATAGCAAGATAATGACAATTGTGGATCTCTTTCCAATCTTACAATGAATTAAAAATGAGGTTATGTTTCCTTACTTTGCGGTGCGGGTCCCTCTTTCCAACTAGGTACACTGTGGAAGATAGATGACAAAATTTTATTGTCTAACATTGAATTGTTTTGCCTCATTGGCACCTCGTGACTAGACTCTAATTGTGTTTCACAAAATGTGATGATGGCCCACCAAACATGTGCCTTCATGTCACTATGTACTTATAATAATGGTCAAGCATCTTTATATAGTGACATAATAACCTCCGTATATCCTCTTTGATCTAACAGTTAGTGAGATGCATTTAACTTTCATTTGGATGAGATCCAATATAACATGTAAGCATCTAACTTTTCAACTAGCCAATAACATACATTCTTTCATTCAATTGACTTTTCTATTTGGTGATGTGGATGATTAGACGTGTTTTGATTCGTCAAATTTATTTCCACTCATGCCTTCACCACCTTTGATCATGTTCTTCACCATTTCTACATTTTTAAGTATTCATTCTGCATCAAATTCAACTGATATTCTTGTAGTTCATTCTCACAATCTATATATTATCTTCAATCTTGGTCTTCAATGTTCATCTTCTATATTTTATTTGTATATGCTCATGATTTCTCCATTTTACCAGCATTATGTCTTTAATGGAACACTTAATCACAAAATTGGGATTTCTCAGAGATTTCTAGGAATTCTTTCATGAAGAACTACTTTTCAACATGCATCTTTTCCTTTAGCCTCATTATGAACAAATATGAATAAATAGAATATCCAAAATTTCTTCTGATTGGGATAAAGCATAACAAAAACCCTCCAAAACCCTAATCACCTAACTTTGGACTGATGCATTGCTCATATGACTCCTACATTAGTAAACACAAATGGATGATGAGAAGCAGGATCATCCCATAGGAAATCTAGACTCGGACTCATTAACTTTACTTGACTCAAAACCTTAAGGAAAAAGATATGAACTAAAACTTGGGAAACACCTCATTCTCTAGGTGGGCCCATACTCGAATGGTACTCCAAACTTCATGGTAACATCAAATCTTGGTCAGAATTAGCAGACAAATTCATCTCCCACTTTTCCTTCAACATTACAAATGAGGTGACACTTTCTAATTTGTTCTCAACTAGACAGAAGATGGGAGAACCATTTATCACATTCTTGTTATGCTAGAGAAAATTAGTCAGTCAATTCTCACTAAACATTCAAGAAGAACAACAAGTTAATCTATGCATTCAAAAATCTATTCCCAAACTTAATGTATGAACTCAAGATCAAAAGTCCAAGCACCATTTCCAATTTAATGAAAAAAGGGGCTAGTATTAAAGACACTCTCATCCATAAGGGCATCCTCAAAATGAATGAGGAAAGCACAAACACCTACTCATCTAATGACAAGGTGAAATTTTATGTAACCAATGATGGCATTGTGGATGCACGAATGATCAATGTAGCACAACCTCAATTGACTCTAAAAGGTGTAAACCCTAAAAATTCACAAACTCCCAATCAAACACCACGTCAACAACATAAAATTGAAACTCCCATGCAAGACAAACCTCAAAGACATCCTAGAATCAAAGACAAAAAATTCACACCCTTGGGGATACCTCTTGACACTACACTTCAACAATTACTCAATTAATAATTATTGTAGTTACTTCCAATCAAGGATGAGCCATCAAAAAAATTAGAATGGTGGGACAAAAAGAAATTATGTGATTATCACCATACTAGAGGGAAAAAGACTACCTCATGCTTTTAGTTCAAACATGAAATCCAAGATCTCATCGATGACGATATAATTATTGTAGATCCTTCACTACTAGTATCCAATGCTAATCATATTATTTTTAAAGATCATTTGGGTAATCATGACAAAGGGAAAGCCTCTAGTTCAAATTCTAACTCACAAGCTAATTACACACACATTGGATATGACTACACCATAAACTATTTCAATGGATCTGAATCCCACATATCCATATTCACCTTAAAGGCTAAAGACCCTCATTGTGTTGTCACTATGCATCATACCATGATCACCCTACCTAGAGCTCCTTCTAGACCTACTTCCTCTACTAGACTTACACCCCTTAGTAGACCTAATGCTCCTACTTCATCTAATTAAAGACTTTTTGAACATCTCAGCAAGACCCCTACACAAAAATCCATCTTGGACCTACTGTGTGCATCCCCCAAACATCAAAAGATCCTTGACCAATCATTAAAAGAGTCAATAGTACCAGATAACATTGATGTCATCCAATTCTAGGCCATGGTTGGGAACCTATTTGCATCACAACATATCACCTTCTCCCCTTAAGATAGTCCTAAAGACAGACCCAACCACAATGATCCCCTTCATCTTGAATTCTTTATCCATATTGCCAAGGTTAGATGTGTCTTGATATATGGAGGAGTGGGACTGAACATTTGTACCCTTAAAGTTGTCAAAGGTCAGGATACTCTGAAGAAGATGTAGATCTCTCTCATAGAATCATAATAATGGCCTATGATGATGGTGAATGCTTCTCCAAGGGTGTCATCATATTTCCCATAAGAGTTGGTCCAACTACTAAGAATATATTATTCTAGGTCCTAGATATCAAAATGAATTGCAACATGATACTAGGACACCCTTGGATCCACACTATGAAAGTGGTTCCTTCTACATACCATCAATGATTGAAGTTTTCTTACAACAATGTGGAGGTTACCATCCCTGGTGATCTAGATCCTTTCTAATTTTGTGCTAATCTGAGAGATGCTACTATGTACCAAGTCCCAACAAACAATGGAGCACAACCCACAAATTTTTCTAAATATGTGGATTTTGATATAATCCTCCGTAAGGCCAAGGAAAAGCGAAAGATTGAAGACAAAGGGTGTTGAGAATACTTTATGTCTCAAGTATCCCACATTAGGGAGTCACAATGAAGCACAACCCACAGATTCCTCTAAATATGTGGATCCTGATATAATCCTCAATAAGCCCAAGGAAAAGCTGAAGATTGAAGACAAATGGTGTGTAAAATAATTTATGTCTCAAGTATCCCACATTAGGGAGTCACCACTTTCTCCCCAATCCTATGGTAAATCACAACTATTGCAAGCACAACATTCTGAGATCGATACACAAACTACTACTTCCATCAATTTCATTAGTAGAGGTGGCATACTTGAAGAACATGTCTATGAGAATACATCAATATGTATTAAGAAAGAAAAAGTAGAACAAGAACCCACTTTGATATCTCCTAACAAGTATGAACCTAGGTTTATTATCATGTAGAAACAAGGCTATGATGGTTATAGAAGTCTTGGATATTAGAAACAAGGAATAATTGAACCTATCACTACAAAAGGATGACCTCCTAGTTTGGGGCTTGGATTCAAACCATTATGAATAGGTCCTCCTAGTACTATGGTACCTACGTGTGAGATTTTGAATGTTTCAAATGATGAAAAGGAATCTAAGGACACCCAACCTAAAATCAATAATCCTTACGCACTTGACCATATCTTTATTAATCCCAATAATACAATTGAATCAAACACCCATATCCATACCTTTGACCAGAGCCCATTCAACACTGATGATGACATCCCCTTGAGATATCCTAAACTATTGGATTGGGACCAATCTGGACCACCAATTTTTGATCAATTCAAAAATGATGGTGCTCTTATAATAGACTTTGAAATCTATGAAGGCATTATGATTGTCAATCATAAAGAATCAATTTCTCCTTAAGTGAACACATTGGCATATTTTGGAGAGAAAAATCCATCTTCTTGTTACAAAACTGAAAGAAAAGGTAAAAATTACAAGCATAGGTCTCTTGGTGAAAACTAAAAGGTGTTGTTAGACCATAAACAACCAAAAGCTAAGTAGCTCCAAAGAATAGAAGATGAAAAAGATGATGCCATGAATATAAGTGTTCCAGTGCTCAACATTCCACCAAGTAATCTTGAGCTCTCTTGATCAACCTTCATGTGAGAAGTCATTGGCCTCAATCCTCCCAATCCTTCCTTATATCCAATTGTTTATCCCCAAATCTAGCTACCTAACATATCCAACACCCAAAGTCAAACCTCTATAGAACAAACATTTAAATATGTCATCATTAGTGACATCCCATACAATAGATCCATTGACCCAATTATCCTCAAATGCCTTGATTCACGTGAAGTAGACACTATCTTACATACACTACACAATGGTATATCTTGTGGGCTTTCTAGTGGTTTGATTCTAGCTATAGACTCATAAGAAATCATGCATAGTTTTGATCAGTCATAGATTTCAAGATTATCAACTAATAGCACCAACAACAAATTTCATCTTAGCATTTCTCAGCAACATTCGTGATTCCATCTAAAAGTCCTAAAAATATATTTTAAAAATTAGCAAAAAGTCATGAAAAAATGGATGCCTTGATTAAAACCTAGAAAATAGGTGTCTTGGTAGAAAAAAATGAGTCAAGAGAAAAATTATATCCAAAAGTGAAAACCTAGCAAACAGTTGCTTTCGGAAAGTACCATGGTGAAAACTTGGCAAACAGAAGCCATGTGTAATTAGTTGTTGCTTCTCCATCTATCAGAATTCCATCTGGTTTTCCCTTCTTTTTAATTCCCTAATCATATCCTTCATATTGCAAGACATCCCTAGTCCTTGATCATGGCCCATGAACTGGTGAATGCCCATTATTATCTGACCCAAGTGTCACCAATGTATCCATACTCTGTCTTAGGCCTTTGTACATAGCTTGTGTCTTGTCTGGGGGCATATCACCTACATAGTGCATGAGTTTGAATTTGAACTGGGGGCATATCCCTAAGCACATCATTATCCATTGGATCTATCACATATTAGATTGGAGTTAACACTTGTAAATCCTTGATGATCCTGAAAAAATCCTAAACATTCAAATATGATCCTGAAAAAATCCTAAACATTCAAATACAATCCTACAAAAAATCCTAAAACATCCTGAATAAATTCATAAAACTTATAAAATTTCTTGAACAAATTCATAAAAATCATAAAATGTCCTAAAAAAATCACTAAAAATCATAAAATGTCCTAAACAAATTCATAAAAATCATAAAATATCTTGTAATAAACCCTAAAAATCATATAATTTCCCTAAAAAACCATTAAACATCATAGAATATCCCAAAGTAAATTCTAAAAATTGTAAAATGTCTTGAAGAAATGAGTAACACAAAAACACCAAATATCCTCAAAAACCCTAAAAATCACAAAACCCACAAAAAATTTGTAATAAACCTTGTAAATACTCACTATAGATAGTCACCCCTTTTGCCTAAATACTTGCACTTTCACAGAATAAAACTCAAAGCACTACAATTCAATGACAATCACACTATCTGAGCAATGTGAACCAACAATCAATCCAACGTGTCACTATGAACCTATCTACTAAATCAACAAACAAAGCTATCACATGATTAACCTGTCAAACACTATTGGCAAACCTAACACACTAAAAAGAAATTAATAATGGACAAGAATAACTGTTGGCTCATGTCTTTTAGTGAGTTATTTATTTTTACTTTATTTTTCTTTGATCATGTTCTTCTGCCACTCGATGATATAAACTGAGCTATGAGAGTGGTCAAGATGGTTCATGGTCAATCTTTTATTTTTTATCTTTCAAACATGTCCTTTGAGAGTTTAAGACATGTATATATGCCTCAAAAAGGACAAGGTCATTTTCTATCTACATTGTTCTTATTTATGCAAAAGGTTTGCATTTTTGATCTAGCCCTTTATGCCATGATGCATTGCATTCCATCTCCCATATCAAAATAAAGCTCCATTTACATATAATGCACTTTCTGAAAGAAAAAGTCCTCACTTCATTCTAAATAGTTCTCATTCTAACTTCTCATCATCTTGTCTCCTTGGTCTTCTATTATTCATCTCATCAACCACCCCCATGATCATGTATTTTGATACACCAAATCATCTCCCTCCTCACTTTCGACATTCCTGCATCATCATACACTATCTGTCAAAATTTTGTGGCTTTCCCCAAGTCTAGCCTCAATTTGACCCAATTTTGGCTAGATTTGACCATGTCTAATTTATTTTACCCATGTTCTAACCTCTTTCCATCATTTTGACCATGCATCCAAATTTTTAGGTCATTCCAAGTCTAGTCAGGTTGATGCTAGCCCTCAAAGCCTTTTGGGGTGCAGTCTGCACTATCTGAGCATAGTTGGGCTCTCAAGTGTGCCCAGGGCACACTTGGTACTATTATAGTGCACTTGGCATGACCAAGTGTTCCCTAAGATCACTTGGGTTTGTTTTGGGCACACTTGGGGTAGTTAGATGTTCATAACTTCTCTTGAAACTCCTATTTTGCACTTTGAAGCCCATAACTTTTGTGTTTCAACGCTGATTTGCAATCCATTAGTTGAATTGGATTTTTTTTGTCTTTGTTGTGAACAAATTGACATATCATATTCATAATTTTGTCACTTTCTTGAGTGGTAACCCATGAAACTACTCTTGAGTCCCTGATTGACCACCATCTTGCACTCCAAAGCCCATAACTTTCACATTTGCGATCCAATTTTTGATATGGATTTTTCTTCTCACTGTCACCAAAATGACCTATCATACATATATCTTAGTAAATTTCTTGACGGGGCACCCATATATATCATCCCTACTGGGGCATGTTGTTATGGCTTTCTCATCAGTTATTCTTTGAGACAACACTCTAAATTGCATTGTATCAAAGAGGGGCCAAATGTAGATGCTAAAAATGGTTCCATCTATGGTTTCATCATTGTTTCATACTAACTTGTCCCATTTCCTAATTTCACTAATTTTGATCTTTTGGCCAACTTGATTATATCTCAACAATATTCTTCATTATTTGTATCCTCTTTCACATCATATCAAATCTACACAAAATCATATCAAATCAACCCACACTAACCCAAAATCTACTCAAAATCACCTAGAATTAGTCCTAATCAACCCAAAACATGTTTGATACCTTAAATCAATCATCATCTATCCAATCCTAGGAATTGTCATGGCTTTCAGTGCCTCAAAACCCTATTAATCTATCAAACCTAAAAATTCAACCTTAGTATTGTCATGGCTCTTAGTGCAAGGTCAAACCATCATCCTTGTCTTCTGATTATTGACACTTTTGTGTTCCTTAGTATTAGATCATGAAATCATCAAACTATTTTAATTATATTGACAAAATCTATTGATGTTACTATGATCAACCATAACAACCAATCTGAATCCTATAACATTTACAGTATCAATTTCACCATGGTTTTGGTCTACCAATCATCATCCTATTTGATCTACATAATCATCAGATTTCATCAAAGGATACTGTCACATTTAATAATCAAAATGGCCAATCATCTACTATTTTCTCTAAAGGATTAAATAACCCATGATTTAATCCTATATCATTCCAAAAAATTTCATCTCGCATTTTCTAATCATTCTTCCTAATTAACATTTAATTAATGGATTCATCATTTACAAACCTTGGAAATTCTCAATTTCCTAATTTAGATTTTCCACCTCTAATTTCCAAATTACTAATTTCCATTTGTGTAGAATAATGAATTTTTAATTCAAATATTCCACGTAATATTGACATAATCTTGACACATGGACATCTCACATCATGGATTGGCTAGGATATGTCATAATCCATATATTCTTATTCCCTTACACATATCTATATTTAGCCATCATTGTCATAAATTCTTGGCTTTAAGTGACTTTGAGGTCTCACATGATGTGTCATAGATCCTCCACCATTTTTAGCCATGTATGACTTCCAAGAATCATATAATCCTACATTTTGTATCTTGTTTCATATGTGCCATGGATTTTGACAGGAATCTCTTGCCAAGTTGCATATCCAAGTTGACAAGTCCAATGCTCTCCTCTTTTGTGATGACTATAAATTGAGCATTCTTCCTCTCATTTATGATCCTAACACCTAAGTCCATAATCATCAAGCTTCAAATCACTTCTTCTAGTAATCTCATATCATTATCATACCATAGGCTTTTTCTTTTCAATTGTGTCCATTATAGGCAATTGGAGCTACATCATATGGAGAATAAAGAAGGGCATGTGAGATACAAATGAAAGAGGGAGCTTTTACTTTGTGTTGCTTTCTTTGTTTATTTGGATTTCATGGTAGACTAGAGGGTATTAGCATATGTTTATTGAGTTATGTGATTTTCTCATAGTATGTTAGATATTAGCCCATTTTATGGCCCTACAACTCCATATGAACATACCATAACATGAAAAAAACTTAAATGAATATTAAGAATATACCATGGCATAATAATGAAGGCATGCTTATGCCAAGGACAACATGTCAAATGAAAGCATAAACCACACTCCTCAAGATGCAACCATCTCCACAAACCATGAAGATAAACACCACCAATAAGTTCTTTATGAAAATTTCAAAGATGTCAATACCAAGTGGAAAAACCAAGATCTCAAAACCAAGAAGATACAAACCAAACTAGGAACAAATCCTATACAGCCACACCATCATTGTTGGTGCAAGAGCACCTAGGTAAGACATTGAAAACCCTAGGTCTCCAAGTCAATTTTCACTTCTAGTAACCCTATCCAATACACTATTGATTAATTGGATAATTATGGTCTTAAGATTGTGAGTAGGTGATAGGAAGATCCAACAAGGTGACAAGTTTTGGTTTGTCAACCTAGAATGCACAATGGTTTAAAGTTGTAAAAAGTTCTAGTGCCATTAGGGGGTCAATTTGGTCTTGGAGCCAAAATTTAAGAGGGAATGTTTATAATAAGGTGTAATATGGTACATATATGTAATATAAGCATGAGACAAGTTTTGAAGAGAAACTAGACAAGGGAAATTGACAATGGTAAAAAGTTTTCAAAGATGTCAATGACAACATTTCAAATTTGTAATGTTGTCATGTCAACATTTCTTGCACAATTGCATTTTTGAGAATGTGTGGTTATGGAACTGCCAAAAATATTGGATCATGAGGAGGGGGTGTATATAAGACCATCCATGATATGTTGTAGAGGTTGGTTGGTGTATGTTGTAGAGGTTGGTTGGTTTTATAAAGAATTTTGCATAGCAATTTATTGGCTTTGTTTTGCACTTTTCTATCACAATGTACTTGCAACATAAGAAATTCATGTTTAATAGATTGATCTTGGTATCAATGCATGATTTTTAGTTAGGTTGGTGTGTTTAATTAGTCTATGTAGAATCTTAAATGTTGAATCTTTCATTTTTATTAGTTTTGTAAATCTTTTCCAAAGAACTAGTTCGTTGGTCTAGTTCTAACTGAACATGGAAAACTTGCTCCTCCCATAAAATTTGATTGTGAGATCATCATGGCCTATTGGGATATGGATGGGAAATAAATGTACAATATAAATAAGAAATTGGAAGGCTAGAGGAGTTAGGTAACTATTTTTAACTTATTTTCCTATGTGAGACAATAGGGTCTTGGTAAGGTGCAGGAAGCATCGCAATTGATGATTGTGAGGATGGATGGATTGAAGGGCATAAAAATGGAGTTAGGATATGCTCTAGAGGGATATTATGAGTTAAAATCATTTTTTTGATGGTGTGTTGTCAAAATCATGAAATCCATAGCCAAATCCATGAAGTTTATATTTTCCTTTACAATTTGAGCTAATTAGGGTTTAGGGGTGTACATATAGGTTGGGATCCCTAGACCAATAAAATCTATAAGAATGGCCAAAAGGGTATAAAGAATGATGATTTTTTTAGGGTTATTTTAAGTGAGTTTTCAAAATAAAGGAAAAACCCTAGTTTTAGAGGCCTAATTGCTAGTAGGTCTACTAGGCCTATTTTATAGGGATTGAAGAGATCATATTGAAGACAAGGGATGAAATAGATGGAACTTTGCAAGAACAAAATATTGTTACATTCTAACACCCATCCATCCATGGGAGAAGCCAAGTTGTAGTTTAGAGCCTTGGAATGCATTGTGCCCTTCCTAGCTAGAGTTGAGACATTTGAATTGGTGGAGAGATTTCTGGTTTAGAGGAGATAGTAAAATATCTCCTAAAGGATAGGGGAGTCTAGAGGAACCCTATCAACTAGAGAATAGATCTTGAAGAAGGCCTAGTGGAAAGGCTTAAGAGAAATCCAAGTGATTAGGACTATCTTGAAAAGCTCCCCATCAAATTGATATCAGATCCCTAAAAACATTTGGGCTAGACATAGTATATGTTTGAATCAGTGGGTGAAACAAGAATGGTGATAAATACTGAGTTGGAAAAATATATGTTAGAATAGAAGGAGAAGAATAGACTCATTAAGGAATCTCTAGATGATATGAAGATAAAACTAGAGGAAGTTTGATGCAGAAGCATCCTAGGGTAGTTGGCTATCTTTCATGATTAAGGGATTTTGGTGGAGTTGAGTTAACCTATTTGGGTCTTGGTTAATTGTTTTTAATGTATTTAATAAGTATTGTAAGCCTTTAAAGGAATTTGGTATTTAATTTTTGTTGGAGGATGACTTGTGTCTCTTTAAGTATCTAATGTAAGGAATATTTAATTTGTATCATACTAAGAGGACTTGTGGCTTAGTTGGGTGTAAGTAGGGGTATGGTGGAGTCTTTAATCATTATTCACTCAGAGGAGGAGTGAGTCTAGAGAGTAGCTGAAGAGCGAGTTTTTCCTAAGTCTATGGACAAAGCACCAAATATGAGGTAGTTTATAGTAGGATTGTGATTATTCATCCATCTTGGAGAAGAGGATATGGTAGAGGAGAAAATTTTGAGAAGCACTTGGGAAACAAGTAGATTTCTTGGTCGGCTTGCAAGTGATCTTCCTTGGAGATTTCTACTAGAGTGTGGATCTAGACTAGCTAGAGTTTGGATGGGATCTTGAGTGAACTTGTAGAACTATTAATTTCTATATATTCGGTCATAACTGAGAAGGCCTTATAGCCTAACACATTGCATGTAATCATTTCTATCTATGATTAAATTATTGTGATTTAGCCTCAAATCTTGTATTGTTATTGAGTTTACATTGTGTTGTTATTTGTTGGGGGCTAGGACATCTCCTTTGTTGATTCTCCTACCTTACACTAAATCAAGTAGTATCAGAGTGAAGGTTGTTCCTAAGTGTATAGATAGATCACCAAAGTTGAGGCAGTTTGCACCAAGACCTTGGGAGGACATGGAAATGGATCTATGGTTGTGAAGGTGGAAGGTTGATCTTTGTTTGGGAAGATTGATTTGTTGGTGATTAATTGTAGATGATTTGTGAAGATCTTGGAAGATGGATCTGAGAGGATTAGATGCTAAGGTGACTATGAATCTCCATGGTGTGGTGGGGAAGAGGCTTTTAGAGATGTCTACTCAGTTTGAAGCTAGTTTGGTTGATCAAGTTAAGGAAGGGATGGTTGAGTTCCATCAAAATTTGTGGAGCTAGAGTCTATTGATCTAGAAGAGATTTTTCTAGTTGGTCAAAAGACTTGTTCAAGAGAGAAGATGGCATCACAAGGTTGAGGTGGAAGAGTTTGGTTTTGTTGATCAGTTTGTGGAGCTTGATATAGAACCTATAGAACAATTGGAGGCTATTACTAAGGATATTCCTAATCTTGTTGATGTTTGGATGGAGATTGGTTTCGATGATCAACTAGTTGAGTCTGACATGGAGATTGCAGAGCACTCAATCATGCATGATCTAGTTGTTTTTAGTGGTGACTTGTATGTTGTAGAGCATCTTGTTGTGAGCAATGAGATGGTTGGTGTTGTTTGGAATCTATTGATGGAGATAAACATATTTTTTTTGATATGGAGGTTGTTATTTATAGTGTGGATTTACTAGTTGCTGATGTGGATGAGGGTTTTTTGATAGAGCATTATGTTTAGCTTGTTCCTGGGAGTGAGCATGTTGATTGGATGGTTCAGATTCTAGTGTTTGAAAGAGTGATGCAGATGTGGATGAGTTGCATGTTAGTTTTCTTATCCCTGTTGGAGTGGAAGCCTTTGATGAAGATAAAGATGGTTGTGGATATTTTTCATTGGGCATCAAAGTGTGGGTCACACTTTTCTTTTCACACTTGGGAAGTTTGATGCATGAGCATTCCAGGGTAGCTAATAGGCCAACACTAGGAAAAATAATTAAGAAACAATTAATAATTTATGATGAAGTTCGACTGGTTTATATGTGTCAATCCAAGAGTGTAAGCTTCTGAAAGGTATCTAAGTAGTATGCCTTCAAGAGATGATAATTGTGAGATGAGGGATTACGAATGCAACTGCAACACAAAAAATTGAATCTATCAAAAACTAAGGAAATCCTAGTGACAGGAACTGTCACTTGTTGGTGGCAGGAACATTAGAAATAGAAATAAACATTAACAACTATGAGGATAAAAAATGTAACAAATCACAAATTTAAATAATTTAGAGGAAAAAATACCAACACCGAGCATATAACTAATCTAATATAATAATTTACTAATATAAATATGATATTACTATATTGATTTATCTCTTACTATGATAGAAAATTCAAAATATGTTGGTTATTATTAATAATATGTATAATAACAAGAACCTGATAATCTATCTTACCTAGCTATAATATTAATCTAAGTACAAAATTATTTACACAGACTAACTATTGGATTGGAGAGAAACCTTATTCTATTAACAATCAAATAAACCAAACTTAAGCTACATCAATTATCAACACACAATCTACAATAATTCACAATACTAATAACCTCACCAAACATACCAAGAGTAGGCCCTTTGTCTGGTCTACAAGGTGAGTGATAAAATTATTTCCTACTATGTTGGATTAATCAATAAAACTATTATTTCATTCCTTGATTTTACAAGGGAGAACAGTACATTTTGATCTGCATTGGGCTACTTATATATGCGTAGTTGCAACAACTTTTACAACTATTGTAATGATATGTACCTTACAAAAATAATGACTATGCACTAATATAACAAATCTCAATCTCATGCCAAGAATGGGCAATGCTTGTTACTAATCCAACAAGAAAAATTATCTTCAACAAAAATGATTTGCAACAATATGGATTAGAAATGGTTTGAGTTTAGTGGTCTTGATTTTCACATGAGACTATACTATCTCGTCTCCTTGGTAGCAATAATAACTTATGCTTGATTGGATTCTTTGTTGTCCATGTAAGAATTCAGTTGAGAGATATTTCTTTTGTTTTTATACATCCATTATATATACTATTCATGGTAGAAAAATAGGTCATGGTTAGCTATGTTTGTTTCCATTTGCTAGCATGTAAGTCACCATGTATGTCCTCTCAATGTATGAAGTTTGTTTAGAAATAATATGAGGTGGAGAGAATCTTGATGTTTCAACATGTATCCACATAAATTTCCTTAATGTCATCTCTATGCATTCATTTATTGTGGATGATATTTGCAGCAAATGTGTCTATTTCAAAGTTGATGGAGCTTTGTCTCGATGCAAGAGCTACATGAAGATCTGTAACTCATAATCAACATGCTACAACAATATAGATTAGTAAAAAGTAACCAATAATGATATTTTCATATTTTAATCCCAAAAAGATATTAAATACTACTAATTTATATTAAATCATATGCAACATAAAAATAGTAATAATGAGATGAAATGGAATAGGAAAGTGGGTATGAATCTAAATGAAATGGATTAAAATATGGCATAGAATGGGTCGTAAATGTATCTCATCAGTAGTTGTCTATCCTACATGATTAAGGAATTTTGGTGGAGTTGAGTGGACCTGTTTGGGTCTTGGTTAATTGTTTTTAAATTATTTAATAAGTATCGTAAGCCTTTAAAGGCATTTGGTATTTAATTTCTTTTGGAGGCTGACTTGTAGCTCTTCAAGTATTTAAAGTAAGGGATATTTAATTTGTAACATACTAGGCTGACTTGTGGCTTAGTTGGGTATAAGTAGGGGGTATGGTGGAGTCTTAGTTATTATTCATTCATTTGGAGGAGGAGTGAGTCTAGAGAGTAGTTGAAGAGTGAGTTTTTCTCGAGTTTGTGGATAGAGTGCCAAATGTAAGGCAGTTTACAGTAGGGTTGTGATTATTCATCCATCTTGGAGAAGAGGATATGGTAGAGGAGAAAATTTTGTGAAGAGCTAGTAGTTGAGGTTTGGGAAATAAGGAGATTTCTTGGTGGGCTTGTGAGTACTAGTTTGGATCTTCCTTGGAGATTTCTACGAGAGTGTGGATCTAGACTAGCTAGGGTTTGGATATGATCTTGAGGGATCTTGAAAAGCTATTACTTATGTAATTAGTTATATCTATGAATAAATTATTTTGATTTGGCTTCAAATCTTGCATTTTTTTTGAGTTTACATTGTGTGGTCATTTGTTGGGGGCTAGGACATCTCCTTTGGGGATTCTCCTATCTTGCACTACATCAAAGTTGTAGAGAAGGATGATAAGGCTAGTAAGAAACTAAAATATGGTGATGACAAGAGTAAGCCATGGCCCTTGAGGACGAAGATCCTAAACTAGACACACTATTATAGGAAGAACCTTTCCTAAAGATATTTAAGGCACTAGGGGGAAAGTCATTGGAAGGAGTTCCCTTACTCTATGGAAAATTGGAGCCAAAGTTAGTCATGGAGTGGCTAGAAGGGATGGAGAACCATTTTGAGTGTAAGGGCATTATAGAGGCACAAAAGGTGAAGTTGGACAAGTCTAGAATGAGGGGAACAACCCTAGCTTGGTGTAAATTCTTGCAAGTAGAAAAAGAAAAGGAGGGTAAGAAGACCATAGTCTCATGGCAGACCATGGAAGCTAAGGTGAAAGAAAACTATCTACTAGAGGACTATGAGGTCTAGGTGCACAAGAAGAGATAAAGCTTGGGGCATAAAGATCTTGATGTCACTTCCTATATAGAGGAGTTTTACAAAATAAGCCTAAGGTATCAAGTTCAAGAAGATGAGAGTGTCAAAGTAGAAAGGTACCTGAGTGGTCTAAAATGGAACTTACAAGAAGAGCTTAGTATCTTGAGTCCAAATACTTTTCACAAGTGCTTCCAAATTTTTGTTAAGGTGGAAGAGAAAGGCAAGAAGAATTAGGATAACCAATCAAAGGGTAGAAAAGGAGGAAAAGATACTAGAAGCCATAGAGGTGGTTATGGTGGAAGAGGTAGTGATAGTAGGTCACAAGGGGACTCTAAATTTGTGGAGTAGAGAGTAATGATTCCAATTTAAGAGAGGGATCAAACAAATGTAGAGGTTTTATTGGAAACATAGAATGAGGATGAGGCTCTCACTTCACAAACATGAAAGTTTACAATTGTGGAAAACTTTTGCAACCTACCTATAGGTGTCCAAAAAAGGGATCCATCTCACAATTAGAGAAATGGGTGAGTTATATCCAAGAGGATGTAGGTGATTTATAATCATGTCAATTTAGATTTGAGAGAGTAAAGAGAACCTAATGTTTAAGAGAATCCTCATTAGAGAGCTAGTTAAGGAAGAATCTAAATAGAGGAGATCCATATTCAGGATCATATACATGATATTGGAATAAGGTGTACAAAATGATCATTGAATCAGGGTCTACTAACACCATTATTTTAGAGGAGGTAGTGAGCAAGCTAAGATTGAAGAACATCACCCACACTCATCCTTATAGGGTCACTTGGTTAAAAAAGGAACATAATGTTGGTCAATGAATAGACTTGGGTGGAATTTACTATAGGTGACTACAATGACAAAGTTCTATTTGATATATTTTCTATGGATGCTTTCCATCTAATCTTAGGTAGATAATGGAAATATTATAGGAAATCCATGCATAGTGGTAAGAAAAACTCTTATTCCTTCAAGAAAAATGAAGTTATCTATCAAATTCAATCCCTAGCTAATGCAGGAGCATCCTAGGTTGCCTTGTAATCTTACACTTTGCCTTCTTTACTAGCAGTTTCTACCGAGTCACAGTTGTTACCAAGCACCAATTTTTGGTTGATGTCAAGTTCCTAGTTGATGCCGAGTGATCTTTGGTTGCTAAGTTATTTCTTTGGTTGTCAAGTTCCTTTGGTTGTTGAGCTACTTTGGATGCTGAGTGATTTCCTTTGGTTTTCAAGCTCCTTTGGTTGTTGAGTTTGAGTAGATTTTGAGTGATTCCTATGGATGCCGAGTCATTTCTTTGGATGCAGAGTTCTTAGTTGCTGCTTAGTGATTATTTTGGATGTCAAGTTCATATGGATGCCAAGTGCCAGTTTTGGAAAAACTTTCATTTGTCAAGTAGTCTGTGTCTGGTTCCAATTTGGGCCGACTTCACTTGTATTTAATTTTGGTATAGGTAGTTATATTTACTGAGGGCTGACTTGTGGCTTCTCTATGTTCTAGAATCTTCTATAAGCCATTTTGATAAGTATATATAGAGTGTTTAGGCTTAGAGTTAGGCAATTTTGAAGAAGATTAGAGGGCAGAACTGGAAAGGGTGAACTTGTTGTTGGCTCTTTGAATGTGAATGTATTTTTAATTGGCTATAACCCAGAAGGCCTTATAGCTAGGCATGTATGAAGATATTTTGATGAATCAATAAAATTATTTCACTCTTCTTTCTCCTTCAGTTGTTGTCTAGTGTGTCATTTTTCCACTGTGTTAAACTCTTGCAGGGTGGTTTGGATAGCCAGGTGTGCCTTTGGCCCTAGTTCTCCATCCCTTACCTGTGTCAGGTGGTATTAGAGCATGAGGTTCATCCTTTTAGAGATTGGATCATGTAGAACCCTAATTTGGATTTGGTTTTAGGGTGGAAAATCTATAGATTTGACCTATAACTTGCAGAGGGTTATGATCTTGCTAGAATATGATTTGTAAAGATGGTTTGTGGTAGAGGAAATAATGTTGATAATGTTATATTGGATCAATTACGATAAATTAGAGCCATATTAGATGCTATGGAGATAACCCAGAGGATAGGAGCACATCTTGATGATGTAAGTGATGATGAAGTAGTAGCACCAAACCATAATCTAGAGCTTGAAGAAGATCAAGATGAGGAATGATTGTTGTGAGTGTTGTCTAGGGAAAATTCAAAGCCTGATGTAGAAGTTGTTTCTTATGATGAAAATTGGATACCAATGTTGTGTTGGATTGGATCTCAGATATGGAGAAGTTCTTTGAGTATGAAAGCACTTTTGATAATAGAAAAGTGAAGATTGTAGTCACTAGGTTGAAAGGTCATGCTTTGCTATGGTGGGAGCATTTGTAAACTAATAGATAAAGGAGAGGAAAGGAGATGATCAAAACTTTGCTAAAGATGGTGAACAAGGTAAAGAAAAAATTCCTTCTTGTTGATTACCAAGTTAGCTTGCTGAGAAAAATGAAAAAATTGAGACAACAGGACATGACTATGAAAGAGTACACTAAGGAATTCTATAGATTGGACATCAAATCTAGACATGTGGATGATGATGTTGAGAAAATTGCAAGGTACATAAATGGATTGAGTTCTAGAATCCAAGATGAAATAAGTTTTGTGAAGTTGGAAAGTTTTGGAGAAGCATATCAATATGCCTTGAAAGCTGAGGAGATCATAGCAAAGATGCATGAACAAAGAAAAAGAGGTAGAGGTTGTAGATTCCAGAGAAGCAGAGGTAGATCTTATGGTGAAGGTTGTAGATCTGAAAATTTGGTATATGATGAAGGAAAATTTGGGTGGAAGAATGATGAAAAAGGAAAGACCAAAAGGAAAAGCGGTAATTCTTACCGAGGAAGAGGTAATTCTTATTCTAGAGGTGAATTTCATGGTATTGTTTCAGATGTGGTAAAGAGGGACATAGATCTTTTGAATATGGATCTCTAAAAGTGGGTAAGGTAATAGAAATGTTGTGATTCAAGGAGATGATGAGAGTTCACCAAGTGGACTTGAGGCTGGAGAAAATCTGATGGTGAGAAGAACCTTATGTAATAAGGGAAGTGATGGGGAACCTATTTTAAGGAGAAGTCTTTTCAAGACAAGATGTAAGATGGCTGAAAAATTTTGTAAAGTGATCATTAATAGTAGAAGTTCTACAAATTTGGCATTAGAAGAGCTGGTTACAAAGTTGTAATTGTAGAGGCTGAAGCATCCTAAACCCTATCGTGTTTCATGGATTAAAGATGAGCATTCAATATTGGTAGGTGAGCAATGCCTTGTGAAGTTCAAGACTAGCCATTACTTTGATGAAGTTTTGTGTGATATTATGCCTATGGATTGTCGTCATATTTTGTTGGGTAGGC
Organism: Cupressus sempervirens; assembly: GCA_028749045.1. Classification (NCBI taxonomy): domain Eukaryota; kingdom Viridiplantae; phylum Streptophyta; class Pinopsida; order Cupressales; family Cupressaceae; genus Cupressus; species Cupressus sempervirens. Next base: position 152,166,029 of record CM053790.1, read on the forward strand.
CTTGGCAATATGATAGATATGCTATGCATGATGGAAGATTGAATCAATATACTCTTTGGGTGAATGGGAAGAAGAAAACATTGCTGCCTTTGATTGAAAGTCTTGATGAGGTTAGTTGTACTACAATAAAAGTTTGCATAGTTAATGGAAAATAATTTGAAAAGGAAGTAAAAAATAATCTATTTTGTTTGGGTATAATTCCAAAGAAACCAAGTTGTGTTAATAGTACCCAAGTGCCAAAAAATAGTGTAAATTGAGTGCCAGTTAGTGGTGACCGAGTGACAGCTGGTAGTATTGACCGAGTACCAGAAGAAATTGTTGAATTGTTGAGTGAGATTAAAGAGATTTTTGCAAATGATGTACCTAATGGTTTAGCTCCAATAAGAAGCATAAGTCATTGTATGGATCTGATCCCTAGAGCCAGTTTTCCAAACAAAGCACCATATAGATTGACACCTATAGAAAATGAAGAACTTAATAGACAAGTGCATGAGTTTTTTTAGAAAGGTCTAACCAGAGAAAGCTTGAGTCCATGTGTTGTACCTTTTGTATTAGCACCTAAAAAGAATGGATAATGGAGAATGTGTATTGATTCTAGAGCTATTAACAAAATCACAGTGAAATATAGGTTTCCTATGTCCAGGATGGATGACATAATGGATTGTCTGAGTTGAGTGAAGTATTTTACCAAGATTGATTTGAAGAGTGGCTATCATTAGATCAGAACCAGAGAAGATGATGAATCGAAGACTACTTTCAAGACAAACTATGGTTTGTATGAATGGTTGTTATGCCTTTTGCTTTGACTAATGCACCTAGTACTTTCATGAGGTTGATGAATGAAGTTCTAAAAAGATTTTTGGGTAAGTTTGTGATTGTTTATCTAGATGACATTCTAATATTTGGTAAGACTAAGGAAGAACATCTTTAGCATATTAGACAAGTATTGTAGAGGTTGAAAGAGGAAAAAATGTTAATTAATTTGAAAAAGTGTTCTGTTATGCAAGAAGAGATTGTGTATTTGGGATTTGTGATTTCAGTTGATAGATTGAAGATGGATCCTAAGAAGGTTAAAGAAATTTTGGAATGGCCTACACCTAAGAATGTGGGTGAGGTAAGATCATTTCATGGTTTGGATAGTTTTTACAGAAATTTTATAAAGAATTTTAGTGTTATTTGTAATGCTATGACTGACACAATGAGGGGAGATAAAAAGGAATTCAAGAGGGCACAGGAGCTAATAAGAGTTTTGAGACTTTGAAACAAAAGGTTGTTGAATTACCTGTATTGGCTTTTCTTGATTTCAACAAACTATTTCAAGTTGAATGTGATGCAAGTGGTAATGCAATAGGAGTTATATTAAGTCAAGAAGATAAGCCTATTGCTTTCAAAAGTTGAATGATGCTAAAAGGAATTATTTTGTGTATGATCAAGAATTTTATGCTATTATTTAAGCATTAAAGAAGTGGAGACATTATTTGATTCCTAAGGAGTTTGTGTTGTATAATAATCATAAAGCTTTACAATAGTTGGGAAGTCAACATAAATTGAATCAAAGGCATATGAATTTGGTTGAGTACTTGCAAAGTTTCACATTTGTTATTATGCATAAGAGTGGAGTTACTAACAGAGTTACTGATGCATTGAGTAGAAGCCGTTCTTTGTTAACTAAAATGAAGGTTAAAGTTCTTGGTTTTGATGAAATGAAAGAGTTGCATGATGCTGATCCTAATTTTTATGAGGCATGGAGAGAGTGTAGAGCACCAAATCTGATAGATCACATAAGTATGATGAGTATTTCATTCAAGAAGGTATGTTGTTTAAAGGTATTTAGTTGTGTACTCCTAGGAGTTCTATGAGGTTAAATCTGATTAAGGAAAAGCATAGTGGCAGATTGGCGAGACATTTTTGAATTGATAAGACATTGAGTTTGCTGAAAGATAAGTATTATTGGCCACAAATGTATAAGGATATTCAAAAATTTGTAAAAAGATGTGGATTTTGTGAAGTTACAAAAGGAGTGAGTCAAAATATTGGTTTATATACACCTATTACTATTCCTGAGAAACCTTGGACTGATATTATTATGGATTTTGTTCTTGGATTACCTAAGATAGTGAAGGGATCTGATTCCATATTTTTTGTAGTGGATAGATTTTTTAAGATGACTCATTTCATACCATGTAAGAAGACATCATATGCGAGCATGTTGCTAAACTTTTCTTTAAAGAGATTGTGAGATTGCATGGATTACCAAGAAGCATTATTTCTGAGAGAAACAGTAAGTTTGTTGGTTATTGTTGGAAGACTTTGTGGAAGAAGATGGGTACTAAATTGAAGTTTAGTTCTACATTCCATCCATAGATAGATGGATAGATAGAGATTGTGAATAGAAGCTTGGGTAATTTGCTGAGATGTTTAGTTGGGAATAAGCCAAGCAATTGGAAAATGGTATTGGCACATGCTAAATTTGCATATAATAATTGTGTGAATAGAAGTACAGGGAAGACACCTTTTGAGATTGTTACTAGAATGAAGCCTAGAGGAGTATTAGATTTGAGAGATGTTGCTAATAAAGAAAAGAGAAGCACTGCAGGAGAAGAATTTGTTGATTTTATTGAGTCTTTGCATAAGGAAGTGAAGTTGAGGTTGGAATAGAGTAATTAGAAGTATAAGGAGAATGTTGATCAGTCTAGGAGACATCATGATTTTGAAGTTGGTGATGAGATGATGGTTCATTTAAAGAAAGGAAGATTTCCAATTGGAACATATAGTAAGTTGAAAATGAAGAAGTTTGGGCCTTGTAAGATCTTGAAGAAGTTTGACAGTGGTAATGCTTATGAAGTAGAGTTAACTGATGACATCGATATATCTCCTACATTCAATGTTGTTGATTTATACAAGTATCATGAGTTAGATGATGAAGTTTTTGTTTCAAAGGATTATCCTAAGAAGCAGATTGAAGAAGTTGAATAGATATTGGTTCAGAAATTTGGCAAGAGCAAAAGAGGAAAAGACTACTATAAATATTTAGTGAAGTGGAAGAATAGACCAATTGAAGATGCTACATAGATTTCTCAGTCTGAGTTGGATTCAACTTAGATTGTGACATCTAAATGTTTCAAGAGAATCATTTCTTTCAACACCAGTTGTCTAATGTAGGAGCATCCTAGTTTGTCTTGTAATCTTGCACTTTAGTTTCTTTGCTAGTAGTTTCTACCGAGTCATAATTGTTGCCAAGCACCAATTTGTGGTTGATGTTGAGTTCCTAGTTGATTCTAAGTGATCTTTAGTTGCCGAGTTATTCCTTTCATTGTTGAGTTCCTTTGGTTGCCGAGCTCCTTTGGTTTTTGAAGGATTTCCTTTAGATGCCAAGCTCCTTTGGTTGCTAAGTGATTTCTTTTGGTTGCCAAGTTTGAGTGGATGTCAAGTAATTCATGTGGATGCCAATTCATTTCTTTGGATGTCAAGTTCTTAGTCATTGCTGAGTAATTCTTTAGGATGCCAAGTTCATATGGATGCCAAGTGCCAGTTTTGGAAAAACTTTCATTTGCCGAGTAATCTATGTCTAGTTCCAGTTTGAGCCAACTTCACTTGTATTTAATTTTTACTTAGGCAGTTATATTTATTGAGGGATGACTTGTGGTTTCTCTATGTTCTAGAATCTTCTCTAAGCCATTTTGGAATATATATATATATATATATATATATATATATATATATATATATATATATATATATATATATATATATATATATATATATATATATATATATATATAGTGTTTAGGCTTAGAGTTAGGCAGTTTTGAAGAGGATTAAAGGGTAGAACTAGAAAGAGTGAATTTGTTGTTGGCTCTTTGAATGGCTCTTTGAATGTGAATGTATTGGTATTTGGCTGTAACCTAGAAGGCCTTATAGTTGAGCATGTATGAAGATGTTTTGATGAATCAATAAAAGTATTTCACTCTTCTTCCTCCTTTGGTTGTTATCTAGTGTGTCATGTTTATGCTATGTTAAACTCTTACAAGGTGGTTTGGATAGCTGGGTGTGACTTTGGCCCTAGTTCTCCATCCCTTCCTTGTGTCACTAACAGATGATGAAGAAGAAAAAATAGTAACACTTAATTTACATTTTTTCAATGGGAAAAAATTCTTAAGTGACCTCAAGGAGGAAGGTGAGATCTATTTTTTCATAGTGGTGAAACCCAAAGAGGAAGACAAACCAAAGATGGAACCTATACCCATGGAGGTAAATCACTTCCTTAATAAGTTCAAGGAGATAGTAAATGATGGTATCCTAGCTACACTACTTCCTAAGAGGGTCATAATTCATAAAATTCACTTCATACTAGGAGCTTCTTTTCTAATAAAAGTTTCCTACAAAATGACTTGAGAGAAAAACAAGTAGATTGCAAGACAAGTGCAAGATTTTCTTGACCAAAGGTTGACCAAAAAGAGAATCAGCCCATGTATAGTACTAGTGGTGCTAGCCCTAATAAGAGAAGTAAGTGGAGATTATGCATTGATTCTAGAGAAATAAATAGGATAATTGTTAGATATAGATTTCCTATTCCTAGAATTGAAAACTTATGAGTTGTATAGGAGGAACAAGGTACTTTGGAAAGAAAAATTTAAAAGTGGGTATCACCAAATTAGAATCAAGGAGGGTGATGAGTGGAAAAAAACCTTCAAAACCATAGAGGTCTTATATGAATGGTTGGTCATGGCCTTTGGGCTTAGTAATACACCTAACACATTCATGAGATTAATGAATAAAGTACTTAAGGACTACATAGGTATCTTTGTAGTATCATACTTAGATGACATACTCATCATTAGTAAGACCAAGGAGGAACACCTAAATCACTTAGAAATTATATTGAAAATGTTACATGAAGAAAAGTTCATTATGAACCTTGAAAAGTGATGTAAGAGCTCCCAGTGGTGTAAGGACAATCTTGTATCACCCAAAAAAATGTTTAGTATTAGCTTCTATTTAATGCATTTGTATTTATGGATACCATTTGGGCCAAATAGAGATCCAGTTCTCATGGTTCTACTATTATTTTTATGGGTTAGTATTTTTGGGCACCTTGTGATATGTTCCAGTGTAAAAAAATAGGTTGTTGTGTAACTGAGCCATAATTATGATGAGTTAGAGGGTGTAGGTTGGAGGAATTATTGTACTTTTAATTTGAATAATTCCATAAAAATAATTAGGTTAAAAGGCTTTATGATTTGAAATTTATTGCATTTTTAATTTTCTTGGAGACCCCCTAAGAATGCTTCAAAGTTAGATTTAAGGCACTAAATTACCTCATATGGTCCCAAAGATGGGGGAATGGAAAAATTTGGTCCATCAAGCTATATAGTGCTTGGAGAGCTTTCCAAAAATCTAAACAGTTCATCAATCAAAATCTCAAATCTCAAATTATGCCTCCCAAAAGTTGGACTACCATTTCTAGATTCTTCTAAACTTGCATTGACTTCTGATGTGTCTTCAAGAACCATCTACTTTGACTAGGGATGCCAAATGACATATTATAAAATGTATCCCTAGCCATAAACCTAATTCAGGTTACTTAAGGTCATTTCTTGCATTACAAAGGTAGTTTTTGTGGAATTTGGGAGAAGATACCATGAGAAGGGTTTTTCTCCATAATCTAATAACATTGTAAGCCCATAGGGCATGTAGTTGAGTCTATTTTCTCTATAATAAATTTAATATCATATCATTTTTAATAATAAAATTATCCTTTTCCTATTGTGCTCATTTTTTTTGGGTTGTGCCCTCATCAAGTAGTATCAAAGATGGAGTTCCTAAGTGTGTAGATAGAGCATTGATTGTGAGGTAGTTTACACCAGGACTATGTGATTGTGGGTTTTGAGATAGTGAGAAAATGCCTCCATGAAGAGTGCATGGTGGAAGGTCCAAAGGTTTTCCCCCTTGAGGATAGATACCTCTACAAATAAGTTCAGGCATTGCAAGAGGAGATCCATAGAGGGATGAATCTTGTCATAAGGGATGAAAGTGAGGAGGAAAATGATGAAGAAGAAAATATTTTGTAAAAGGAGAAGAAGAAGGAGTAGCCCTAAACTAGGTGGAGGAGAATTTTTTAGGGCCATTTCCAAGCTATTAATAAAACCTAAACTTGAATTTAGAATGTTTTCAAGAAATCTAAACCCGGATGAGTTGATAAGCTAGATCAATGAGCTAGAGGAATATTTTGAGTATGAGGATATAGAGGACCTTGATAGGGTTGAGTTTGTGAAGGCCAAGCTAAAAGGCCATGCCAAAATCTAGTTTCAAGAGATTCAATTACAAAGGAATAGAAGAGGGAAGGAGAAAATTATAAGATGGGATTGCGTGGTGGACAAACTAAAGAAGCGGCTCATTCCCATTGACTACAAGCTTGATTTGTTCAAGAAGTTGCAAGGGTTAAAGCAAGTGGAAAAATCTATCTAAGAATATATAGAGGATTTTTAATGAGTCCTTATTAGGATGAGATATGTAGAAGAAAACAAGGAGAAGTTTTATTGTTACCTTAATGGGTTAAGACCTAACATTCAAGAGGAGCTAAGTCTGGTTAGAATGACCAGTAATGAACAGTGATACCAGTTTTCCTTAAGAGTTGAGGAGAAGATTTAAAAAAATATTTGATGGAAGGAAAAGAGGGTACAATCAAGGAGGAAGGGGTAGTGGTAGGTCATTTGGAGGCCAAAATGAGGACCAAAAGAAAAATGAGGATGGGTACCATCCAAAACTAGAGGAAGGAGGGTTTCAACTACTCTGACAATCAAAACTTTGGAGACCAAAAAGGAAGAGGTAGAGGACATGGACAAGGTTAAGGAAGAGGAGGCTTCCATGGTACCTATTTTCACTACAATGAAGAAGGTCATTGTGCATATGAGTGACCTCAACACTGAGGAAGGATAGATAGGAGAGTTGATGGTCAAGAAAGGATTACTCACGTGGATAATGATGCTAAGTAATAACATTTAGAGGATGCAAAAGGATGAGAAGTTATAGTTAATGAAAGGGTCTTGCTGAGTGGTGAGATTGAACCTATACAAACGAGGAGTCTATTTCATACCAAGTACAAGTGTGAGGGTAAATTTTGTTGATGAGCCTCTAAAAGGTCATTATTTTGAGAACCTTTTATCTTTTTTTTAGACAATTATCTTGCAATAACATTTTATGACACTATGGTTTAAGCAAAGGAACTTATGTTTTTATGAATATATTATTTATATGTTAAGACATAAAGATTGAAATATAGATAGTTTAGATATGTTGTGTTTGTTTGAATCCATGGACTTCTATGGTATAATAAAGGAATATTACATGTTGATAAATGTTTCATCATCCATTATATGTTTGGGTATATTCCTTCCTATAGCCATAGGATTTGCAAAGAGTGATAGTTTGAACATTATACCTATTCTAACATTGATGATGAAATGAATATGTATGTATGTGGAAGTTGTTGTATTCAACATTTTATACGTACTTTCCATGCATATTCAAAGTGAATCACTGCAACAAGTAGATTATTGTGTGATTTTTGTTATGGAAGCACACTAATATAGCTCCCTCAGCTTGCTATATTCTTGGAGGAGTTAAATCATAGTTAATGATTTTTATGTTGTAAACTTTATGATTCTATTATTGATCCTCTTTGATGGAGTGATTGTATAAGTAGGAAGTTGTTGTAGTTTTTCCTTTAAATAATGCCCACCATAGATTTGAAAGAAGTTTTTGCTAGAAGAAAGATAGAATAGATTGTTTGTTCATAACAACAATGTGTAATCTTGTTTTTAATCAAATCTAATCTCTTACTATGAATGAATAGAATACAAAGTTCAAGTTTCTATCTTTTTTCTTGATTGTCTTTCCTATTCACTCATCCAAGGGGGCCCACTTCATGAGTGAACTACTTTGTTAGAATATATTTCATTTCCTTGTTTGTTTCTTTGCAAAGTAGACTTTTACTATTGTTGCAACCATTGATAATAGAATCATTGAACTGTTCCTATAGCATAGGTGCATAGATAGATTTATTGTTTGTAGCAATACTCTAAGCATTAAGATAAGATCTCATTTTAGTTCCTAGCTTAGTTTCCTTAAGAATTCCTTTTATGTTTTAGTTGTAATGACTTAAAGAGGAATCAGAGCATATACTTTGCAACCAGCCTCTCGAGCTTATGCTCTCAAGTTGACAAAATAAAATGAAGTCATTGTGTTATTCTTAGGAAAACACATGATTATGTTTAATCATGGAGTCAATGTGAAAGGATTTCCAATCCTTTGTTATTGAGGTATTTAGCTGACCAGTCATTTTTAGTGTTGTTTTTGGGGAAGGTGTCAATCTAATTCAACCCTGAAGTCATTATGTTAGTTTAGATATTGCATTATTTTGCATGCATAAAAGAAGAGACCTCCTTGGAAGATTTCTTTCATGTAATATTTAGGAAGACATTTTTAATCCTAAATCTAAAGAACCTCGTAGCAAGAACAAAGAAGAACCTTTTGAAAATCCATTCACTACTGCTAAAGAATGAATACCCTCATCATCTAATGAATCCTTGCATCTAAATGATCTCTTTGCTGAACCTAAATACCAAAATAATCCACTTTCCCTTGTCATCTATCAAGAACCACTGCTAGTATCCCCTCCAGGAATGGCTCAGCCTTAGCCTCAACCAATATTTCCTTTTCCTATCCCTCCTTAGCAAGGTAACCAAAATTTGAAGAGCATAACTATTGCTTCACTTCCCAAGTTTTATGGCCTAATCACTAAAGAACCTGAAACCTTTCTCTTTGAGTTTGACATATATGTAGAAATTATGACTATACAAATGATGCACACAAACTAAAGTTGTTTCCTTCTACCCTTATGGGTTGGGTGCTAATGATATAGTAGATTGCCCTGCAATGAGCAATTTTTTTCTCACAAAGTATAAACAATACTACAAGGGACAAGATTTGAAAGGGGACGATATTTTCAAGATGTCCCAAAAGGATGATAAAACCTTGGAAGATTATGTTTCTTGGTTCATCTTCAACCTATAGCATAATACACAACATAAATTGAATGAGGAATCAAAGAAAAATATTTTTCTGAGAGGTGTAAATGGTGGAAGCATTGAATATCTAGACCTTATGGCAAGAGAAGATATCACTCAAAAGACTTGGATTGATATATATAGTATATGCTTGAATTATTCCAAAGCTACTATGAAGAAAGGTAGGGGGCATAGAGATCTACCCCATAATAACAATGGCAGTTCAAGAGTATCCAAGATGGAATTATCTAATTTTCTATTAGGCTTCAAGAAAGACATCATTAATGATGTAGCCACTTAGTAGATATTGTGCAAGAAAGAAAAAATAAAGATGGAGTTGATGTCATGTTGACTAAATAATGTCCACATTGTAGAGAAAAGAAAAAGTGTTGTAGATGTAAGTATGTTGCAAGTGTGGAGACACAACCAATGCCAACCAAGTTCAAAGCCATTGATAAAAATGGAGAGGCATTTTATGTCACTTAAAAGAGGCCATGGGCTCAAAGACAAGGTATGCCACAAGATCCTCTTCAAAGTTATAATAACAATAATCAATGGAAAAAAATTCAAAATACTAATTTTAGTGGAAATAATAGTAGGCAACAACCTCAAAAAGGTTGGAAACAACCTTAGCAAGGTTGGCAACAAGCTTAACAAGGTCGGAAAGAACCTTAGCAAGGATGGAAACAACCTTAGCAAGGTTGGCAATAACCTCAGTAGGATTGGCAACAACCTCATAATGAGAATACCAAATCTAGTCAACAAATCGTATTGCCATCACCTTAGTAGCAAGCTCTAATGCTTCCTTATCTAGCCACTAATACTCCTCCCAAGTAGACCTAACTACTAGTTCAACATAATTCTAATCCAAACAATACTAAACAACAGGCTCAATAGAAAAACTATGCCATCTCATTAGAAGATATTCACTTAAGGTCAGACACCACTCTTCCTACACCCCAAAAGCCTATACTAACTAAAGTTGAAGATCCTCTGACTAAGCATACAAATGAGTCAAATCAACAGACCTCTCTTATAGCCAAGGAACCTCCATTTCTCGATAGGTTGATAGAATAAAGCCAACCCATGGAGAACCATGCAATCATTAATTTTCTTAATCAGCTGAAGTAGATGATAGTAAAGATACCATTGTTGGATGCTATTAAGGAAGTCCCTACCTATACTAAATCTATTAAGGAAGCATGTATTAAGTAGCCAAGAAGGAAGAAGAAAGATCCAAAAACCATTCATGTCCTAGGACAATTGTATGAATTAATGCTGGAGAAATTAACTATGCCTAAATACTTTGACCCCAGGATTCTTGTAGTTATAGTTACTATTTATGGGATCCAAGTTAAAAATTATTTGGTTGACCTAGGAGCATCTATTAATGTCATGACAAAGGAATTATTGTCTTGGCTACATATCATTGGCCTCAGAGAGACACCCACCATACTTCAACTTGCTGATAGCTCTACCATTAAACCAAATGGGATGATAGATGTTATAGTCACCTTAAATTCCTAGGAGCATCTAGTTGATTTTTTTGTTCTCTCTCCAAAGGCTAATATGGAAGGATATCCTTTAATTTTAGGAAGACCATGGTTGGCCACTAGAGATGCCTATATAGCTTACTAATCTAGGAAGATGACAATATCTAATGGTAATCATACCAAGAACCTAACTTCATACTCCATAGCTCAACCATTATTACTAGATGACCAAGTAATCTGGCTAGACTTGGGTGATGATGATTCAAAATTGAATTCCATCCATTGGTCAATCATAATAGGTAGGGAATATTTATAGCTACTTGACAAGAAGATGAAATAATTTCATCCATTATTCTAAATGAATATGGAACAAAATCTCCAATGTGTCCTCGAGTTGAATGTATCTTAGAAACCGTTCTACCATCCTTGAATTCATGAAATCATTTAGAAGCTTCACATTTTCTCCATTCATTATTATGTCATGAGATGGATTCTTCTCTTGTTACCCAATTATTCATGAGAGATAAGGTTATTAAGATGGAACTTGGTCCAAGCAAATAACTGAATGTAAATAATGTCTTATTTCCCTCTCAATAGAAACCTATGTTGTAGTTACTATAGGAGAATAGAAGTGCATTTTCTTGGGATTACATGGACACGAAAGGATTAGACCCTATGCTCTGCACTCACAAGATTTATCATCAGCCTTTACTTCAAACCTATTCAATAGCCTTAGAGGAGAGTTAACCCTATCTTAAAAGATATAGTTAAGAATGAATTGTAGAAACTATTAAGTGTTGGTTTTATATACCCCATCTCTAATAGCCAATGGGTCTCACCCCTTGTTATAGTACTCAAGAAGGCGGGAAAATGGTGAGTTTGTGTAGATTATAAGGAGCTCAATTCAGCCACTAAGAAGGACCATTTTCTCTTGCGATTTATAAACCAAGTCCTTGACAACCTAGCTGGAAAAAAGTATTTTTCTTTTCTAGATGGTTTCAGTGGTTACAATCAAATTCAAATAGCCCTAGAAGATCAAGAAAAAAAAACTTTCACCTACCCATGGGGAACGTTTTCCTACTCAATCTTTCCTTTTGGCTTGTATAATGCCCCAGCCACATTTCAACAAGTTATCATTAGTATCTTTTCAAATATATTTTTTTGATTGTATGCAGATCTATATGGATGGTTTTACTAATTATGGTGCTACTTTTGAAGAAGAAAAAATAAATTTAGAAATGGTACTCAAAAGATGTCATGACTATAACCTTTCCCAAAATAGTGAGAAATGTTTTGTGATGATGGAGGAAGGGGTAGTGCTAGGAAATTTTATTTCATCTAAGAACATCCAAGTAGATCCAACAAAGGTTGAAGTCATTAGTACCTTGCCTATGCTAGAGAAGAAGAAGGATGTATACAATTTTTTGGGACATGCTGGATATTATAGAAAATTTATTAAAAACTTTAGTCAACTTGTAGCATCTCTCTACAACCTACTCAAAAAGGATTTTGAATTTTCTTGGGACTCTGATTGTGCAACATCCTTCCTGTAGCTTAAGGAAGTTCTTACCACAATACTTATTTTGAGAGGACCCAATTGGGGCTTATGTTTTTACATTCACACAAATGCCTCAGACTATGCCATTGGTGTTGTGCTAGGACATAAAGTAGATTTAGTTGAACATGCCATTTATTTCATTAGTAAGAATTTGCAAGGGACAAATTTAATTACATAATCATTGAAAAGGAATTACTTGCAGTCATCTATGCCTTCAATAATTTCAAGCACTACATTACTAGATATGAAATATTTGTTTACATTGACCATTTTACCATAAAATATTTGGTGAAAAAACCTACAATTTCAGGAAGGTTGGCTCATTGATTGTTGCTCATGCAAGAATTTGACATCACCATAGTTGATAATTTACCTGGTAAGGCCAATGTAGTAGTCAAATTTCTCTCAGCTTAGTTGCATGTCCCTAATGATCCTGTAGATATTGATGATAGTTTTCTAGATCAACACCTTTTTCTATTGTCTACACAAAACCCATGGTATGTAGATATTGCTAACTACCTCACCACAAGTAAAATGCCAATTCACTTCTCTGCCCAAGCAAGAAAGTTACTAGCAGAGAAGAGCTTTAATTATTCATGGATTTATATATTTATGTTATATACTAGAGCTAATCAAATCATGCATAGGTGTCCAAGAGAGGATGAAACATATAATGTCATAAAGGCATATCATGATGAGCCCTATGGAGGTCACTTTGTAGCCAAAATCCGTAACAACCTTCAAAATATTAACAACTAGGTATTATTGGCCAAGCTTGCATAAGGATACAACCAAATATATGAAGAAATGTGACAAATGTCAACAAATGGGAAGACCTACTAAATCAGATGAAATGCCCTTGTAGCCTCAAGTAGTTGTCACACCCTTTGACAAATGGGCGATTGACTTTGTAGGACCCATTGAACCTACTTCACAAGGAAATTCCTACATTCTAGTGTGCATTGACTATGTAACCAAATGGGTAGAGGCTAAACCCATGAAACACCCATGGGATATCAATGTGGCAAATTTTTCATATGAATCCATCTTTAGATAGTTTTGCATTCCTAGTTAATTGAAATCTAATTAGGGGACTTAGTTTACATCAAATTTGATAAATGCTCTTATGAAGGAGTATACTATCAGGTATGGCAAATTGTCACCTTATCATCCCCAAGCTATTGGTCAAATAGAAGTTACTAATAGGGAGCTAGAATACATTCTCACCAAGATTGTAGCACTCTATAGGAAGGATTGGGCCACACGTCTTCCTAAAGCTCTCTAGGATTATAGAACCACTCGGAAGTCCACAACTAGTTTTACTCCCTTCAAGCTTGTTTATGGTAGGTCAACAATGAGGACTTCCTTGGAGGTTAGGATAGAGCTCACTATTGCTCAATAGGACCGAATCCTAAGTTAAATGGTCTTGATGATGGGAGGAAATCTGCATCGAACAATATTGAGCTCATTCAACACCAGAGAAAACAGTGGCATGACAGGTTTATCAAACAAAAAATATTTACTATAGGATATTGGGAACTCCTTTATTACTCAAAGTACTAGCATAACCTAGGGAAGTTTTAAACATGCTGGTTAGAACCATATGAGATTATTGTCATATTTTTCAATGGTGCAGTTCAACTATCTACCATTGATCCTGTTCGCTTCAAGTTACTTGTCAATGGGCATCATCTCAAGCTTTACAATAAACCAGTTATCCATGAAGAGTTCCTATAGCAATTTCAGCACAATGGGGATATTTTTGTTCCTATAGCCAAAGAGTCTGGGTCTACGACATTTGCAATCTACATTTGAACTTTTATAAATCCTTCACAATGAATCTCCTCTTAGTTGAAGTGATATCTAGCATCTTCTTATGTGGTATATTTGGAGTGAAGATTTATGACTATTCATCATTGCTTCCCTTCCCTATACACAACACTTCAAATTTTCATTGCTCTTGTCATAGTAAATTGTTACTATCCTTAATGTCAGACCTTTTAATCTTTGCAATCATATATCTCCATATTAGAAAGATAATATATATCAACTTTTATCATTGTCTTCTTCTAATGATATGCTCTTAAGAATGTTCTAATTATCTAGAGACTCTAAAACCTTTTAAAATATTATCTTGTTTCTAAAGTGTTCCTTGACTTGGTGATCTCTATAAAGAGTAGCTACCAAAGTTATTTTGTCACTGCCTCCCATTGCGGTCACTCCCACCTTCTTAAACTTATGATCAAATCATCATCTTTTCAACTCCCATACTTAATTATCCAAACTTGTAGGGTTGTTTGGTAATTATAGAAGGGATAGTTTTGTAAGAGCTGGTTAAGTAATAGTTACTTCAAGAATGGGTAAGCTCCTAAAAGATAAATGTTGAAAAGATGACCCACTCCTGCTGCAAAATTTTTCAATGCAAGAGAAAATCCATCTTGCAAATGATAAAATCAATAAGAAAATCCCTTAAAAAATTCTTTCTTGCAAAAAAAAAAAGCCATTTTGCTGACCCTTCAACAATCAATACTAAAATATATAATGCAATAACTAGTCATGATTGATTCAATCCTTTCAGGAACAATCTATTTTTAATTGATTGATACAAGTCTTCATCCAATGACATTAATGTAGTGTTATGGGAGAGGGAGGGTCAATAGAGGGATTATATAGAGAATGGTGTAGGTGTTTAGTAGTGTTCACCTCTATTCTTCAACTATTATTGTGTGACACTGGAGGCGATTGGAATAGAGAGGAAACTCTTTTCCCCTTTGACACATGTGGAATCCTACATGTTTGGTAGAGGATAATTGGATTGAACTCTAATAGGAGTCATGTTATTCAAGGCTGCAATTACTTATTTCTACAAGGATTGATTAGTAGTTAAAGTTAAGTTGTAATGTCAATAATAAGTGGGTTATTGCAGTAGAAGCAGTCTAATAAGATAGGCTCATTGATATATGCTCATCTATTTCTTGCTCCTCCTTCCCTACTATCATATTCATCCTCTCCTTCAATAGCTAGTCTCTATATAAAGAAGAGAAGAGGAGGTTCGGGTTCCAATATAGGGTCACCAATGTTCCAGGATTTTGAAGAAGACAATAATTATAAGAAGAGGAAAATGGGCTTTGAATGGGAGCATAAAATATAGAAATTCAACAATATTAATTCTAGTATTGATGTGGAGAACTTGATGAAATCTCCATTGCCCTTAGAATGGGAGCAATGTTTATACCTTCAGCCAGTGGGCATTTCTTTATTCTTTTTTGTCTGAAGGCTTGACAAAATTTATGCATCTAGACTTTATAATAAGTATGTTGTATGCACTTTAATCACATGCCTATGCTTGATCAAATTTAAGTTTGTTATCAGGTTATTTGTTTAGCTAGAGCTATTATGTTTTATTTACATTTTGCATTTGGTTATACTCTTAGATGTTTAGCTATTCATTTTTTATCTACTATCTTGTTACTTTTGATGCTATTTATATGTTAAGATTTTCTATTTTGAAATTTTAGTAGGTGGTTATATCAGTATATATTATATTTCTGTAGAACTATAATATATAGGAATTTTGACCTTTGTTCTCTATTTTCTTAAAATGGCATATATGCAAAATATTGGACTTGCCTATGATATTTTATGCATGCCTAGTTCATTCTTCCTAATTCATGGTTGTAAGATGTTATTTCATAGAAACTAGATAGAAGATACCTAAATTTTGTACTCTGTTATCTATTTTAATCTAAAGTTCAATATTCGAGGGGATTTTTTTAACTAATAACCTAAATACATGAAAACAAGTGTCAGTGGGGATTTTTCCTACTTAACGTTTATGGTAGTCCTGAATTGTTGTTTTATGAACTATTGAGAAGTTGCAATTCAAGTAGATTTATACATCAATCTTGTAGTACTATAACTCAAAGATTTGGAAAGCCTTGCACTTTGAAATCTAGAAGGAACATTGTTTATTTGGAGTGCATGTGCACATGATTGGGACCAATGCTAGGGAAGATGCTCAAAAAATAGTGTTGAAGATATTTGATGAAGAGGATTTTTGCATTGGGAAGGGAAGATTAAGTTCAATGTGAAGTAGATAGGCTTACTGAAAACTAGTTGCAAGAACATTTCAAAAATGTCCAAAACATGTTAGATTAAGCTTCCCTAGGATTTGGTTTGGAAAGTTTGGCTATTCATCGTAGTTCTGAGAAAAAGCTTCAGTTGTGGGAAAGGTTCAAAATTCTAAGTATTACAAGGATTGCATGTGCCTTATGGGCCATGATGGTGCTCAATTTACATATAAGAGCTCATCTTAAAATTTTAGGGCGACACATCTTCATTGAGCAAGCTAGAGGGTTTGAAAATATAGATTCAATAGATTTTTTTTTAAAGAAAAGGAGAGAGCGAAGAAATGAGTGGGGAAAGTAAAAATAGGATCCATTTGGTATGCTTTGAGCCTTCATTGGATATGTATTGGGGATACATCCAGTGATACATAGGGATTGTGTGATCATGATGTGCATTGATATGAGAAGAGTTTCCCCTCCACTCTAGTCCCCCATCTATTCTTCGTTTAATTGAACATTTGAATGGGAACTTTTCTCCAAAGATTGGTCGATGCTAGAGAATTTACATGACTAGTCTTGAACCACAATGTTTTAACAAATTTGAATATGGAAATATGAGGTTTCAAAGGTAGAGATTTAAAAAATAAATTTGAAAAAGAAACATGGATGGATCAAGCCTTTCTTATACGTAATTATCTTGTACTAACCTAAAAATGGCTCCCACACTAATTCAAAACATTGCCAAAACTACACAACTCCCAAATAACAAAATAACACACATCTTTTTTTATTATAGGCCTAATTTGGTCAAAATTTTGACCAAATTGGGAAACCCTGATTTGGTCAAAATTTTGACCAACTCAATTTTTTTTTTTTTTTAAAGTATTGAAGAAACCCATTTAGGGCTTGGTCAAAATTTGAGTGCAAATGTACTAGTGCAAAGTGCGAAATTCTCTAAGGGTAGGGTTCCTAAAGCCTCAATTCCCATAGTTATCCCTGAAGTTTTTGAATGTGAAAAGGAGTCCTCTCCACATGAAAAATTATAGTAAATTGAAGCCAGTGAAAATGAGAGAAAAACCTAGAATCTACAACTGGAAGCTAATTGTAGTGTTGATTATGCGCTTGTTGATAGTGATAAGGAGTCTGGTGAGCTTGAAATATCTAAGGAGTTTAAAGAAAACCCTGACATTCAAGATATTAGTGAAAATTCTATAGATCTCCCTTTGGAGAATTATCTAGAATTTAGACTTAAAATTATTGAGGAAGTACAAGAAAAACTAGATCAAGAAGGATTAGACACATAGCTATAGTAGCTACTGAATCTAGTTGGAAAGAAAATGTGAAGAAAACAGTTTTCATAAGAAAAGGCGAGTGCTCCACACCCCAGAGTGTTGACAAAACTCTCCATTTGGCACCTGAATGGATAGACCTCTTTAATTTAGAGCCATTGCCACCACCTAATTTTTCTACACCTTTGTCTATAGGAATTAATTTATTTTAATAGCTGTTATGGGAGAGAGCTCAATGGAAATTGGAGAAAGAAATATTAAAGCATGTTATTCATGAGTAGATTTTCTAGTTGAAACAAAGTTTAGATCAAAATGAACTCCTATAGAGAAGAATTGAGCAGATCACGGGATTGATTCCTGAGTAGGGTATTTTTTAGTGGCTAATATTCACTAATTGGCTAATTTTAGGAAATTTTGGCTAATAATTTATTTCTTAAAAATATTTAAAATCACCACATTTTTATTAAATTTAGTTATAAAACATATTTAAATATTTAAAGATTTGCCAATTAATAATAGAAATTATTTTTATTTTTTCAAAATAATGTAAGATTCACCAATATTTTTATATCTCTTTTTCGAGGGGGGTTGCTTAAAGTTTACCTTGTTCCTGAGTTAATAGAATGTAGGTCATCATCACCAATATATGCTTTATTTATTAAAGAACAATTTACAAATTATAAAATGACTAGAATTGTGGAAGTTCTTAATCCCTTTATCTCTACCCCACATGAGTTTTATGATGCATTTTGATCTATTTTGATGGATTTGAAAAATTTACTGTGTGAATTGTATCTTCACAATCTGGCAATGCCTAATGACACTAAATGGAACCCTATCCTATATGTAGGAGATTTGTAGTTAATATTTTTAATGGCATGGATACATAATGAAATAAGAAGAGAACATCAAGTTGCACCCTACAGGGAGAATGAAATGACATCACCCTTGTTCATGGGACTAGAAGTTCAACATTCTAAATGAACATATCTAGATTGGATTTCTATTTTGGGAAATCCTACAAGACTTGGTAACGTGAGTACAGTCAGAGAACAAGCTTTTACAGACTAGGAACAACACTTATCTCAAAATTTTGAGACAACAATTGTTGCCTCAAGGAAATGATGGGTTAGAATGCCACATGATCTAAAAATAAGAGAAACCCACTCTCCACAAAACTTGAATCTTTCTACAATTAGGATTCCTTAGTGTATTGACTCTGGGAGAAATAAGTACAAAAATTGGTTACCATTAAGGTATCAACTCCCAGTTCTCCTATAGTCACTACTAGTAGCAAATGACAATGCAGAGGATCATGACATGACTATTGAAGTCCAGTGCTAGAAGATGCTTAAGACAAATTATGGTTGCTTTGATTATGTGAAGAATGAGCCAGGAGAAAGGACACCTAGTGATTGGAGAGTGCAGGCCCAAATTAGGAACTTCATGATTGTTGGGGACCAACAATAGATCAATTGGGGGGAATGACGAGCCTCTATAAGGCCATTATTTTGAGAACCTTTTATCCTAATTTTAGACAATTATCTTGTAAAAACATTTTATGACTCTATGGTTTAAGTAAAGGAATTTATGTTTTTATGAATATATTATCTATATGTTAAGCATGAAGATTGAAATACAGATAGTTTAGATATGTTGTGTTTGTTTGAATCCATGGACTTCTATGGTATAATGAAGGAATATTACACGCTAATAAATGTTTCGTAGTCCATGCTATGTTTGGGTAGATTTCTTCATGTAGCCATAGGATTTACAAAGAGTGATAATTTGAACATTATACCTTTTCTAACATTGATGATGAAATGAATATATATGTATGTGGAAGTTTTTGTGTTTAATTTTTTGTAGGTACTTTTCACGCATATTCAGAGTTAGCATTTCAATGCTAAGTTAAAGTCGAACCAGATTGATGAATCATCGCAACAAGTAGATTATTGTGTGATTTTTGTTATGGAAGTACATGAATATAACTCACTCATCCAAGAGGGGCCTATTGGTAAGTGAACTTCTTTGTTAGAATAGATTTTATTTCCTTGTTCGTTTCTTTGCAAAGTAGAATTTTTTTGTTCCTGTAACTATTGATAACAAAATTATTGATCTATTCCTATAGCATAGGTGCATAGATAGATTTACTACTTACACCAGTACTCTAAGCTTTAAGATAAGATGTTGTTTCAATTCCTAGCTTAGTTTCCTTTAGCATTCCTTTTTTGTTTTAGTTGTAATGACTTCAAGAAGAATCAGAGCATATACTTTGTAGCCACCCTCTCAAGATTATGCTCTCGAGTTGACAAAATTAAAAAAATTCAATGTAGAAGTTGATGAAAAGTCAACCCCATAGCTCCCAAGAATCACCTACATGCAAACACTTGTCACAGAAAGAGAAGCAAAATCTATGGAGCCTGGAATTCCCATATCCATAGATAAGACATTCTTGATGAGAAAAAAAAAGAGATTTCTATTATCAAAAGTGAATGAATAAAATTACATAGAGATCAATCTTTATAAAAGGAGATCAAAACCCTAACAGAGTAAAACCTAGGTTGCATGATAATAATTAATGAAATAATTAATTATTA
Source organism: Cupressus sempervirens (assembly GCA_028749045.1). NCBI lineage: Eukaryota > Viridiplantae > Streptophyta > Pinopsida > Cupressales > Cupressaceae > Cupressus > Cupressus sempervirens. Next base: position 152,186,104 of record CM053790.1, read on the forward strand.
TATGCCTAAAGTTTAGCTTAAGTAAACTAGAGATAATAAGTGACATAATAATTAAATCAAGATTATTTAATTAATAAGGAAATATTTTATTACTCTAACTTGACCCCTTAAGATAAACTTAGGGAGTAGCTATAAACTAGAAACTACTATTGAAAGCAAATTGGGTCCCAACAATAAGGCCTGATGAGGTACCCAAGCATAACCAAATCTATGTAAAGAGGAGAAATAGAGAAAACCACATGGGAAAAACCCTACTCCAAAAAGAGATGGAAAGAATGTTCCAGAAGATAGTAATAAAATGATGATCATGAAGAACACCACTAAAGCATGAAGTTGCAAACACTACCACACTCCTAATTTAAAGAACTTCCGCTATATAGAACATGACTAGGTAGAGAAGACTAAGTTTGAAGAGATGATCAATCGAAGATGGAAGGTATCTTCATGGCCTCCAAAAATAGGAATGAAAGAATGTCTATATGGAAAATGATCCATCTCACCAAAATGCATAGGTATCCAACCACTGCAATCACCTAGTACATAGGATCAAATAATAAATACATAGCTCACTCCATCAAACCAAGAAAGAAACAAAACCAACATAACCCCCTATAACACTGAGAGGTAAGACATAAAAACTAAAACTCAATGCAATATCTCTTGCAGGAAGAAGAACCAAGAATATTGAGAGTGCAAAAGAAGTAACAAAACCTATAATGGCACATTTCATCGACACACCATGAGGCTAATTTCATGGAAGGAACACTCACTTGACAAAGGAAGATAAAAAATATGGCCAACATGAAAACCCTGAAGGCACTTTATAATGTAGTGTGAGTACAACAAAACACAAAGGTGTGCAAGATCCCAGAATGCAATAGAGTGGCACTTTATCTCAATGCGTTTGAAAAAATACTACAAAAGGATGTCAACAAAGATCAAAAGAGACATAAGGTTGATACAATAGATAATATAACCTATGAAAAATTATCTAAAATGAAAAAATCAATCCTTGGACTTGAAACAACTAAGATATCCATCAAAATACAAAAAAACAAAAAATTGAATGGGATGTTCCTAGAGAAAAATCTAGAAAATAGAATGTCTCAAAATATGTCTCTTAGAGTGAAAAATATAACTTCTAATTTTGACATCCAAAATAGACCACCAAACAACATAAAAAATCCAAATAAACTACACAATCATAATAGGCTCAAAATCATCTTTTCGGTGCTTCTTTTGGATCGAAAAACGGAGTGCAAATGAGCAACTTATGGCCAAAAAACCACATGTAGTTCAAAAAAGTGTTGGAAAAGCAAAAAAATAAAATTTACTACCTTAGGATCCATACCAAAATGTCTCAAAAAGTGTCCACCAATACCAAAATTTTCCTTAGGTAGTGTGTTAGTTCCGTACCAAAACTGTCTTGATTTGCATGCCCCAAAACCTTGATTTTCCTACAAAAATTCTCAATTTTTGTATCAAAAAGCACAAAATTGCCACCTCAGGAAACATGCCAAAAAATTATGTTTTTGAAATATCTCAATTTGTGTGCCACAAAATCATGTTTTTTGGACAAAAAAATCTCAATTTTTTTGCCAAAAATCACAAAATCAATGCCTCAGGAAACAATCCAAAAATCTTGATTTTCAAAAAAATCTCATTTTGCATGCAAAATTTAGAAAATTGCTACCTTGGGAAACATGTCAAAAATCTCAATTTTTGAACAAAAAATCTTGATTTGCATCTTAGAAAATTTGAAAGTAACTGCCTCAAAAAAGTGCCAAAAATTAGAAAATCGTCACCTCGGGAAACTTTTCAAATTTGGGAGCAAAATTTTTAGCCTCAAATAGGGGTTTTTGGGCACTTTGAGCTCAATGGTGATGTTTGTTTGGGCTCAAAGTGCACCAAAAAATGGTGACCCCCCAGATTGAATACAAGAAAACTTTAAAAAATGAAACCCTCTAAGAAAAAAGCACAAATCTAAAAGCCAAGACAAACTTCCAATAAATAGAATAGGGGCATGAAGATCTGGAGCTCTGGTACCATGTTGAAGTTGATGAAAGATTAACCCCATAGCTCCCATGAATCACCTACATGCAAACACATGTCACAACAAGAGAGAAGAAAAAGCTATGAAGGCTAGAATTCCTAGATCCATAGATAAGACATTCTTGATGAGCAAAAAAGAAATTGCTATTATCAAAAGTGAATGAATAAATTACAAAGAGATCAATCCTTCTAAAAGGAGATTAAAACTCTAATAGGGTAAAACCTAGGTTGCATGATAATAATTAATAAAAGAATTTATTATTATATGCCTAAAGTTTAGCTTAAGTAAACTAGAGATAATAAGTGAATTAATAATTAAATCAAAATTATTTAATTAAAAAGGCAATATCTAATTATTCTAATTTGGTGTCTTATTCTTAGGAAAACACATGATTCTATCTAATCTAGGAGTCAATGTGGAAGGATGTCCAATCCTTTGTTACTAAGGTATTTAGCTAACCAGCCAGTTGTGATGTGATTGTTGATGGTGGGAGCACTAACAACTTGGTGCCAAAGGAGATGGTCTCAAAGCTAAAGCTCAAGAGAGAGAAACACCCCCATCCATATCGAATTGTCTAGTTCCAGGATGATCATAAGGTCCTAGTTAGCGAACAATGTTTGGTAAAGTTCAAGATTGGGAGTTACCCTGATGAGGTTGTCTATGAAATCATCCCAATGGATTTATGGCATTTGTTATTGGGAAGGTTGTGGCAGTTTGATAGGTGAGCTATACATATTCTCTGATGAAGAATGAAGTTCATCACAAGTTGAAGCCCTTGATAAAGGAGGGTGAAAAGGTATGTAGTAGTGCTAGGGTATGTCTTGTTAATGGAAGTAAATTTCTAGATAGCATGAAACATCAACATATGTGTTATGCTTTAATTCCTCGAAAGGATAAGGAAGGTAGTAGTGAAGTTCCAGTCAAAGTTTTGGGTGTATTAAGTGAGTATGGAGATGTTGTACATGATAATGTCCCTGAAGGTTTGCCACTAGTAAGGAAAATCAGTCATCAAATAGATTTAATCCCTACTACTAGTTTTCCTATCAAGGTTTCTCAGAGGATGACTCCTATTAAGACTGAGGAGTTGAATAGACAAATTTAGGAGCTGTTAAGGAAAGGTCTGATTCAAGAGAGCCTAAGCCCATGTACAGTACTTGTAGTACAAGCACTAAAGAAGGATAGAGAGTGGAGGATGAGTAGATAATATCAAGCTATAAACAAGATAACTATCAAGTACCAATTTCATTTTCTAAGGATGGATGATCTTATGGACTTCTTGAGTGGAGTTCAGTACTTCACAAAGATAGATCTCAAGAGTGGTTATCACCCGATATGTATAAGAAAGGGAGATGAGTGGAAGACTACAGTCAAGACCAAGGATGGTCTATATGAGTGGTTAGTCATGCCCTTTGGACTAACCAATGTGCTAAGCACCTCCATGTGGCTTATGAATGAGGTACTAAATAAATTTTTGGGAAAAAAATTATTCTCTTTTTGGATGATATTTTAATTTTTGGTAAGTCTCTATATGAACATTTGTTCCACATTCATAGTTTGCACATTTGTAGTTTCCTTGAAAGGTTGAGGGAGGAGAAATTGTTGATAATTTGAAGAATTGTATCTTTGTCCAAAAGGAGTTAGTCTATTTGGGGTTTTTCATATCATTTGAAGGTCTCAAAATGGACCCAGAGAAGGTGAAGGTCATCCTGGAATGACATACTCCAAGGTCTACTACTAAGGTGAGGTCATTCCATAGTTTGGATAGTTTTTATAGGAAGTTCATTAGGAATTTAAATAGTATATGTGCACCCTTAACTAAAACAATGAGAGGGGATAGAAAAGAGTTCAAGTGGACTACATCAGCCACAAGGAGTTTTTAGTTTCTAGCAAAGAATGTGATAGAGAAACCTATGTTGGCACTTCTTGATTTTAACAAATTATTCTAGGTGGATTGTGATGCTGGTGGTAGTTCTATTGGGGCTGTGTTGAACCAAGAAGGTAAGCCTTTTGCCTATTTTAGTGAAAATTTGAATGCTTCAAAGAAGAAGTATTATGTTTGTGAGCAGGAGTTCTATGCAATAGTTCAAGCCTTAAAGAAATGGAGGCATTATTTGTTGCCAAAAGAATTTGTTTTGTATACTGATCATTCGGCATTAAAGTACCTAAATAGCCAAGGTAAATTGAATTAGAGACATTTGAAATGGGTAGAGTTCATGCAAAGCAATACTTTTGTATTGAAACATAAAAGTAGAAGGTTTAATAGGGTCACATATGCATTAAGTAGGATAAAGTTGTTGCTAATAGAAATGCAAGTTGAAGTGGTTTAGTTCAATGAACTCAAGAATTTGTACCCTAAGGATCCTGACTTTGTAGAGGCTTGGAAAGCTTGTAAAGAACCTATTACTCTAGATAGGACCAAGTGAAAGGATTACATGATCCAGGATGGTATGTTGTTCAAGGGTAGTCAATTGTCAATTCCATTGAGTGCCATGAGGGAGAACTTGATCAAGGGGAAACATAGTGGAGGGATGGCATGACACTTTGGTCATGATAAGACCATTCCCATTGTTAGTTTTCACTTTTTTTCTCACCTCAATTGTCATAGGATGTGAAGATGTTTGTTCAAATTTTTTGAGTATGTCAAACAACCAAAGAAGTCAATCAAAATACTAGACTCTACCAATCATTGTTTGTTCCATCAAAACCTTGGGAAGACATTGTAGACACCTAAAAACCTTTAGAAAATAAAGTATTTTTATTTTCTGAAAAATTCTTGATGACATCATCATTTATTAATTAATTAATTTATTTATTTATTTTTATGCCATTAAATCCCTTTATCTTAATTAAAAATATTTAATTAAAGAATCCCTCCCAAAAATGTTTAAATCTTATTTAAACATTATTTCCTTATTTATTAATTATTTAATTAATAAATTGACCAAAAAACTCAAAATAAATAAAAAATTTATTTTTTGCCCAAAATTTGGCCAATTTCCTTAAGACCACTAACCTCTTCCAAAATCTTCTAATCCTTCTTTAATTTTGATTAAAGGCTAATCCCATCATTTCCTACCCCTAATCCCAACTCAAAATATTTAATTAAGATTAAATATTAATCCCCATGTTTATTAAAAAAGTTTTAATAAATATCTCCTCAACCCAAACCCTTGAAATAAATAAAACTTTATTTATTTCCTAAAAATCTAATTTATCCTCATCCTAAGAAGTTCTAGACTCTTCTAGAAAGTCTTCATCCTCATCCTAGGAAGTTCTAGACTATTCTAGAAAGTCTTTATCCTCATCCAAAGTCTAGACTCTTCTAGAAGATGTCTTTAAACCTAATCCTAATCCCATCCTAACCTTGTCACATTCTCTAAACATGGGTTAAGACTTACTAACCCAAGCCAAAGTTAACGAATATCTCCTCCTTCACCCACCCTCATTAAATGCTATCCATTTGCCTATCCCTAAGCTAATCCTAAACCATCCTAATCCATCCTCTAATAATTTGCACAATCCTAAGCAAGCTTAAAACCTTCCTAATCAAGCCCAAGTCAAAATTCCTCTCATCTCCTTCAAAATATCCCAACCATAAAACTTTATGAAGCCCACTAGGCCATAAATGACTCTTCCAAGCCCTTTTATTGCTCTTACAAGCCATTATGAGGGTCTTTATGAATATTTTATCCCTTGAGCCTCCTTTGTTGACTCATCCTTACCCTTTCCTCCATCCTCTCACCTTGTGACATGTGTCACTCCCTAATTGACTATAAGGAAGCACAATCCATGTGCTCTCCTCTCATGTAATCTGAGCCCTCCATGAGCTTTTTCCCATCCTTGCATCTTAGCCCTCAATCCCTCAAGCCTCTTTCCTATAAATTGGATCCTTCCCCTTTGCAAAACAACACAATCCATGAAGTAAAGTATTAATGCCATTTTAAGAAGCCATTTTACATCAAAACCATACACTCACACCCAAATTCCAACTCCATTTGAAACCCTTTTTGAAGCATAAGCTTGAGCATACATCCTATCTATTTAGACAAAGCCACTCAACAAGAGAGCTTCTTATTGAGAGAGTCCATTAATGGCTCATATTCTTAATTGAGAGCTCATCTTAGTCTATCTTGAAGTTTATGAATTTTGTTTAGTTTGTAGAATCTTTATTTAAATTTGGTTTCTATTAGCATAATAACATTGCTCATATACATTTTGGCACGCTCGGTGGGACCTTGCATGGGTCATCTTCATTAGCTTTTTTAGTCAAGTTTTGTATGTCATTTGCTAATTTTGGCTAATTTTACTTATTTTTGTGATTGGTAGGATTGTATAAATTGGTTTTGCAGGTCCACATGAGCATGAAGAAGACAAAGGAACTCATAGTGTTTGCAGATTTTTCAAGCTTATAGGTGGACAAAGCACTTGGAATTCTTCTTCCTCTTCTTGTCTATATTCTTCTTATTCCATCTACTTCTTCTTCTTCTTCTTGTGGGAGATCTTGGCCATTTTTTTTAAGGAAGAAAAATCATACACACTTCTTTTTAGTGCTTATAATGAACCCCCAAATCATACTTAAATCCATTAAAAACTAAAAATTTGCAAAAAAAAAAAATAAAATCTTTTAACAAGTAAAACTAAACCAATCCAATCATTTGCATCCTTTCAACATCAAGTTTTTAGATGCATTCATGAAAAGTTAGGAACACTTCATTTTTGGAAATTTAAAAAGAACTTCAAGTTTCCATTTCAAAAAGTTCAAAATCAACACTAAGTGCACACTAAAATCTAAATCAAACTCAAAGCATCAATTAAGGATAAAATGAACCTCATTTGCAAATATTTTAAAGTTCTTTTAAAAATCTCATAAAAACTAAGAGTCCTAAATGCTTGCCAAAATTTTCCTAAAAGCTTTGTTATTTGTTCCAAACAAATGTCTTTTTGCAAAATCTTGAATGTTTCTTAGGTTTTTCATGCATCAAAACAATCTAGGAATATCATTTTTGGGCTTAAAACATGCAAACTAGAACACAAAATCTTGAATTAAAACCAAAGTCCAAAGAGTCATTTTCACTTTTGAGTTCAAAACAATCTTGAATGATCTAAGGTTAAAACAAAACACTTCAAAGTTCTTAAAACAACACACAAAATCTCAATCTTGAATGCTCAAAGGAAAAAACTTGAATGTTTAAACGCTTGTCTTTGAACGCATGTTGCTAAAATGAACTTGAATGTTTAAACGTTTTTCCTTTGAGTGAATGTTTCTCAAACATAATCTTGAATGCCATGGATTAAAATCAATCTTTCTTGGAATGCATGCTTAAAACAAACAAACTCAATCTTGAATGCAAAAGATCAACTAACTGTTGCAATATCTCACACTTCAATTTTTGGGGCATAAAAAGAATCTACATTCTAGGAACTTCCTAAATTATAAAAACCAAATAAAGATGCTTTAAGTGAGTTTGTAGTTGGACTCACCCTCTTTAATCACCCATCAATTTAACCATTGGTTGCAATCTCAGCACCATCTATGGGGATGGGTCCACCTAAGAGGGTGTTAGGTGCTCCACAAAGATCAAACATCACTTACTTGTGTTTTTATTAGTTTTTCTAACTTATAAAATTCCTTAAATGCACATTAGGCTCGCTAACACTTCATTTGGACATTAAAATTGAACAACTCTTGACATGGAGGGCCTCCAGATATGCGCTTGAAATCGATTTTTACACATCTTTCTTTTTGGGCTTAAAATAAACTCACACTCAATCTTGAATGTCTTAAAGGAAATTAATCGATACTTGACGTGGAGGGCCTTCGGGCGTGTGGGTTTACTTTCTTGTTGACCCTAACTCTTCTTCTTATTTTCATTCTTCGATCGATTTTACTTTTGTTAATGCTTCAAGTTGGAATTGAACATTTGTATCTTAAACATGAGTGCTTGAAAAGTCTAGATCAGCACACATAAGAGTCAGTTGGAAAAGGAACAAGCATGTTTTTTAGCCCAAGGTCATCCAAGTCTTCTCTCCCCTTTTCGTCTTTCGAGGCCATCTTGGGTGCATAAGATTAGGATCCAAAACCTTGTTTCTCTTTTTAGGAGGCCTGCTTGGCGATTTCATCACCCCTTGGGACAACCTCAACTCCAACATTTTGGCGGAGTATAAAAATTGGGAGGTGAATCCAAAGGCACCTCTATTAGAATCAAGATTTTGTCACTCGGGCTAAGCCTCAAGGAAATTTATACCCTTGAGAAGTGAAAGAGGAGAAGTGGGTTACCGCTCCTCTCGACTGTGTGACATCTTTTTGGTTTCATCTACGAATTTGGGCCTCACATACCTTGGGTATATCAAGGACTCTCTAGCTAAACCAACTGTCAGCCTTGTAGACAACCATCTAAGATGTTAATGTGTTTGAAGTGACTGATCGAAACATTTGTAGAACATACACACTCCTTGGCGCAAGTATCACATTCTGAGAATCAAAAAACTTCTATCTAGTTGCTCCTATCTATTGCTTGAATTTTTATTTGTTGAATGAATGTTTGCCAAACTTGGTCAATCCTAGCTTAGGGCATACTTAGCATAGTTACTGCCTATTCTAGAAGTTGAACAAGTCAAAGAAAAATAGCAGAGATCTCTCAAAGCCAAGCAAATTCAGGAATTCATGTCAAAACAACCCAAACCCAAATAGAAGTTTCACAAAGCCAAACTCAAGCCATCTCAAGCATACCAAGAACTTTCAACCAAGAGAAAGGAACTAACACCAAGCCCTCAAATTTCCAAACTCCACAAAGTAGAGGAAAAAGCTACCAATGAAGCCCTTCAAGATGCCTGGTTAGATTGTACCATCCAACTTAACCAACATCTAGGAGTTAACCCTGCTTATGCCTTACCAACTAGGCATGATTTCTATGATTAGACCCCCTTGTTTCTCCACATCTTCTTGCATAAGCTTCACTTTAGAATCATCCTTGTAGGTAAGCCAGCCATCCTTAGTCATCCCCTTAAGCATTTTAGCTCATCCATCTCATTTAGAACCAAACCATTTAGCTAGCAATCCAAAAACTTCACATCCAAGCCTTCAAAATTGTTGTCACCTTGCCAAAAGTTTGCCATTCCTAACATCTTCCAAATCCACCAATCTCACCTAGGTTATCCCTTTGACAAAGCTTTGTCTAGGGTAATTTAGCTTTGTCACTTGTTATCCCTCATCACCTTGAGCTAAAGGTTGGGATCCACAAGTGGTCAATCTTGTGTTCTTCCTAAAGGATCATCAGTCTATCCTTAAGTTGACACAATCACCACCAAGCTTGCACATAGGAAAGCAGACCTTTCATAATTTGGCAACATATCTTTGAAGTTAGAATCCTCAACCCAATCCTCCTTAGGTTTTTTCATACAACTTTGCCTCAACCTAGGAAATCTTTTGCATAGAAAAGCCTTCCGCTTTTGCCTCCATCAGCATTGTTGCATCTCATCCCTAGGAAACATTCTGCATTTTCATGCCACCCATCACTCGCTTAAGCAAGAAGAAGAAGGAAACAATGGAGCCCTATCATTTGGATCCAACAGCATCACTCCCCTTTAGCACTTAACCATCCTTCAGCCCAGAGAACGCTATGCCATCACCTATTGACATTGAAGCTTTCATGAACCAACCAGGAAATGCAGTATTGGTGAACGCCATTATAGATAAAAACAAGGAAACAATCATGGCTAACTTTTGAAGGGACAACATTGGAGCCTTCAACTTTGGAAGACCAACCCCCTTATTAGATCCATCTCACCCCCTGTTTGAGAAACTCCCATCACCCATAGGCTCTTATGATTCGAATTATCCTCAATATGTGCCAAAAGAAGAACCTCAACCTACCCCATATGATCCAACAAACCCAAACATACCAGCCTCTACTCAAGTTGAGATCTCCCTTCCACAAGCCAATCCAGCCACCACCACTCCACCATTGGTCCATACCACTTCATCCCAAACCCCCTTCACCCAAAACACCTCATCATTCACTCCCTTCACTATTGCTACTACTGCTTCCCAACCCAGCCTTCCAAATCCACCCATCTCCCAAATTAGTGCTAGCATCTTTGGCCAACTGCAACAATATACAACTGGGATGCCACCCATGGGGCCAAGTAATCAACCTTTTATCACCCCCCACCTGTTTACCTCTGCTCAAAACATAATTCCATAATTTCCACTAGGTCCTTGGAGCTTAGTGCCATCAGCCACAAATCGATAAGCTACTACCGTCACTCCACAAAGCTATCACACCCCACAAGCTACTACCAATGTTCTGCCAAGCTCTCAAGTGACCCAAGCTCCTGCCACCACTTTACCAAGCTTTCAAATCCAGCCACCAAGCTATCAAACCTCATCAGCTCCATTCCCAACCTTTCAATTCCCACCACCTCCACCACCAACCAATCCATTACCTTTTATTACCAACTATTTTTCTATGCCACTTCTAGGAGGAAATCCACCACCACCAACCACCAATTACTTGGCCTCTTTTTCCATTCAGACACCTTCCCAAATAGGGGCACAACCCACATATATTGGTCAAACTCCTCAAATCCAAAGTCAAGTTCCACAAGCTCCCCGATCCTTTCCCCAAGCTTCACACCCATCTTATACCTTACCTCCACAAAGCAATCCATTTATCCCATAGCCAGCTTATGTTCCTCAATCCCAACCTCAAATCCAATATCAGCAGCAAGCCTTGCAACATATGCAGCAATATGTGCCACCTCCACCTCAGCAACCCATCATCCACCATTCAGTTTCCCAAGCCATGTACAATCCCTACCAGCCCATACCTCAAAGCCATCCATATTCCATTGCCCCATCTAGAACATACCTACCTCAAGGCACTCCTACATTGGGGGCACCCCAGATGTCACCCATTAATTTAGAATGGGAAGCCATGAAAATAGCTTTGAAGAACATCCAAGAGGGAAATGATCCAAAAACCTTCAAGTTTGAGAATGTGTGTCCTTACCCATTTGATAGAGCCATTACCATGACACCATTTCCCAAGCATTTTGAGATACCCAAGTTTGACAAATTCAGAGGAAAAGGAGACCCTGTCACACATATCAAAGAATTTTACATGCACTGCCAAGAAGTGGCATACGATGACGTCTTCCTCTTGCATCTCTTTCCCAAAAGCTTGGCCAAACCAACTCTTGAATGGTTTTATAGAATCCCCTATGGCACAATTAAAATTTTTGCTGAATTGTCTGAGGCATTTGTAGCCCAATATGCCCATCTTGTTGAAACAGAGCTATCAATAGTTGATCTTGACCACACTAAGAAAAAAGGTGGAGAAAGCCTTCCTACATATCTGCAAAGATGGCAAACCCTTACCACTCACATATCTTGCAGCTTGCCAGAGCGCCATTCAATGAAAATGTTTATTGATAATGCTCATCCTAGCTTGGCTCACCACATGACCATGAACTGTTTGCAGACCTACAAAGACATCAAAGAGAAAGGAATGATCCTTGAGGAAGGACTCATTAAAGATGGTGTCGTCAAGATTTACAAGGAAGCCAACCAAAATCAATCACATTCCAATGACAAGTCTAGGTATTGGAACAAAAACAAGCACATTGCAACAGATGGCATCATTGACACCAGACATGTGAATATTGTTGGTCCTTCCCAAAATCAGTCTAACCCACCATATCAATCAAACAATCAACAAGATATCAACTACCAACAACAGAATAACCAAAGCTATCAAAACCACAATCCAAGACCCAGCTTTCAAGGTTCTAGCAATCAAGCTAATGCCATCAATGTAGCTATAGGGAAAAAGCCCAGATTCCAACCTGCACCTAGAAATTACACACCCCTTGGTGAACCTTTGGATGTCATTTTTGAGAAATTAGTAAAGGAAAACCTCATCAAATTTCCTCCTACCTAGCAAATTGACCCAAGCGAATCCAAAGCTGCATGGTACAAAGACAATGAGTACTGCAAATTTCATAGGGTAGAAGGTCACACTACCCTCAGATGCATGAAACTGAAAGATTATGTCCAGGACCTCATTGATCGCAAAAAAATCACCATTGGTGCCCAAACCTCTCCCAATGCAGGCTTACAGATATATCAAAATGCTTTTCCTCCTCACAACAACCAAAATCCTGGAAAAGCACCTATCCAAGCCAACAACAACAACACCAACAACCGCCAGCCAAACCAACAGCATGGGAAGAACAATGACCACACTTCATCTTATATAGACTATGGTAGCCTCATAGGTTGTATATCTAAGAAAGAGCCTTCTATCAATGTTATCAATATTCAAGGACCAAACAATGAGTGTGCAGTCACCACTCAAAGAGCATGATTTAACATCGTAGGCCCACCAGTTTCACCAGCACCATCAGCTCCATCAAAAAGCCAGTACAATATCTTGGAACACCTTGGGAACATGCCAGCCCAAATCTCCATTTTATACCTTCTTCGCACTAGTCCCGTGTACAAGAACATCCTTGAAAATGCTCTTATAGAATCTCATGTCCCTTCAGATATCAATGCTACTAATTTTTGTAATATTGTTGGACACCTATCCTCCTCATGTGCCCTATCTTTCAAACCCATCAACATACCCATGGTCGAGCCGTATCACACCCTTTTGCTTCGCATAGCCATCATGGTATCCAATTTTGTTGTGAAAAGAGTAATGATAGACAATGGATCAGCCTTGAATATTTGCACCCTAAAATTCATAAAACAAGCTGGGTATACTGAGGCAGATATCATCAGTGAGTTTATCACCATCAAAGCTTATGACAACTTGGAAAGAACCATAGAAGGAACTATTTTGCTACCAATCAAGGTTGGGTCAGTCATCCAAGAGACACTCTACCATGTTATTGATCTAAACCTACCATTTAACATCCTCCTCAGTTTCCCATGGATTCATGCCATGAAAGCCGTTCCATCCACTTACCATCAGTGCGTCAAATTTCCGCATCAAGGCACTGAGGTAACCATCCATGCCGATCCAAAACCCTTTGCTTACTACAATGCAATTGAAGCTTCATATACGAACCATTTCCCTAGAATTGATATCAGCACATCCATCGCCAGCTCATCCCACACTTGTAATGACCCAGAAACCATCCTTGCCTCTACCCTGTCTACCATGAAGATCAATAACAAAGGCTGTGGAGAGTATAGTCTGTCAGATGCATTTGCTATCAGGGCACTCCCACTTGATCCATATGCCCATGGATGACTAACATATCACAAAGCTAAGGAGATTCCACCTCCTTAATACAAACAGTTTGGCCCAACAACCTTTGTATCCTTGAAAATCCCTCTTCATGAGGAGCTCACTCCAGATATCAACAACTACTTACATAAGGATGCACCTCAAAGAAATTAAGCATGCCTTGATCACTTTAGCCAGAAGTATCCCCAAGAACATAAGCTCATCACTGACAAATGGAACTATCAAGGTGGTGGTCTAGGACTAGAAGAAAGAGGCATGCAGTGCCCCATCGATGCACACAAGTGGGAATTGAAGTCAAGTCTTGGCTTTGGCATATCCACAACTGGGGGCACTAATATGGATGGTCACACTTTTTTAGACATTCACCATGACCTTGTTGAAATAGAAGACATTCCTGAGGAAGTTGAAAAGAGAGCCTACGATGATATCCCAGACCAAATCTTTGTCGGAGACTCTGTTCTCCAAGAACTATCCATCCACCTCATTGACCTGCCACTCGCCCATCCACAACTCATAGATTGGGACCAACCAAGCATCATACACATTGATGAGTTCACATCAGAGGAAGTGCTTCTGAGATTCATGGGAGTCGAAACTCCTCATAAGCAAACAAGGCCAGATTCTACCTATATCTACAAGCTAGATCCCAAGGGGTATTTTGGAGAAAATCCCCAACCTAGTTCCAATACACCCAAAACTAGAACTAAGGTGAATCTGAGACTAGCTATGGTAGCGAAGAGAACCCCTCAACAAGAAAATCTAGAGCCACAAGTAGAACATGAAGATTTAGCATTGCCTCCTCAAGATAATCGACCAGAGGTGTCTTCTATTCTAATAGAGGATACTCGTGAAGTCAACATTGGTTCTTCAGAGATCCCTAGACTTGTTCACATTGATGCATCCCTATCACAAGACCAAGTTGATCTCCTCTTTGAGGTCTTAAGAGAGAACATTGGCTGATTTGCATGGTCATATCAAGACATGCCAAGACTTGATCCAAAGCTTGTAGTTCATCATCTTGCAGCCGATCCAAAGATCAAGCCCGTCAGACAAAAGATTAGAAAAATGCAGCCCAAGGTGGCATTATTGGTCAAAGATGAATTAGAAAGAATGTTAGCTACTAAGGTTATTCGACCTATCAACTACTTAGAGTGGATCTCCAACATGGTCCCTATCACTAAACCTTCCGGTGACATCAGAATCTGCACTGATTTTAGAGATCTTAACAAAGCTTGTCCAAAAGATGATTTTCTCTTGCCCAACATAGATATGATTGTAGATCTTACAGCTGGACATGAAATTTTGTCCCTCATGGATGGATTTTCTGGGTATAATCAAATCAAGATTGCAGAAGAAGATCAGCATAAGACAACATTTACTACCCCTTGGGGAACCTTTTGTTACAACATGATGCCTTTTCGCCTAAAGAGTGCTAGGGCTACCTATCAAAGAGCTATGACAGCCATTTTTCATGATCTCATCCATAGCATTTTGGAGGATTATGTGGATGATATCTTGGTCAAATCTCATACCTTCATGGATCATCTTGCTAACCTAGAGAAAGTCTTTGATAGGTTAGCCAAATATCATCTCATGCTAAATCCCAAGAAGCGTGGCTTTGGGGTCACATCTGGCAAGCTTCTAGGCTTTATAGTGCCTAAACGAGGTATAGAGATTGACCCCAAGAAGGTCAAGGCTATCTTAGACATGCCTCTTCCCCAGATACTATGACAGCTTCGCTCTCTTTAGGGAAAGCTTTAATCCATCCGGCGCTTCATCTCCCAACTTGCAAATAAGTGTACACCATTTTCACATTTATTAAAGAAGGATGATAACTTCAAGTGGGATCCTTTATGTTAGTGCAACTTCGATCAACTCAAGTAGTATCTCACCAATCCCCCTATCTTGGTTCCACCAGTTCCTGGTCGTCCCATGATTTTGTACATATCAACAATGCCTACTACTCTAGGGGCACTTCTAGCACAGCTCGATGGCTACGACAGAGAAAGAGTCATCTACTACATTAGTAGAACCCTAGTTGGTTATGAACTCAATTATACTCCTATGGAAAAAGCTTGTTTGGTAGTTGTTTTCTCAACTCAAAAGCTTTGCCACTACGTGCTAAGTCATACCATCCAACTAGTCTCCAAGATCGACCCTCTCAAGTATATGCTCTCCAGAACAACACTTAAAGGCCATTTGGCCAAATGGGTTATGCTCCTTAGTGAATTTGACATCCAGTATGTGGATAGAAAGGAAATCAAAGGGCAAGCTATAGTAGATCACCTAGCTGATGCACCTCTAATAGATGCTTATCCATTGATCACAAAATTTCCAGATGAGCATATCTGTCTAATTGAAGAACAACCCCCATGGAAACTTTATTTTGATGGCTCATACACATCTCATGGATCAAGGGCAGGAATATTGTTGGTCACACCTCAAGGAGATTACATTCCAAAAGCCTTCAAGCTATAATTCCCTAGCACCAACAATATAGCTGAATATGAGGCCCTCATAGCAGGATTAAAGATAGTTGTAGAATGGAACATTGCTGAGTTACAAATCTTTGGCGATTCTCATCTCATCATCAAGCAAGCCCTAAATGAATATCAAACCAAAGATGAAAAGCTATTACCCTACAAAGAGCTAGTTGATCAGCTAACCCAACATTTTACAAGGCTTCAATTTACACAAGTGCCTCGAATACAGAACAAAGTAGCAGATGCTATGGCTACTATAGGCTCGCTCTTGCAAATTCCCTGAGCAGCTACACAGTATGAGTTTTTAGTCGAGTAGCTCCTCACACCTGCCTATGCAAATGAGGATTCAAGCCGTGTTTGTATCTTGGTTGGTCCCCAATCCCCTTGGTACCATGAGATTCATGCTTACCTTAATGATGGTATCATATCCCCTCACCTCACGCATACCCAATGCCAAAACCTCATCCAAAAATCATCCCACTATGTTATCATAGCCAATACCCTATATCATCGGGGTTATCAGAATACTCTCTCTCGATGTTTAGACCAAAACGAGACCGAGATGGTGTTAAAAGAAGTACACTCTAGACTTTGCGGTGCCCACACGAGTGGTATTGTCTTAGCGGAACAAATCCTTAGAGAAGGCTACTATTGGCCTACGATTGAAGAAGACTCCTGTGACTTTGTCAGAATGTGTCTCCCATGTCAGTAGCATGCAAATCTTGTGCACGCTCCAGCACAAGATCTACAACCTATTGCACCACCTTGGCCTTTCGCTTGTTGGGGCCTTGATCTAGTTGGAACTATCACACCCCTCTCATCTAATGGACATAAATGGATAATAATAGCTATAGACTATTTCACTAAGTGGGTGGAAGTAGTCCCCCTCATCTTAGCTATAGGAGTTCAGGTCTCCAAGTTAATCTTATACCACATTGTTTGCTGCTTCGACATCCCATCCATCATCTTCATTGACCATGGAGGTAACTTTGAAAATCTCAACATGGAAGAATTATGCACTTCCCTCTACATCCATCATCGCTTTTCTAGCCCATACTTCCCACAAGGTAACGGCCAGGCAGAGGCAACTGACAAAACCCTCCTCAAAATCCTAAAGAAAGTTGTCAATGATTTCGGTCGCGATTGGCATCTACAAATAAATCCATCCCTATGGGCCTATCGAACTTCCTTCCATACATCCACAGGCACAACTCCATACTCCCTAGTCTATGGTGCCGAATCGGTACTACCTATAGAGGTTGAACTTCCCTCCTTGTGCATATCTTTGCAAGGGCAAATATCAGATGAAGAATACAGAGTAGCTCGGCTCACCCAGCTAGATCTCTTAGACGAGAAGCGACAACAAGCCTATGATCATCTCACCTTCTATCAAACTCATCTCAAAAGGAATTTCAACAAGAAGGTGCTTCCACAACACTTTCAGCCAGGTGACATAGTCCTCAAAGAAAACATGAAAGTCCAAGTAGATCGAGAAAAGAAAGGCAAGTTTGAACCTACATGGCTTGGTCCTTATGTTGTCACTGCATTGTTTGGCTCTGGAGCCTATCAGCTATCTACACCAGAAGGAGAAATCTTGAATGATCTTACTAACATCATTCATCTTAAGAAGTTCTATGCTTAAAGATCCTTGGTATACCCAGCTTTTGAAAAATACAAAAAAAAAATAGTAAAGAGAAATAAGCGTCCAATGGTGAAAACTTGGAAATTCAAGTGCCTTGGATAGGTACCTTGGTGAAATCTGGTAATTCAGGTGCCTTGTGTACTAAGACTAATCCATTATCTATCATTATCCTATCCCTCATCCATTCACCCACCATCCCATAAAACACTTGCTTGTTCCCTTGGTGTTCCAACCAAATATCCAAAATCTATTGGAGCTTGTAAATACCTCTTGTACAGCTTGTAAGTCTTGTACCTTAGCTTGTAAATCGTGTATCATCCCTTGTATCATACCTTGTATATCCAAATCTTGTCCAAAGCTTGTACCATATTCTAGCTTGTAAATAATCTTGTATCCTAGCTTGTATCCTATCACATGCACACAAAGAATCCCATTTTCCTTAAGCTTTTCGCAAACCATCTACCTATCCGCCTATCAACTATTGTAGACATCCCACCCTTCACAAACATTTCCATCTCACAAAATCCAAACATGAACAACCTTGTACATTTGTAACATATCTTGGTATGTCAGCTTGTACATCCTCTTTATCTTAGTACCATTGTATCTATCTAGTTTTTGTGTCAGATCGTCCTTGTTCAACATCTTGCACACATTGCACAACCCTTGGTTAGCTATCCCAATGCATCCTTTCGCTAGATCTCATGTCACCAAAGTGTTATCCTTCTTAGTTCAGCTTGCCAGACACATCACTCATCCAGATCGACCAGCTTAGGTGCTCTCCAATAGATCCTTGTAAGATATAGCTTTCCTCATGTCTGATCTTGGTCCGTTAGTACCTTGTCCTACCCATCTTGTTGGAAAATATTTCTCTTTTGGATTTTCACTTTCTTTTGATTTGGAATCTTCCCTTTTGGGTCTTGAAGTATCTTTTCTAGACAATATTTTTGTTCCCTCCTCAAAGTTACCATGATCTTCCATATCATAGCATACTATGAATGGGCCAATCTGGGCATAAGGTCTTGATCAAGTCTTTTGTTTGTTTTTCTTTTCTGCTTGTGGGTTACCTAGTGTCAGTTCCACTCTAATTCTTTCGAGATTCATGTGTGATGCTAGGGAAATACTTGCTTGTTTATTTTGAGTCAGTCCGTCAGTCCTCTGAATAGTTGGTGAAAAGGCCTTGATGTTCTTGGTAACCTTGGCAATTAACCAACAGTCCTATAGCAAATCTAGTGCTCAACTACATGGTGGTACTTCTCTTTGAAGTATCCCCCCGCTCAAAAAGCTTCAATGGTTTTCCTTCATCTCCATTATCCCCCATCCATATCCAACATCCATCTCTCCTACCCCAGCTTATGCATTAGTCTCTCTTTAAATCACTCCTCACCTTTAGCTTTAGGGATCCACAATCCTAGTCTTAGGGATCCACCAATCAAAATCAATCCACCATGCCTCATCTTTTGAGATCCACAATCCTAGTCCTAGGGATCTCTGAAATCCATCTTCTACCAATCTTACTCTTTGAAATCCTATTGCATCAGCTTTCTAATCCCCTCATCCATCTCCCCATCCTGGATTCCTTTTATAGCGCTGTGCTCCTTCATCCTCTGCAATCCCTGAGATCTTAAGCTTGGTTCCTCTTGTGCCTCTAATTCTCCCTTTATCATTCTCCTGTAGTGAGAGTTTGAGCTAACTAAACCTCTTCTTTTAAGCCAATCTGAGTCTTCTTGCTCATCTTGGATTCTTGTACTTTTCAAGAAGTTGTCGAGCCTCGCTTTCTCTCCCCACCGCCTTCTTGAGGGGGCATCTTGCAGTCCATTCTCTCCTCTTCTGCTCTAGCCTTGGGCATCTTATTTTCTTATCTTTGGTGCCATGCCACTTGCGGCATCACATCAAAGAGGGGCAAAATGTAAACACCTAAAAACCTTTAGAAAATAAAGTATTTTTATTTTTTGAAAAATTCTTGATGACATCATCATTTATTAATTAATTAATTATTTAATTAATTTATTTATTTTTATGCCATTAAATCCCTTTATCTTAATTAAAATATTTAATTAAGGAATCCCTCCCAAAAATGTTTAAATCTTATTTAAACATTATTTCCTTATTTATTAATTATTTAATTAATAAATTGACCAAAAACTCAAAATAAATAAAAAATTTATTTTTTGCCCAAAACTTGGCCAATTTCCTTAATACCACTAACCTCTTCCAAAATCTTCTAATCCTTCTTTAATTTTGATCAAAGGCTAATCCCGTCATTTCCTACCCCTAATCCCAACTCAAAATATTTAAGATTAAATATTAATCCTCATGTTTATTAAAAAAGTTTTAATAAATATCTCCTCAACCCAAACCCTTGAGATAAATAAAACTTTATTTATTTCCTAAAAATCTAATTTATCCTCATCCTAAGAAGTTCTAGACTCTTCTAGAAAGTCTTCATCCTCATCCTAGGAAGTTCTAGACTATTCTAGAAAGTCTTTATCCTCATCCAAAGTCTAGACTCTTCTATAAGATGTCTTTAAACCTAATCCTAATCCCCTCCTAACCTTGTCACATTCTCTAAACATGGGTTAAGACTTACTAACCCAAGCCAAAGTTAACAAATATCTCCTCCTTCACCCACCCTCATTAAATTCCATCCACTTGCCTATCCCTAAGCTAATCCTAAACCATCCTAATCCATCCTCTAATCATTTTCACAATCCTAAGCAAGCTTAAAACCTTCCTAATCAAGCCCAAGTCGAAATTCCTCTCATCTCCTTCAAAATATCCCAACCATAAAACTTTATGAAGCCCACTAGGCCATAAATGACTCTTCCAAGCCCTTTTATTGCTCTTACAAGCCATTATGAGGGCTTTATGAAGATTTTATCCCTTGAGCCTCCTTTGTTGACTCATCCTTCCCCTTTCCTCCATCCTCTCACCCTATGACATGTGTCACTCCTTGATTGGCTATAAGGAAGCACAATCCATGTGCTCTCCTCTCATGCAATCTGAGCCCTCCATGAGCTTTTTCCCATCCTTGCATCTTAGCCCTCAATCCCTCAAGCCTCTTGCCTATAAATTGGATGATCCCCTTTGCAAAAAAACACAATCCATGAAGTCAAGTCATAATGCCATTTTAAGAAGCCATTTTATATCAAAACCATACACTCACAGCCAAATTCCAACTCCATTTGAAGCCCTTTTTGAAGCATAAGCTTGAGCATACATCCTATCTATTTTGACAAAGCCACTCAACAAGAGAGCTTCTTATTGAGAGAGTCCATTAATGGCTCATATTCTTAATTGAGAGCTCATCTTAGTCTATCTTGAAGTTTATGAATTTTTTTTAGTTTGTAGAAGCTTTATTTAAATTTGGTTTCTATTAGCATACTACCATTGCTCATATACAGACATAAGTATGGATTTTTTTGTTGAATTTATGAGGACACAAAGGGGTAATAATTCAGAATTTTTGGTGGTTGATAGGTTCTCCAAGATGGTGCATTTCATTCCAAGCCACAAAACTCATGATGAAGTGCATATTGCATTTATTTTTTCAAAGAGGTGGTAAGGCTACATGTCTCCCAAAAAGTATTGTTTCTAAAAGAGATACTAAATTTATTGGTTATTTATGGACTTTGTGGAAGAAGGTAAAGACAGAATTAAAAATCAGTTTTGCACATCATCCATAGACTAATGGACAAATAGAAGTAGTAAATAGATATCTGTACAATTCACTAAGGTGTTTAGTCAGAGATAAGCCCAAGGGATGGGATTTGATTGTACCACAAGAAAAAGTTTCATATAATAATTTTTTGAATAGGACTACTGGTAGGTCACCATTCCAAATTTTGTATGGGAGTAGTCCAAGGACTGCACCAAAGTTGAGGAAGACAAAGCAAGGAGAGAGTACTAGTGTTGAGACAAAAGACTTTGTTAAACATGTCAAGAACCTACATGAGGAGGTGCGTGCACATATTACCAAAATGAACCTATAGTATAAGGATAGAGAGATCAAAAGAGGAGACATAAGGAGTTCCATGTTGGGGATCTAGTTATGGTGTACTTGAGGAAGGAATGATTTGAGGAAGGAATGATTTCCAGTGAGCAACTACAACAAGCTTAAGATGAAGAAATTTGGTCACTGCAAGATTTTGAAGAAACATGATTCAGGAAATGCATATGAAGTAGAGTTACCAAATGGGATCCATATTTCCCTTATTTTCAATATTAAAAACTTAACAAAATATCATGAAGATGGTGCAAAGTAGGATTTGATACTGGAACCATGTCTCATTTCTACTTCTAAGAAGGAGGAGATTGTAGAAATTATGGATAGTCATGTAGGTTAGAGCACCATAAAAATGTAGTATGAGGAATAACTAGTGAATTGGAAGGGAGAAACATTGGAATATTTGACATGGTTTTCAAATTTGGAGGTTTCCTAATTGGGTTTTCCTCTACCAGCTATAAAGTGACAGGGTCAATTTTCAATTTACCCTGGGTGTCTGATATAGGAGCATCTAGTAGTGTAAGGGCAATTTTGTACCACCCAAAAATATGCTTAGTTTGAGTTTCTATTTAATTTGTTTGTATTTATAGATATCCATTTGGGCCAAATAGATATTCCAACTCTCATAGTTCCACTATTGGTTTTCTGGATTAGTATTTTTTGTCACCTCAGGATATGTGTCATTGTAGAAAATAGATTATTTTGTAATTGATCCATAATTATAATGATTTAAGTGGTGTAAGTTGGAGAAATTATTTTACTTTTAATTTAAATCATTCCAAAAAAAATTAGGTCAAAAGGCTTTACGGTTTGAAAGTTATTGCAATTTTAAGTTGCCTGAAGACCCTTAAGAATGCATCAAAGTTAGATTTGAGGCACTAAATGACCTTGTAAAAGCCCAAAGAATGGGGAAAGATAAAATATGATCCATAGCACTATAGATCACTTGGAGAGATTTATGAAAATGTAAATGGTTTTTCAATTGGAGTCCAAGGTCAAAAGTTATGTCTTCCCAAAGTTGGACTACCATTTCTAGATTCTTCTAATTTTGCACCGACTTATGATGTGTCTTCTAGAACCTTGTACTTTTGTAGGGGACACCAAATGGAATATTATAAAATTTATTCCTAACTCTAAACCTAATTCAGGTTACTTAAGGCCATTTCTTTCATTGTAAAGGCAATTTTGTGGAGTTTGGGAGAAGGTACTATGAGAAAGGTTTTTCTCTAGAATCTAGTAACATTATAAGCCCATAGGGCATATAGCTGAGTCTATTTTATCTATACTAAATGTAATAGCATATCATTTCTAATAATAAATTTCTCCTTTTTCTATTGTGTTTATTTTGTCTTGGGTTGTGCCCTCATCAGAAAGTGTGAGTTTATGAAGCAAGAACTAGTGTATTTAGGCTTTGTAGTCTCACAAAGAAGCCTAAAGATGGATCCAAGAAAAATTAAAGCTATCATGAACTAGCCCACTCCTAGGACAAGAACTAAGGTGAAAATTTTCCATGGATTAGCTCAATTTATAAGAGGTTCATAAGGGGGTTTAGTGAGATATGTACACTTGTTCTAGAAACCATAAAAGGTCAATTAAAGACAAAGTTTAAGTGAACTAATGAAGCCAATAGAGGGTTTGAATTCCTCAAAAAAAGGATAGCCACCCAACCTATTATAGAACTACCAAGATTTTCCAAGTTATTCATATTAGAACATGATGTCATTAATCTGGTAGTAAAAGCGGTGCTTAGTCAAGAGGGTAGACCAAAAAGCCTTCTTCTATGAAACATTAAATGAAGCAAAGAAGTCCCTATATGACTTGGAGTTACATTCCTTAGTCCAAGACCTTGAGAAGTGGAGGCATTACCTTTTTCCTATGGAGTTTTTAGTCTTTAGTAACAACCATTCCTTAAGCTTCATCAACACTCAAGATAAGTTGAGTCATAGGCACATTGAGTGGGTAGAGTTTTTACAGTCATACACCTTTACCATCAAGCATAAGAAGGGTTGAGCCAATAAGGTTGCAAATACCCTGAATAGAAGGTTGTTGATAGTGAATTAAGTGCAACTATAGAGTATAGGAGTTGAGAGTTTCAAGAACATATACAAGGAGGATGAAGACTCTACAAAAGCTTATAAGGTGTGTATTGATTTCAACAACCATTTTCATTGTGAGTATGTAGATTACACCTTATAGAATGGATTTCATTTCAAAGGGGAACAATTGTGTGTAGCTAGGGGATCCATGAGGTAAATTTTCGTTTACAGAAGCACAATGGATTTCTTAGTGGATACTTTGGCCTAAACAAGATATTGGAGCTTATCCAAAGGTTCTACTATTGGCCTAAAATGCAGAGGGGTGTGACAAAGTATATGGTTTTTGTTAAAGAGAAAAAGAGACTGTTACCAATGCAAGGTTATACCAACCACTTCCAATACCAAATATGCCATGAGAATGCATCAACATGGACTTTATAGTATCTGGTGTTTGTTAAAGAAAAAAAGAGATTGTTACCAATGCAAGGTTATACCAACCACTTCCAATTCAAAATATGCCATGAGAATGCATCAACATGGACTTTATAGTTGGATTACCTAGAACTAACTTTGGTTTTGACATTGTGTTTCTAGTTGTAGAAAAGTTTAGCAAGATGAGCCACATCATCCCTTACAAGACAACTCATGATGCCAAACACATTTGTCAATTATTCTTCAATGAGGTGGTGAGAATGCATGGGTTACCACTAAGTATTGTCTCAGACAGGATTTTAAATTCATGGGACATTTTTGAAAGACCCTATGGAACAAATTGGGTACCAATATTTCATTTGGATTGACTTACCACCCACAAATAGATGGTCAAACAAAAGTCATAAAAAGGGTCCTAGTAAACTTGCTAATGTGTCTAACCAAGGAGTATGGACAAGTATGAGACCAAGTCTAAGCTTAAGAAAAAAATTCTTATAATGAAAGTGTTAATAGGGCCACAAGGAAGATCCCATTTATAGTAGTCTATGGGATACATCCAAGGGGTATGTGTGCACTAAGAGATCTAAGAGATATGGTAGGAAAAATTGGTCATGGAAAAGACTTTGCTCAATCAATGAATGAGGTCCATGAGAAAGTTAAGAAAAAATTGGTGGAGACCAACCAAAAATTGAAGGCCAAGGTAGATGAAAATAAGGACTTACATTTTTTAGTGGGAGACTTGGTGATGGTACATTTCAACAAGGTGAGGTTGTAGAAGGAAGTTCCAAGCAAGATAAAAATAAGTACAATAGGTTCATTGAAAATCTTATCCAAGTATGGCCAAAATGTGTACAAAGTGGAATTACCCACAAAACTAGCCATATCACCAATATTCAATGTGTAATACCTTGTTAATATAAGGGCCTAGATGTTGCAAAATAAGATCATATTGTACAAGCAAATAAGGACCTGATTAAGGTACCTATACCATATAAGGAACAATCTAAGGCAAAAAAAGTGCCAAATTCTAGAGTGAAAAATAAGACAAGGTATGGGGTATACATGGAGCACCTAATAAAGTGGACATATATACCAGATTCTGAAAAATCTTTGGTTTTAGCCTATGAATTTTAAAAAATTAGGCATTGGAGAAGACCTATTACCATTAAAGGTAACTTGATTTCCTTTTTGGGGAAGAATGGTGCATGAGCACCTAGGTAATGTTAGCATGAATGCTATATTGGGGGAGTATCCTAAGCATTGGAGAGTATTGACATGCTGCATTCATGTTTGTGTTTGTCATTGATGTCAACATAGCACTAATTCTATGAAGACTAGTAGAGTAGTAGAGAGAGATCTTAGTTGTACAGATATTTTTTTGACTATCCCATGATGTGCATTTGTGGACATGTTCAGTGAAGTGTCCTAATGACATGGTTCAATGGGTAACACATAAGTCAAAGACATATGGAAGTTGTACCTAATTTACAAAGAGTAGTACATAAATAGAGTATTAGAAAAACATTTCTTGATGATTTTTTGCTATCTTACATTTGAAATGTAATGAAGAGATGCGTGGTCAGCTTGTGATAGAGGATAGTCTATTGATGATGTCAATAAGTGCACAATCCCCAATATTAAACTTGTGAATTTTTGTATAGACTCTGATCTAAAAATGCTATTGTAATTATAATTAATTAATTATCTTATTATAATTAATTGGGAAAGCCTTAAGGCCAACTCAAGGAATTATTTTGAAGATATGGTATAAAGGAAAGATGTTTTACTTGTTTGTAAGAAGTGTCCATTATTGTATGAAGTGTGAAGTGTAAAAAGGAGAAAAGTGTTTGGTGAATGCAATTAACTGATCCAAGGGATTATTGGATGTGAGATTTGTGATCTAGTTACAAGATCAGAAGGAGTAAAATTTTGGTTGATAGGAAAGAGAAAGAGGAAGGAAGCACTATTCAATTATATTATTCTACAAGTAATAATACAAAGATCATTTGGATAGTGGGTTCATTTGTCTTTCCCTTGAATCTAGTCGGATAGTGGGTCCAGCTATCTTTGAAAACTACTAATGGGGTTGGCAAAAATCCTAATAGGGTTGGAATCTCCTAACAAGGATTCAAAGTATCCTAACAAGGACTGATATGTATTAAATGTTGTTATAGACTCCTAACAGGGTTCATCCTCTAACAAGGAATATTAATATTAGTACATCATCTTGTGGGTACCATCCCCACCAAGGTTTTCCCTCTAATCAAGGGTTTCCCTAGTTAACATATCTAGTGTATATGAGTATCTTGTTGTGGTTTCTAATTATATTACTCATGGTTATTTTTTTTTAAAGTTGATAATTGTGATAGTAGTTGGATAACTGATTCACTGCACCACACCCCCCCCCCCTTAGTTATAATGATGGACTATATATTCTAACAATCAGTATCAGAGTCTTGGGTCCTTGATGGATAAGCTTAACAGTTTGGAAGATTGATGGAAAATACTTTCAAAAAGGATAGTCCTTGATTTGATAGGGCCAACTATGAAAATTGGAAGGAGAAGATGAAGACTCATCTCTTGTGCATGGGTCTGGGTTATTAGATCTTGACAAAGAGTTAGAAGACGATTGTGAAAGAAGAGAAGATTGAAGAATGTAGTGAAGTAGAGAGAGATTTGTTCATATGCAATATGAGAGCTAGAGAAGCCCTATTATGAGCTCTTCTAGAGAATTAATATAGTCAAATAAACACACTTAAAAGATCTCATGAAATTTGGAAAGCATTAGAATCTATTTTTGAAGGTGATACACATACAAAGAGAGTAATATTGCAAAATTGGATATGCACATTTCAAGATGCTAAGATGATGGAAGATGAATCTACAAGAAACTATATTGGTAGGATATTAGAGATTGTTGTAGGAATCAAGTCACATGGTTCAACCAAGGAAGAAGATGAGGTTGTGTGGAAGATCTTGAAAATCTTGACACCACCATTCAAGCAAGTTTCTTAGATGATTCACCTACTTATACCCTGCACTAAGGATTTTACCAAGGAAAAGTTTCTTGGAAGATTAGAAGCAACAAAAGTAGATATGAAGAAATTAGGAGAGCTGACAAGAGTTGAGACAACTTTCAGTGGCTTGAATATTTTGCCAAGCTTGTATAGAAGCGCAAGAACACATGGAGATTTTTTTGGTAGTAGTAGAACCAGATATGATGAAGATAAGAAGATTGAGAAAGGTATAGAACTTCTTGTGAGAAGAGAAAAATATGGTAAGAATATATTTAAATGTTGGACATGTAATGAGTTTGGTCATTATGCATCTAACTATCCTAAAAGAGAGAAAAAATATAAGGGAAATTGCAAGCCTAGAAGAGATAGAAACTGTTTGTATTATATTAAAGATAAATAATTTGATGAAAGAGCTCAAAGTGAAAGTGATGATGAGCTAGTATTTGTAGCTATTAAAGAAGATTGTCTTGATAGAGAAATTAGAGAAGAAAATTCTCTAGTTTACCAAGTTGAAAAGAAATCTTATTGGATAATAGATTGTGGTTTTTCATATCACATGATTGGTGATATGAATAAGTTTGCTAAATTCAAGAACTATGGTGGAGGTATTGTTAGAGTTGGTAACAATGTAGTCTCTCATATTTTAGATTAGATCCATTACTTTAGATGGAAGAACTAACATTGATAATGTTTATTTTGTTGATGGATTGAAGCATAATTTGTTGAGTGTTGGATAGTTGGTGGGAAAAGGGTATCAATTGCAATTCATAGAAAAGACTTGCAAGGATAAGGATGGTAAGATGATTGGAACTTGAACTAGGTCCATAGGTAATGTATTTTAGTTAAATCCCACTGCAATGACTTGTTTGGTTTCTAAAGTGGATAAAAATTGGTTATGGTATAGGAGATTATGTCATACAAACTTTGATAATATTGTAAAGGTTAGTAGCACACTTGTAGTCAGAGTTCTATGTAAGATAATTAAGCCTACTAATGTGGTTTGAAAAGAATGTATTTTGGATAAGAATAAGAAGGTATCTTTTCCCAACAAGAAGTTCACTACCATAGAGAAGTTGGAGATTGTTCACATAGATCTGAGTGATCCCTCGAGAATAAGAGGATTCTATGGTGAGAGTATTTCATGATTTTTATTGATGATTTCACTAGAATGATGTGGGTAGCATTTCTTAAAGAGGAGTTTGAATCTTTTGAGAAGTTTAAGATATTTAAGAACAAGGTTAAGAATGAATCTAATGTTAATATAAAAAATTTGAAATTAGATAGAGGAGGAGAATTCACCTCTAGAGAGTTTAACATATTTTATGAAGAGAATGGAATCAAAAGGTAGTTATCTTCACCTAGGACACCTAAACAAAATGGGATTGTAGAAAGAAGAAACAATAGAAGAGGAAGCAAGAGTGATATCATTTGAGAATGATGTATCCAAGACATTTTGGAGAGAAGAAATCAATACAATAGTGTACACTATGAATAGAGTACATATTAGGAAATGTATGAGAAAGACACCTTATGCACTATGGTTTGGTCATTCACCATTAGTTAAGTATTTCCTAATATTTGGTAGCAAGTTTTATATTAAGAGAGATGGTGATGTTGGCAAGTTTGATCCAAGAAGTGATGAAGGTATGTTTCTTAGCTATTCATTGAAAAGAAAGGCCTATAGATGTTCTAATCATAGAACTAAGATAATAGTTGAATGTGGAAATGTTAAGATTGTTGAAAATTTTGGAACTAAGGAAAATATGGTAGGATTACAATTCAGATGAAGAAGAAGATAACTCTAGAATTGTTTGACATAAAGCAAAAGTTTTCTTTGAGACTAAAAATGATCTACATAATCATGTGTTAACTATTGATCAAAGAGGAAAGTAGAGATCTGAACCTAGAGATGAGATAAGAGTTGAGATGTAAAATCTTACCACAAATAGGAATCTGACAAAAAATCACCCTAAAAAGAAGATAATTGGAAGCAAAAACAAAGGTGTGATTACAAGAAATAGAGTTAATGAAGAAATATGTTTGATTTCTCAAGTTGAACCTAAGAGTACAAATGAAGCATGGAAATATGATCATTGGATTCAAGAAATGAAGGAAGAATTGGATTAGATTGTGAAGAATGAAACATGGGAGTTAGTTCCTAGACCTAAAGATAAGAATGTGATAGGAACCAAATGGGTATTCAGAAACAAGATGAATGAGCAAGGAAAAGTTGTGGGGAACAAGGATATACTTGTACACAAGATATTCTTAGCAAGAAGTCATAGAATATGAGAAGACATATGCACCTATAGCCATAATGGAGGCAGTAAGAATTTTCTTGGCTTATGCGTAAAATAAAAAGTCTAAGGTTTATTAGATGGATGTTAAAACAACTTTCTTGAATGGAGAACTTGAGGAAAAGGTATACATTGAGAAGCCTCAAGGTTTTCCTATGAAATAAGACAAAGACATGGTATGTATACTAAAGAAAGCTCTATATGGTTTGATAGGAAGATCCAACAGGGTGACAAGTTGCACTTAGTCAATCTAGAATGCACAATGGTTCAAAGTTACAAAAAGATGCTCTAGTGTAATTAGGGGGTAAAATAGGTTTTGGCACCCAAATTGATGAGGTAATGTTTGAAATAAGGTGGAATGTGATCCATAGGTCTAATATAGGCATGATACAAGGTTAGAAGAGAAACTAGAAAAGTGAAATTGGCAATGGCAAAAAGTTGTCAAAGTTGTCAATGACAACATTTCTTGCACAAATGTACTTTTGAGCATGGGTAGTTATGGAACTACCACAACTATTGGATCATGAGAAGGAGGTGTATATAATACCATTCATTACCTGTTGTAGAGGTTGGTTGGTTTTTTGAAGAATTTTTCATAGAAAGTTATTGGCTTTGTTTTGCACTTTTCTGTCACAGTCCACTTGCAACATAAGCATCTTATGTTTAATGGATTGATCTTGGTATCTGTATATTCTTGTTTGTTAGGTTGGTGTTTTTAATCATTGTGTGCCAAAGGTTAAGTGTTGAAGCTTTTATTTTTATTAGTTTTGTAAATCTTTTGCAAAGAATCAGTTTATTGATCTAGTTTTGACTGAATATGGAAAATTTGCTCCTCCCATAAATTTCCATCATGGGATAATCAAAGCCTATTGTTACATGGGAGGTAAATCTATGTACATTATAATAAGAAATTTTTAGGATAGAGGAGTTGGTTATCTATTTTTAACTTCTTGCCCTAGGCGAGACAACAGGGTCTTAGCAAGGTGTAGGAAACATCACAGTTGGTGATTGTGAGGATGGATGAAATGAAAGGCATGAAAATGGGGTTAGAATGTGATCTAGAGGGGTGTCATGAAGATTCATAAGAATTTTTTTAATGGTGTGTGGTCAAACTCAAGAAATTTATAGCCAAATCCACAAAGTTGTTTTTTTCCTTTACAATTCGAACAAGTTAGGGTTTAGGGGTGTACAAATAGGTTGGGAACCCTAGAACAATAAAATTTTTAAGAATGGCCAAAAGGGTATTAAGAATGACAAAAAAAAATTGGTTTTATTAAGGGATTTTTTAAACTAAAGGAAAAACCCTAGTTTTGGAGACCTAATTACTAGCAACTCTACTAGACTTGTTTTATAGGGATTGAAGAGATTGTATTGAAGCCAAGGGATGAAATAGATAGAACTTTGAAAGAATAAATTATTGATTAATTCCAACTCCCATATATCCATCGGAGAAGCCAAGTTGTAGTTTGGAGCCTAGGAATTCATTGTGCCCTGATTAGCTAGAGATGAGACCTTTGAATTGGTGGATACCTTTCTAGTGGAGAGGAGATAGTAAAAGATTTCCTAAAGGATAGAGGAGTCTAGAGGAACCCTAGGGACCATAGAAGAATTCTTGAAGAAGGCCTAATGATTGGGGCTATCTTGGAAAGCTCCCCATTAATTTCCATAAGATGTCACTAAGTCATGTATCCAAGCTATTTATGACATCATGATAAAAAACCATCATCTACAATGAGAATTAACCTATGCATCAAACTGTAAAATAAATTAAAGTGTACAATATGTGCTCTTGAAAAGAAATTAAATAACCATGATTCTCAACCAAGAAGATATATCATCATAACCAAATTAGGAATCCAAAACAATGAATATCAATAAAGTGATTATATATCCAATCATGTTATAGAAAAATTCATGGTACCATGATTGTATTCATGAAATGAGCATCTAAATCTCAAAGTGTCCAACCTATTAGCATAAAATAGTCAACCACAATCCTCCACCATGACTATAGTTGTTAAAAAGACCTCATCCCCTCTACATGAAGAAAAATAAAAAAACATGTGACGAAGTTCATAGACAACCCATATTGAAGCCACCAATTTGAATATGAATTAGTCCAAGAAGTGTAAGAAGGATGAGAATGTTAAAGGGAAACAAAAGGTAAAACCTAGACCCTTTAGTTCTCATAAACATATTGTTGAAACTCAGTCTGAGTTGGAGAGTTCTGAGGGTTCTGAGAAGGATTTCCCAGAGGAAGAGGAAGGGATAGATGTTGGGGAATTCAGCTCAAATTTGGAGGGATATCCAGAAACAAAAGGAAATTTTGATAAAGAAAAAGAGGAGGATACTTCAGAGGGTACCTTAGAATAGAGCATCTCTAATAATGAAGGTAATCAAACTATGTCCAGGGGGGGTGTTAAAGACAAAGATAACTTAATTGATGACCCAGTTACTATGAAGGATGTGGATCATATGGTTTTGGCTTCTACTCCTGCTACGGAGACTCAAGAACAACAAAAGGAGGATCCAGTCCAGCAAGAAGCCCATGTTGAGAACAAAGAGGAGGTCCAAATGGATAGGGAGGAACAAATGGATAAGGTTAGTTCCCCTCTACATGAGATTACTAATTACATTTGTGACTCATCATAGAGGAACAACAAGCTTTCTTCTTACATTCTGCAAAGCTCAAAGTGGGCTCTATTCTCCAAGTTGATTCTTGGATCTATAATGAAATTATGGGGCTGAAGAAGAAAGTGGAAATAATGCAACACAACCAAGATGTTGATCGGGCCATAATTAATTAGTTGGAGGTACAAATGGGAGATATCCCTAAAAAACTTAAAGATTATGAGTTAAATCTTAGAATGCTCATCAAGGAAAGTGGTACAAAAATGGAGCAGATAACATCAAACATTTGTGTTGCTGCAGCTAGCCTTGGAAAAAGAGTAAATGAAGATACTATTTCTTTGAAGGGCCTAAGTAAGAGGACAAGGCAAAGTTTGAGGAAGAAAGCCTTGCAAGCTGCTGCGACTTTGCCTACAAACTCCATTCAAAACACTATTACAATCGGGAAGGAGGTTGTCAAGATGATTACAGATCTACAATAGAAGCTTTGGGTTTTATATGTTGTTTCTGTTTATGTATAGGTCCTTTTTCTGGTCTATGTTTTTGGTTCTAGTTTTGATTTTTGGTAAAACTTTGCTAGTGGTTTTAGGTCCCTATAAAACCTGATTTTCTTTCTACTTTTTAGTAGGTTTCAGGACTTTTCCTGGTGGTCTTAATTGCCTATCTTTCTTGTTTTTGTTTAAAGGGTTTTAGGGCCCCTTCAAAACCTACTTTTACCGTAATCTAAAATAGTGGGAAAAGAAAAACCATATCCAATTCATAAATTCAACCTCCAAGTATAGACCACTTACACAACTACACAACTTGTAGACTCAAATAGTCGTCATACGTATTCAAACCAAACACTGATAACCATGTCAAAAAGAGACCAATATATGATATAAACTAAGTATACAATGACTCCAAACTCCAAATCTCAAAAATATACCATGTCATAGATTTACAATGTTACCATTATCAATATAAATCATAAACCATTCAAATCAATATACTACCTAATCAGCCATGTCAAACCTACACCAAATCTAAACCAATGTGTAGAGTTCTCTGAGATCTTTTCATTGACTATTTGAAGTCCAAAATTTGACTTTGTATGCCCAAGTTATTCCAAAAAGGTGCAACAAATAACATATAGCCTCTAGAGTCAAAAAAATGTAGTGACATAATTAAACCTATACGAAATTGTAGTGGTTTGAATTATCTTTCCAATGATAATAAGAAGTCTAAAATCCAATATCCCAAGTGAAAGTTCTTGATGTTTTAAAAAGATGGCCTATTTAATTATAAACCACTTTCAAAGTGATTTTTTTTAATGACAAAAAAATTCCAATAGGATTAAATTTGGTAGTTGTTGTGGCTTGTAACTAAAAAAATTAATAGTTTCTCTCAACATAGCCAAACTGGATAAAATAGTATATTAAAATTTATGGAAAGGCTAAGTCAAATCCAATGGTGAGTTCTATTTTCTTCCCATGAGGTCATTTCTAAAAAATCCCCCATAAAAACCCCCATTCAAATGAAACTTTCAAAAAAAAAACCTTTTGACCAACAATTTCACATGCTCAAAAAATTCCAACAACCCATCATAATAGAAAACTCAAAACCTTCATATTTTGCAATAAACAACCTACAAAAATCATATATATTTCCCTTTACTTTATCCTTGTATGCATTTCCACAGATTTGATCTAGGGTTACAACAGCAAAACCATAGCTCTAATACCACTTGTAAGGAATCTTTCAACAAATACGACTATAATTTCCACATAACCTATAATAGATTTGAAACAAATAAGCACTTAGTTTCCACATGCAAGAGAATAGACAAAAAAACCATAAAATGTGACACAAGATATACCCTAGGAAACCCTCATTGAGGGGAAAACTCCAACCTCCAAAAGCATCCATCATCGTGTATTATTCAACAAAATACCATTGTAATACAAATATGGAAGCCTTTACATCCATAGCCGCAACCATGCAATCCATGTGAACAAACATGAATCCACACACCCTATACCATGCTTCCAACCTCCACAAATGCTAAATTAGCTAACATGTCTCCCATCAAAAACTACCCTTGTAGTTTGTTTTATAGAAGCAAGCTCCCAAAAAACCACCAATTGGTTTACATAAACCATGTGTTGCCAAACCCTCATTAGTCCACATTTAATATTGGGCATTGAATTTTTTTCCTAATATTAAATAATTACATCAAATATTATCATTAAAACTCATCAAGAAGATTCCATAGGAATCTCTCCATATTTAACATCTATCTAGGTACAACATATGCATATTACGATAAAATAATAAAATATAAACAATGTTATGTAATATGTACAACACATATAATCTCAACAAGATCATCACATAATAAAGGACCTCTCAAGCATAAAGTTGGAACAACAAATGCTAGAAAGGATCACAAGAAGACACAATCATGGGGAAAATATTAGATGAGGAGAAAGGAACATACTATCTCCCTTAGTGATTGGAATATATATAAGATGTGCACTTTAATGTATACAAGAAAGGAAAATTATATATAAAAGGAACAAAAATTCCAAGAGAGAAAATGGGGATTCCTAGAAATAGAGAAGAAACATGGAAGATAAGGGATAACAAACTAATTTTTCCACACAAGATTCCCAAAATAAATATAAATATATATAGGAAAGAAAAATAGATCCTAAAAATAAAAGAAATAGATAATTCTTTCCCCCAAATTAAAGGGACATGAAAGAAAAACTTATTGGGTGACTCCAAATTCTCATCATGCCACATAATGGGCAACCCTCCTAATAGGTGAAAATAAAAGGCTAAGTGAAATCATTAAGAAATTGTAACAAATACCACGTATATTGGCTAATTCATAAATAGGATTTTTCCTTTATATGCAAATAGAAAATGACACAATCAATAAGCATATGAGAATCATTATAGTGGAAGGGACATATAAATTCAGAAAAGGGATATTTAATAGGAGTTTGAAATTTTTTCTTGTTAGCGTTGGTTAATTTAACATACACTCTCTTTGCTACATTTTGACAAGTATATATATAATCAAGATCATGAGTTGGTAGTAAAAGATGACAAGGAGGTTTAAAAGGATAATCCACTACTATCAGAAGATTTGAAAATTAATAGGATATTTAATACCTTTTTTATTCTCCTTAGGATGGATATGAATAGGATATTTAATACCTTGTTTATTGATGCCAAGCCCTAAGCCTTGGTAACTGTGTTTAGAAACCATATTATATCTAATAGTATACATATCTTTCAAAACTTCAATAGGAGGAGAGATTTCATGGTGATCATGAGAAAAGGTAGTGTGTAAGGTGGAATGATGGGAGCACTAGGAAAGGTGACCTTTTGCTTCCCCTTAATATCATCATGAATAAGAGGACATAAAGATGACACATCAAAGAAATGTTGAACATTCTCAACGTGAATGATGCATTGATCTTGAACACATGTTTTTGAAGAGCTAAGAGACAAATAAGGAGAGTGGGGAGGAGGGTTAGGAAAAGGATTAGGAGGATTAGGAATATGTTTAGGAGGATCATCAACTAAGGTTCTCACATAATCCAAAGAATAAATCAACAAATCACGTAAAGATATAACTACAGATTTGAAAGAAAGGAAAGGTGTTTTTGTCAATGTCATAATAGCATAAGAAAGGAAAGAATGAAGAGTAATAAAAGATAAAAAATTAAAGAAACTCTCATATAATGCATAAGTGCAATAAAGAGATGCAAGGAAAAAAATATTGAGAAAGATAGTCATACACCAAAAAATGTACATATGAATAATGAAATGTGTAAATCTAACTCCAAAAGAAAAAAAGAGAGGACTCCTAAGGTTCACCAAAATGTGTAGAGGGAAACTAGATTAACAACCCTAACAATAGATGAACAGTGAAAACCAAGATTCATCTCTTTATTTAGGCTTGATTTAACATAAGGAAAAATGTCAATAGGTAACCTAATGTAAGAGAGGGTTTAATGAAGATAGAAAAGTTGAAATATGGAAGAAACAAAACATATATTGAAATAAAGAGGAGAGGATAATGTACCTTGGAAGATACAAACCTATAAATGAGTTGTCAAACACTATTAAGACATACTCAAATTCAGTTTCTCAACCTTTAGCAATAGAATCTGCTAAACCTTGAAATGTTTATGTTTTTTGGAAAGGTTAACTTAAGGCAATAAGGTTGACCTAAGGTAGTAGGGTAAACCTAAGGCAGCAAGGTCAACCTAGTAGCAGGGTCAACTTAGCAGGGTTAGAGTTTGTCTCTGCTTGGTAGTGTCCAGATACAAAACATTTTATGAATCTCCAAAGTTTTGTGAATAGGATGTCTGAATCAGCACTCTTTTATGTCTTTGGAAATCTACAACCTACAAGAAAAATAGGTTTTTTTTTTTAACTGGGGGCTTTGCATCGGTCAAACCCTAGTTAAGGAATTAACCTTGAAATAGAAATTAAAAATAAAGAATGCTAGCATGTAGTAGAAGTAGATCAATGTAAAGAAATACAAATCAATGAATATACCCTTGAATTTAAAATGTAATCAAGTATGTCGATTCAATAGCCTTGACTCAACTTCAAAAACCATAGGAAAGGAAATCAAAGTAAAATCAAAACCTTCATGAATGAATGTTATTGAAATACACCTTAGGAATACATGTGGATCTTAGAGATATTAATGTAGAAGATGCAACAAATAACCCCAAAATCATCAAGGTGGATCTTGAATGTCAAAAATGCTATATCTTGCATAAACTCCTTCAATTTATTGAAAGCTTAAATCCTTGAACTTCAATGGAGAACTTTCTTGAATGCCTTGAATGGTTGAAGGATGAATGAATTCTTGAGAGGTTGGATGAATTCTTGCATCTGTGTATGGATGGATTTATTTTTCATGTGAATGATTTATGATTTGGATACTTATGGGTGCAAAATGAGGCAAATGGATGTTCTTATAATGGTCTTGTAATAAACATTCTCTTGTCGACCAACTGGACTTACAATTAATGGCTCTGATCAACCTTGATACAAGGCCAAAGGAGGAGACCCAAAAATGGATCCCTTGGAGGAATGTAGTGCATCCTTACTAACTAGGTCCCAAAATTTTTGAGATTTCCTCAAGATCCTAGAATAGGTCTTAGTTTTGGGAAATCAGGTATAGATTATGAGAAAACCCAGTTTCGGAGAAGAAAAGAGATTTTGAGTGACTAATGGAAGGGAAAAGAGGACCCAAGTGAATAGGTTCTACCTCAAGTTTGTTAGAGTAAATAATTATTTATTAATTATTTATTCTCTTACTTAATTTTACTCAGGTTAAATGCATTTAGATATTAGTTGTCATCTAGGAGTTGTTGATGAGTTGTTGTCAACATAGGAGTTTGTTCCTATCTAAGTCATACTTATTCTCTCACCTTGATCGAGGACATTCTACCTTTTGTGGACATATGCTTAGTTCTCATTCTTATCTCCTAGCATCTTCTAGCTTGTTCTAGAAGTCTCCTTGAGGCCTTTATATTTGAGCTCTCTCATTGTATTTCTCAACTCATTTTCAAGGCATATTGTACATCAATTTCATTTTCACATTGTTGCAATATAATTTCTATTTGTTGCTTCAAGCTCTTGTTCCTTCCTTCTTCAATTTCTCTTCAGTAGGTTATTTGCATGCAGGTGATCTTGGGGCACTGTGAAGTTGGCTTTCATCAACTTCTACAAAGTTTTTTTCCAAGAAAGAGGAATACCAAGGAGGATATATTATTTCCTACTCCAATTTCGTCTGGAAGAAATAAAGAGAGATGAGAAGAAAGTGGAGAATGCAAATTAACTACAAGTCTCTCACTAAATGGGTGCTAAATTGTCATTAAATTGAAGTGCTTCCAATGTAATACATTACACTAGACCATGGATGGCCTTATAAGTACTATCTTGTATGTTGAGTATGCTAATGTAGAAGACCTTGAAGCTGCATATAAAATATGGAAAACTAATAAGACTCTCTAGGGAAAAGGGAGGCATGTCCAAAATGTAAAAGCCAATACCCTGAGAGGAAAGTATAATGATTTGAGGATGAAAGATAGAGAGAACATCGAGTCATATGATAAAAGAATAAAAGAGATGGTAGATAGCATAAGAAGAGTTGGATGCACATTGGTAGAAGATAATGCAGTGAGCAAGATATTAAGGATGTTGCAACCATAACATGTTATAAGGGTTTTAGTTATTCAAGTACTCATATTACTGGAGAAAGGTGAGGTATCTCTTGATCCCCCAATAGGGAAGCTCGCAACCTTTGAGCTAAGCAACTATGTCAACAACCTCCCTAAGGGAGAATTTGCATTCAAAGAATTTTCTTTACCTAATGCATCCATAAAAGGAAAAAAGTGGAGAGCACTTCTAGAGCTAGTAGAGATCCTTAGATTCTACAATCTTTCATTATACTCCTTCTCTCTTATTTATCTTGATGATGGATCATAGAGTGTGCTCTGAAACATAAATGCTAAACAAAAATCTCACACATTTGAAACTAGAAGCAAGATTACTTCATAATCTTGTTCCTCTACAATTGGTCGGTACAAATATTAAGGAGACTCATTTGGAAAAGGAATTTCTTCTCATTGATCACACATGGGATATCTATGCAATCACCAAGAGGATAAATGAAAAGACACGTATTTAATGTTCATTATACCAGGGATAACTTTAAGAAACTCCCCTTTGGAAAAATGTATAAAATCCTGGTGAATCCAACATTATTTTAGGGGCAAAAAATTAATTTGAATTGGCAAAAAACAATTTCCAAATAGGAAAAAATTTAATTTTATTTGCGATTTTTTTCCCATGGTATGATAATTTTGTAAAACCACAGAGAATCTTTAATTATTTCAAAAAATTGCGACCAAAAGTAAAAGTATATAGAAACCATAAATTTGTATCATCCAAGATACAATAACCCTATTTAATTACCATTAGATGATCCTAAATACCCAATCTAAATCCTATTTTAGGCTAAAAAGTTAAAGTACAAAAAGTTTTAGAGAAAGTTTCAGAAATAATGACACTTTTCCACAATATAATCTATTTCAGGCCTAAGAATAGAAGAATAAATATTTCCTAAGAAAGTCTCTAGAATAGAGAAACTTGTCAAATATATGTACTTTACATATAATCCTACTTAAATTTTTATCATACATTGGTGAATGTGACCATCAATTAAGACATGCCTCAGAAATTATGGGTGAAAACATTTAATTTACCATGTAGAAAGATTAGATTCCATCGGCAAAGTCATAATCAAAATAAAAAAATGATTATGTATCATTATTGGCAATTGGTCTAAGCATGCGACCAAGTTTTCATAAATTGCGAGCGATGTCACCACCCAAAAAGTGCCAAAAAGTTTGTCAAATTTAGGGTCCCCAATGAGAAAGATCATCCATTTGGTGAATATTTGCCACTAAAGTAAACCCTGCATTATACATATCTAGAGATGAAGAATAACTTATAGTTCACTATAGTGAAACCTTATCAAATATCCACATGTCTCTTCTCAAAATATTCTATAAAATTTCATGTCCTTCAAAAATTTAGTGCAAAATAGAATTAATATCATTAATAAGAGACCATCTAATGGTCATAAATAATAAATTTACAATTGTGAAATGTTGGTCTTTAGGTATGTCTCCTCATGGCTACAATTATCATTACCATCTTGTGGGAAATAAATCAAGGCTATATTCTCTAGAGATTTAATCTAATGGTCCATCATGATGACTCATAAAAAGGGGTTGTTAATAGAATTAGGAGGCAAACAATAGTTTTAGTATAAGCATTCATTCCCTAACATTTTCTTCAGTTTTTAAGGGATGGAAAAAAAATTGCCAATTTTTTTTCTAAATAAGTAATGAATGTTTTCAAGTATAGTTAAATAATTTTGTAAGGAACCTCCTCATATCAAACCATCCAATATGAATTCTCTGTTAAAACTGTCATAGGAGATTGAAATGGATGTAAAGAAATGCTTATATTGTGATTGTCCTAAAAGAAACTAGGATTGTTGTTTCATTCATGTTTTAGACACTTAGTGAGTCAAGAACTACTACATGACCTCGACTATTTAAAATATTGATTTTTACTAATGATGGTACAAAGTGTTTTCACCTGATAATGACGATGTTGATTTGACATCTCGATGATCAAGTTTTATGCTTCAGATAGTTCAGTATCCTTTAATTGGTGTTGTTATGATGATTAGGTATATCCATGCCTAATGATGATTATTTTGGTACTTTAATCTTAATTAATGAATAAGTTATGTTATTTCATGATGTGTGATGCTTTACTTTCAGATATTTGACTTTGTCATTTAATGCTTTATGAACATGTACGATGATGAAGTGAATGAATGCAGAACTAACACTTTGATTTTTCCAATTTTAATGAATAGAATTAGATAAACAATTGATTATTAGAAAATGGATGCTTTAATTTGTATGATTTTTCTAATACGTAATTTACATAATGCATGTGATTTCTTGATCTACTGATGCATGCAATGAGCATGCAAGAAATTTATCCGGGAAAACCCAATGGAAAGACGAAACTAAATCACTTGTTAATTTTGTGCTATCTTGCATTGTCTTCTTTGGTAGGTTGTTAATTGGTCTTAAAATTATCCTAGCTTTGGTTGGGTTCTATTAAGTTATTAAGGCCTAAAAACATTAAATTTAAGTACCCTAGGGGTAAGGGTATGGGTTGCGAGTACTTTCCACCCCTTTAGCCTCCTTGGTTGACTTTTAGGGTCACTCAAAAACCCTACTTTTGGTTGATTGCAAAAATTGACTGTCTTCTACTTGAGTTGGACTCAAAACTCCATCTTGAGGTTACATGAAGCCTAGTTGAGTTAAGGATCATACTTAGAGGCATTTTGGAGTAGTTTTGGGTATTTTGGAGTAGTTTTGGGGTTGTTACCCAATCACTAGTTTTAGAGAAAGTTTGAAGATTGAAGGAAGAAAAGGGAAAAACTCTTCTCAACTTACCATTTTACCAAAAATTTTTGTGAAGGTAGGAGTTCTTCACTCTTTTGGATTTGTTCTTCATGTTGTTCATGCTTGAATCATGCATAAGGCATTGAGTTGTTCTTTGTATTGCTTGCTTGTGTGTTGGGTTTGATTTGGATAGATTTTATCTTGTTCTTGATGTATTCTCATACTTGTCTTGAGGTTTTTTTTTTGAGGGGATTTCATGGGGATTGTTTTGGCATTACTCACCCTTGGATAGGGAAGAAGTGGCCATGTACGGGGAAAGGGCCTTAGTTGGACCTCAATTGTTTAGAGTCTCCTCTCATGGTGAGAGGAGGGAAAGAGGGTAGGGTGTATGGGCCCCTACTTGTCATCACATACCTTGTTTGATATTGTGAATTCTTGAATATGGAAAGGAATGAAAATCCTTGTGGAAATAGCCTCGAAAGGGCCTTGTAGAAGAACAAAAGTTCTTGAAGTTTTACCCCCGAAAGGGCTATGTTATGGTATGGTGATTGATGTCTCCCATTGAGAAAATACACCTTTCCCCTAGTTAGGTTCTATGTTTGGACCTATTGTGTAAAACCAGGTTTGGGTGTATACTTGAATTGCTCTTGATGTTGTGATGTTTCTCCTCAGGTCAGCTCTTGTCTTCTCCTTGTTTTCCTTGAAGAATTGACGACATTGGAAGAGAGCACTTGTGAAGGATTTTGAAGAGATTTCATTTGAATTATAATATTATATAAAATGTATTTGAATTTTGATGTTTTGGCAAAGACATCAGGTTTTCTTACTAGTTCTTTCCCGATGGAGCCTTGAATCAGGATGAATAATAGAGAAAGAAAAAGATTGTGAAAACCTCTTTGTATTGCTCTCATGTGATTTTAAATTTTTCTTATGTAGGTGAGAACATAGAATGATAGATAATGTGTTGGAATTATGAATTTTCAAGTTTTCAGTTGTGTCAATGAAAAGCAATTTGATAACATGTTGAAATATAATCTTGCAAATTATAAGTTCAAACTAGGTTAAGAAAATTTGTATTGAATTGGATCTTCATTAGAATTATCATGAATCAGCTCTAGAAGGAAAATGAATAATATAGTTGTTCATGTATTTGATTTGATTGGCTTAAAACCTAATTAGGAAGTAATATAACACCCCCCCCCCCCCCCCCCCCGCATCCTCCATTCAAAATAAAAAGAAGTAGTAGATGCTCTCAAAAATTTAACACTTAGAGCAATGTGGTTTTTAATATATATATATATATATATATATATATATATATATATATATATATATATATATATATATATATATATATATATAATTCCTAGGAGTAAAAAAAATACTCTCTGGAGTTTGTATGGAGAAAATTTAATCTCCCTTTTGTTGAGACAGAGAATCTTAAAAAGATTCTCTCAAATATCCTTCTCAACTTGTTAATTTAATATATTAATAAATAAAATAAAAAAGAAAGAAAGGAAGGAAACATATGTTAAACTATTATCCTAATTAGTACTATCCACTTAACTTTTTATCATAACTCTTTTTGCTACCAATAAATCTTACAAAAACTTAAAAACTCTGACCCTCCCTATCTCTAGGCGTTGATAAAGCCTTGAGGCTTGATGGCTCACACATCCCCATGGCAATCTTGTCATAAGGGAAATGAATTTTGGTTGGAGGGGCAAGCTATCTTAAAGGAATGACAAAATAAACTTTCTTTCCAAACTCCCTTTAGCCAGAAAATTCTCTTGAGAAGCCATCATTATTGCTGTCTTGGAATCACATGCATGGGCAGGAGGAGGGTCTTATCTTTCTTGTAGGCTTACTTTCTCCATCCACTTGATTTGGGGGTAGTTTGAAATCATGCATAGTGGTATCAATGCATAGGAATTGTCATCATGTTTAATTCTTACCTTTATCCCATGTTAATGAAGCATTCCATATATAGTACATGAGTGGTAAGGGAGTAGGGTCTGCAAGTTGGCAGTATAGGACTGCATGATGACAGCTTGGGTTGTGTGTGTAGTGGCATAGGATAGTGTTAGTAGTTAGTTAGGGGTTAGTGTTAGTAGGTACTTAGAGGTTAGTGTTAGTAAATTAGCTTTATTTATTTATTAGTTGTTTTGTTTATATAAGTTAGGGTAAATTTTGTAGTTAATGTTCTAAATTGATTAGTTAATTTATTTTAAGTGTTAATGTATGTTAGTAATTAAGTAGGAACCATATGTTAGTAAGAGTTAGTTTAGGGTAAATTTTAGTAATTGATACTTGTGATTTTTATGTGAGATATTTTTTTTATCAGTTTAGGTTAGCATTTTATTATGATGTTAGTGGATTGAATTAGTAAGTAACTTCTAGGCTAGTATGGTTATTTAAAATATAGTTTAAAATTTAATTAGTCTTATTAGGTATTAGTGTTATTAATGTGTGGTTAAAGTCATTGTGATATCTTAGTTTTTGGAACTTGGTAAGTATTAGAATACATTTTAAGTATTATCATTTTAGAGCTTGTATTATTTAAAGTGTAGTTAGGTGTTGGTTAAGTAGCTAAATTAGTATGTATTAGAGTTGTTAGTATGTTTAGGGTGTTAAGATTTTATTGGTAGCAGAATGTGATTAGGGTAGTGGTGATTATATCAATGTTAGAGAATCATAAATTATGTTATTATTTGGGTGTAGGATATCAATGTGGTTTTCAAGGTTAGAGGAATTGTCTATGTTCGTGTTTAGTAAAGTTTAGTTAATGATTTTCTAGGTGCTAATTTTAGATGGATAGTCCTACGATTGTAATTTCTAAATAATTAGAGTTATGTTCACCTAAAATGTTATTAGAAGAATTCAATTATATCATTATTAATATTTGGATTGTTAACATTATAGTGGACAACAATAAATGTTTAAATCTATTAAGAAGACCTCACATTTGATATTAAGTTTGTGGAGAAAGGTTATTATGTTATTTTAGTATTTAGTAAGATCTATGTTTTAGAAAGGTTAGTATCATTTTGGTCAACATATATTGTCTAAGATAGGTAGTTAACATCTTTAATCCAT
Organism: Cupressus sempervirens; assembly: GCA_028749045.1. Classification (NCBI taxonomy): domain Eukaryota; kingdom Viridiplantae; phylum Streptophyta; class Pinopsida; order Cupressales; family Cupressaceae; genus Cupressus; species Cupressus sempervirens. Next base: position 152,230,069 of record CM053790.1, read on the forward strand.
CTTAAAATTAATTGAGACTTATTATAAGTAATTGTATTGTTCTTAAATAGAAAGTTAGTATTATTTTATCTTAAAATGTTTTTTTTTCTTTTATAATGGATTTCTTTAAAATTAGAGTAATAACGAAACTAATGTCAGAATCAATGTATCAACGGTTGTTCAGTTTTAGCGAACTTTTCTTCTCATTGTTATAAACTTTTTTTGGGAAAGATAGGACATTGTTAGGAGATCACGTACATGTTTCTCATTATGACTATACATTAACATGATCAAATAAATGCATCGAACTTAGTAGTATGGCTAACTATTAAAAGTTGAATTAATTATTATTGTATTTTTTAAATATAAAAATTTGTGTGTTTTGCCCCGATATTTTTTGGGCATGACATTTTGGTATTAGAGCTAGTTTCGTGGCACTTGGGAAATAATGGGTCCATGATAAGTGTGGACATTTAAATTTTACTACACAAAGTGAGGACTTCCCATTGCAAAATTTGATGAGTAAATGTATTCCTCCAAAACTATGACACTGATAAGTATACCTAAGATTCCTCATTTCCCTCAGTGACCCTGGTATGGCCGCATTATGTAAGTAATGTAAATTTTGTAAGTAATCAAATTTATGTCCTTATTTGTCCGATTTTAGATATTGGTATTTTAATGTTCTTTCCTTTTTTGCCAAATAATGTGTTGTGGGGTTGTTTAGGCAACTTTATTATTGATGATTCTATTTTTCCTCTAGGTCATGTCTTCACTTCTTGATTTAAAATTTTACTATTGTGGCCACTCTTTTATTTCCTTTATTTTCAAATTTATGTGATGGATGTTACATCCTTGATGTTGATTTTAAATTTTGAGGCATCTTCTTGTGAATTTTATTGGCAATGTGACATATGATGAGCCTACCAAGGGATTCCTGACAATCAAGTGGATGTATAACATTAGGGTATGGGGTCATTAGTAAGAGTAGTCATGCCCCACCCTCTCCCAGGACTTGAGTATAGGACTAGTGTTATCCATTGACTGTTATGAGTAATGAAAATTTCACCCAACATATATTGGTTAAGGTTATGGGTTGATCAAAAAGACTTCTAGATAAAAAGGTGCATGTGTAGTGATGGACTCATCGAGTATCCTATCAAGAATCGATGCATTGTGGAAACTCTAAAAAGTATTTAACCATAAATAAAGAGACAAGTTGCTTAATTTGAAACCTCTTTTGGGGGAGTTTCGTACAATTGTTACCCAATGAGTAGGTATGTGGAAATCAAAACACCTTATGATATTATTATTGCTAGAGAATTTTATAGGCATGTTTACAATTATATTAGGAAGATGTTTATATGTGACTTGTATGTTTCAAGGAGTAATTGACCTTGGAAAAGGTAATCATGTCAGAATTTTGGATTGAAATTTTCTTTTGGTAAAAATAATTAGTAATATACTATCATCCCAGTGTATGTATGTGAATTATTAATCATTCTTTTAATAAGAGTAAATTTTGGAATAGGTCTAGAAAAGGTCTAACATAAGATGAGTTTTGTTTTGTTGTGCAACTTCCAGGAGGAAGTAAAAGGCTAGAGGGGGAGGATGTAAGGACCCTCCTTGTATGAAACCATCTAATATGAATTCTTCATTAAAACTATCATAGGAGATTGAAATGGATGTAAAGAAATGCTTATATTGTGATTGTCCTAAAAGAAACTAAGATTTGTTGTTTCATTCATGTTTTACACACTTAGTGAGTCAAGAACTACCACATCACCCCGACTGTTTAAAATATTGATTTTTACTAACGATGGTACAAAGTGTTTTCACCTAATAATGAGGATTTTTATTTGACATCTCGATGATCAAGTTTTATGCTTCAGATAGTTCAGTATCCTATAATTGGTGTTGTTATGATGATTAGGTATATGCATGCCTAACGATGATTATTGTGGTACTTTAATCTGAATTAATGAATAAGTTATGTTATTTCATGATGTGTGATGCTTTACTTTCAGATATTTGACTTTTTCATTTAATTCTTTATGAACATGTATGATGATGAAGTGAATGAATGCAGAACTAACACTTTGATTTTTCCAATTTCAATGAATCGAATTAGATAAACAATTGATTATTAGAAAATGGATGCTTTAATTTGTATGATTTTTCTAATACGTAATTTACATAATGCATGTAATTTCTTGATCTGTTGATGTGTGCAATGAGTGTGTAGGAAATTTAGCCGGGAAAACCCAATGGAAAGACGAAACTAAACCACTTGTTAATTTTGTGCTATCTTGCATTGCCTTGTTTGGTAGGTTGTTAATTGGTCTTAAAATTCTCCTAGCTTTGGTTGGGTTCTATTAAGTTATTAAGGCCTAAAAACATTAAATTTAAGTACCCTAGGTTAAGGGTATGGGTGGGGAGTACTTTCCACCCCTTTAGCCTCCTTGGTTTACTTTTAGGGTCACTCAAAAACCCTACTTTTGGTTGATTGCGAAAATTGATTGTCTTCTACTTGAGTTGGACTCAAAACTCCATCTTGAGGTTACTTGAATCCTAGTTGAGTTAAGGATCATACTTAGAGGCATTTTGGAGTAATTTTGGGGTTGTTACCCAATATCTAGTTTTAGAGAAAGTTTGAAGATTAAAGGAAGAAAAGGGAAAAATTCTTCTCAACTTACCATTTTACCATAACATTTTGTGAAGGTAGGAGTTCTTCACTCTTTTGGATTTTTTCTTCATGTTGTTCATGCTTGAATAATGCATAAGGCATTGAGTTGTTCCTTGTATTGCTTGCTTGAGTGTTGGGTTTGATTTGGATGGATTTTATATTGTTCTTGATGTATTCTAATGATTGTCTTGAGGTTTTGTTTTTTAGGGGATTTCATGGAGATTGTTTTGGCATTACTCACCCTTGGATAGGGAAGAAGTGGCCATGTACGGGGAAAGGGCCTTAGTTGGACCTCAATGGTGTAAAATCTCCTCTCATGGTGAGAGGAGAGAAAGAGGGTAGGGTGTATGGGCCCCTACTTTTCATCACATACCTTGTTTGATATTGTGAATTATTGAATATGAAAAGGAATGAAAGTCCTTGTGGAAATAGCCTCGAAAGGGCATTGTAGAAGAACAGAAGTTCTTGAAGTTTTAGCCCCAAAAGGGCTATGTTATGGTATGGTGATTGACGTCTCCCATTGGAAAAATCCACCTTTCCCCTAGTCAAGTTCTATGTTTGGACCTATTGTGTAAAACAAGATTTGGGTGTATGCTTGAATTACTCTTGATGTTGTGATGTTTCTCCCCGGGTCAGCTCTTGTCTTCTCCTTGTTTTCCTTGAAGAATTGATGACATTGGAAGAGAGCACTTGTGAAAGATTTTGAAGAGATTTAATTTGAATTGTAATATTATATAAAATGTATTTGAATTTTGATGTTTTGGCAAAGACATCGGGTTTTCTTACTGGTTCTTTCCCGATGGAGCCTTGAACCAGGATGAATAATAGAGAAAGAAAAAGATTGTGAAAACCTCTTTGTATTGCTCTCATGTGATTTCAAATTTTGCTTATGTAGGTGAGAAAATAGAATGATAGATAATGTCTTTGAATTATGAATTTTCAACTTTTCAATTGTGTCAATGAAAAGCAATTTGATAACATGTTGAAATATAATCTTGCAAATTATAAGTTCAAAATAGGTTAAGAAAATTCATATTGAATTGGATCTTCATTAGAATTATCATGAATCAACTCTAGAAGGAAAATGAATAATATAGTTGTTTATGTATTTGATTTGATTGGCTTAAAAACCTAATTAGGAAGTAATATAACACACCCCCCCCCCCCCCCCCATTCAAAATAAAAAGAAGCAGTGGATGCTCTCAAAAATTTAACACTTAGAGCAATGTGATTTTTAAAAAGTATATATATAACTCCCATGAGCAAAAACACTCTCTGGAGTTTGTATGGAGAAAATTTAATCTCCCTTTTGTTGAGATAGAGAATCTTAAAAAGATTCTCTCAAATATCCTTCTCAACTTGTTGATTTAATATATTAATAAATAAAATAAAAAAGAAAGAAAGGAAGGAAACATATGTTAAACTATTATCCTAATTAGTACTATCCACTTAACTTTTTATCGTAACTCTTTTTCCTACCAATAAATCTTACAAAAACTTAAAAACTCTGACCCTCCCTATCTCTAGGCTTTGACAAAGCCTTGAGGCTTGATGGCTCATGCATCCCCATGGCAATCTTGTCATAAGGGAAATGAATTTTGGTTGGAGGGGCAAGCTATCTTAAAGGAATGACAAAATAAACTTTCTTTCCAAACTCCCTTTAGCCAGAAAATTCTCTTGAGAAGCCATCATTATTGTTGTCTTGGGATCATGTGCATGGGCAGGAGGAGGGTCTTATCTTTCTTGCAGACGTACTTTCTCCATCCACTTGATTTGGGGGCAGTTTGAAATCATGCATAGTGGTGTCAATGTATAGGAATTGTCATCTTGTTTAATTCTTACCTTTATCCCCTGTTAATGAAGCGCTCCATATATGGTACGTGAGTGATAAGGGAGCAGGGTCTGCGAGTTGGTAGTATGGGACTAGGTGATGACAACTTGGGTTGTGTGTGTAGTGGCATAGGATAGTGTTAGTAGGTAGTTAGAGGTTAGTTTTAGTATTAGATTTATTGTTTTTTTTGTTTTTTTAGTTGCTTTGTTTATATAAGTTAGGGTAAATTTTATAGTTAATGTTTTAAATTGATTAGTTAATTTATTTTAAGTGTTAATGTATGTTAGTAATTAAGTAGGAACCGTATGTTAGTAAGAGTTAGTTTAGGGTAAAGTTTAGTAATTGATCCTTGTGATTTTTATGTGAGATTTTTTTTTAATCAGTTTAGGTTAGCATTTTATTATGATGTTAGTGGATTGAATTAGTAAGTAACTTCTAGGCTAGTATGGTTATTTAAAATATAGTTTAAAATTTAATTATTCTTATAAGGGATTAGTGTTATTAATGTGTGGTTAAAGTCATTGTGATATCTTAGTTTTTGGAACTTGGTAAGTATTAGAATACATTTTAAGTATTATCATTTTAGAGCTTGTATTATTTA